>CM037880.1:94127147-94487020 GCA_021292165.1 Shinisaurus crocodilurus
CAAGTACCTGAAAGCGGTTCCATAGCTCCACTGCTTCCACAGGCGCAGAATTTCTTCTAGTTCTTCTGCTCCTAACAGTCACCCTTTTCCAGGGAGTTCCCCCTACGTTATTTTCCCTTGCCTCAGCAGTCTCCGACTCCGCCTCATCCTGTCGTTGCCCTTCTGGCTCCTGTACTACGCTTTGCTGCTGTCGATCCATCGTTCTGTCTAAGAACTCTTCACTTTCTCTTATACTCCTGAGGGTTGACACTTGCTGCTCCAGTCCTCTGACCTTTTCTTCCAACAGTGTGACCAGCTTGCACTTGTTGCACGTGTAGGCCATGTTGATCTCCAGCAGGAAAACAAATATTCCACACTCATTGCAGGTCACCACCACTGCAGATTCCTTTTCTTCCATGGTTCTCTGTTCCCTTTATGTTTCTGCCTTTCTTTTCATACTGTGCCTTGCCCTGCCTTCCCTTAGCCAGCCTGTGCTGAATCCAGGATCTGGGCCAGTTCGCATGATTGACGGCACCCACCATGGCTTAAATAAGTGTGTGCCAGCCACCATTGTGAATATTCAAGTCGCGGTGGGCGGGCATCACAGCTTATCGTGACATGTGAACCTGGGCAGGGTGGCTTGTTGCCATGAGTAACAAGACACCCAGAACTCTGCTGTAGTCCATGGCTTCTGGGTGACCTGTTACCCATGAAAGGAAGGGACCTTTGGTGAAAAGGACCTTAAAGGGAAGTTGTAGTTTAACTGTGTGTTGTGTGGGTGGGTTTCCATATCAAAACCAGCAAGAGGGAATGAAGGATGTCATGTACAAAGCAGACTCATTATGAGGGAGAAAGTATTTTCCATTTTGTCACTGAAATGAAAATATGCTATGGATGGCCTTTTGTTTGTTGAATTATTTTGTATTGTGTCATCAGGACTGGAAAGATATATTGGCAGAGAAATGAACACATTCAGAATCTCCCCTCCCCCTTTTCTTTTGTGTTTGTAAGTTCTTGCAGCAAAACGATTGACCTATCTGAAGCAGTATAACCTTCTAAAGGAGCCATAAACATGTACTGCTATTTTTGCAAGTGATTCCAGAATGGCTGGCAGTTAATGGAATGTGTTTCTCATATTGTTTGCCAGTTCTTTGTTTTATTTAGTTTCAGTCCAAGATTGCACCTAAGGAATACTTCAGTGGCACATGTGAGCAATTTGCCTAGCAAATAATATGCAAGGGGACTCACTCAGGTAGAAATACAGGTAATGAATTCAACTCTAATGAATGGATGGTCATACAAAATTCCTCTAAGCAGAGGGGAACATATTCTGCCTAGATTCTTGATCTCTTTACATGTATCTGTATTGCTGTGACTCAGTAGTTCTTCCCATGCCATTCCAGATAGGTGTAAAAGCTTCCTTCCACATGGTTTATTCTGATACTGTGTTTATATAATATGTAGCATAACAGGCAGTCCCTCAAAGAAGTACTTCTAATTGTGAGTGTTCAGAGTAGACAAAAGAACTGCAACTTTAATGCCTTTAAAGTTATTACTATTTTGTGTTTGTTTAATTATCTGATTTAAAAAAAAACCAAATGAAAATTCAGAACTATTTGAATGTGTGTATGTGTGTTTTGTCTAATGTTATAAGACACTTTGGGATGGATGCTGACTATGCTAGAGAGCAATCTATGGCCCCCTGGATGGTGTCCGAGAGGCCAGAGGATGCAGTGAATCTCCTCCCCCAAGATTGGAGACAGAGCTCCAACCTTGAAGGAGGTAATCTAACTGTATCTTCCCATCCCACCTCCTTCAAGCTCCTCCCAGCTGCCGTAGACTCAAATCTCATCAAGGGAAGAAAGGGGAATGTTGGGGGCAGGCTAGTCAATGGGGAAGGGAGACACCATGGATCTACTGGATTCAAAGGCCTCTCACCCCCTGCTCCTGTCCCCAGCAAGGTGAGTTAGATGTGCTCAGAGGCCCATCTAACACCAAATGCATTTTTGGAGGATGGAGAGGCTAAAAAAAGCCTCTGCCATTCCTCCTGCACTGTCAGGCTCTTGCTGTCAGGGCTTAGGATACTTGGAGCACTCCATCCTAGGGATTAGACATCAATAGGATTGTTCTATGTCGCACTTAGTTCCCATTGAAATCAATGGGGCTAGTTAATTATGACTTCACTTAAGTCCCATTGATGTTAATGGGACTGAAGTGCACTAATCTAGTCTGAATCCAACCCATTAAAACTCACTCAAAGGATTTGTTTCCAACATATTTATACTTCCTGTGCTATTCTCATTTAGATAATTAAAACTGTGCATCAAAACAGCATAGATTCATAGATTCATAGATTATAGATTCATCTTGAAATAAAGTCAGCCCTAGCAACCACATTGCCTTTAGCCAGTGCTTTTGAGTATCTTCTTGCTAATTCCTTGCTTAATAAACAAGAAGTGTGCAATTTCAGGACATTTTGACTGCAAGGAACACTTGAAACTTGAAATGAAATAAATAAATAAACTTTTTTCGCCTTTTCTCTGATGACAGCTGAACTTGCACAGGGAGTAAACAAAGCAAGCAAGTAGAAAGTACTGTTGAGGCTGCCAGCCACATTGAATCAACATGTGAGCATTAAAACACTGAAATAGATTGTTTTGAACTAGCCAGCCCCTGCCTCTGAATGGCACTTTCACTTTCCCTCTGAAAAACACATTGGCTTGGAGCATGGGAGTACTATTAGCAATAAGTAGCAGCACAGAATTCCACTAAATAAATTCTGAAACTCTGTTTTCCCCCTTCTTCCTAGACAGCACAACCTCCACTGTTCACTGCTGCCTGCTTCACTCGGAACTGTTATATTTCCAAAATGTGAGATCCAACATTCTTTTCCTTTTCCTCATTCCCAGCAACCATAGGGGCAGTTGTGGGTCCAACTATCACATGATGTGACAGCCAGTGTGGCGTAGTGGTTAGAGTGTTGGACTGGGACTCAGGAGATCTGGGTTCTAGTCCCCGCTCAGCCATGAAACTCACTGGGTGACTTTGGGCCAGTCACTGACTCTCAGCCTAAGGTTGACCTCACAGGGTTGTTGTGAGAATAAAATTGAGAGGAGGATGTGTGGGCCGCCTTGGGTTCCTTGCAGAAAGGAAGGCGAGGTATAAATATAAATAAATAATTGACCTGCAGAGCCTAATTTGAATTTCTGCAGACCCCTCCTCCATCTTGGGACTCTGAAAATGCAGATGCTTTGACTTTACCATTGTCGGATTATTTTTCTCCCCTATTTACGCCACCCCCAAACCTGCTTTTTGTAACATCTTGCCTGATGAAGAGATCTTGAAAGCTTGCACAATCTTTGTGATGTTTTTGTTGATCTTATAAAGGTATTGCACTAATATGGATTTTGCTTTCCCCCCCTATGGTCAACATGGCTACCTTTGGATTTTTTGGTCCACTTCGTGTTTCACCAGCAAGAGTCTTTAAAAAGCACCTGCCCCCCACCCCATCCCCTCTCAAACGTATACATATGGGAGAATGGGAGAATGCCCTCTGATTATATCATTCTATGAACGTATTCCTCTCTCCAAACAAGTGATGAGAACATTTGGGCATTTCTTAGATGCCTTTACATGTATGTAATTTTTAAAAATAGCCGGAAATGAGCTAAGGTATGTAACTGTGCCAAACTGCCAGCACCAATAAAAATGAAATGAAATAAAAAACCTCTTTGGAAGGCAAGAATCTAGAGTTCACACTCCCCTTGAATTCCATACCTCTGCAATGGTAGTTTAACTAGGAGCATTTCTAAGGTTAATTCTGGAATTGGGGCATTCACAGCTCCTTCAGCTCATTTGCATCCTTTCTCTCCTGCCAGGTAAAGCACTGCAAACAAAACAAAACAAAACACAAAACCCTGCAATCACCAATGTGATCATACATGAATAAGATTGCATGATGATACATTTTCTGTGGAGTTTTACTAATGTACACATGCCTTCCTGCACATTGGTAAAACACAACACAAAAAGAATCTTGATACAACTATACTATTGTGTAATCACATTTTGGCAGTATTTATAATTCACACATGCACATCACTAATCTATTGGGGAAAGAAGGCTGGTACAGAACATTTTTCCTTGATCTCAATTTTCTATGTGGAGAGAATTTTTATTTTCTTAATTCAGGAGAATTAAACAATATGAACCTCACCTGCAGTCTGAAGTGATACAGCCTCATGTCCTGCTGTCCCGTGGGCAGCTGGTTCACCACTGCGTGAACAGAATGCTGAACTAGATGGACCCTTGGTCTGATCCAGCATGGCTCTTCCTCTGTTCTTAGCCTAAGTGCAGGTTCATCATCCCACTGAGAACTAGGCTACAAACAGCTATGATTGGCATCTGCCTCCAAGCGGATGTCAATTTCTCCGAATAGTTCCCCCCCCTTATTAAAATTCCGTGTCATGACATAGTATCATTCCAGGGGCATTGTGAGAGGAAAAAAATGACACCTACCACTACTCTCAACCAACCCACAAAACATATGAAATTTCAAAATTTACAAGGGGGCATTTTTTTGCCCATATCAATCCCCCACCCTCCAGATTGAGCCAAAAGTTCTCATAGGAGGTTCAGCAGTCCAGCCCACCTGTCAAGGTCACAACCTAGTGCAATGCTGCCTGATGAAAAGGAGACAGCCTGAGCCGCTACCACCAGCAGCTATATCAGGCAGGGTCGGGATTCTGTCCAGGTCCAGATGTGTGGGTGCATTTATGAGACAGTGAGGGAAAGAGATGGCATGTATGGAATATATGTCTCTGAAAATGAGAGGGGGGAAACTATGTGTAACACTGTGAGAAAAGAGTGTGTGTGCATAGTTGCCTCAGCTTCTAGCGTTATCTGGTATACATGGGTTTTGAGTTCTCTCCGTCAGGGCCGGATTAAGAGCATTATGGGCCTGGTGCTGAGGATTTTGGTGGGCCTTTTTATGGAAATAAATAAAATGAAGACCCAATTTTATATTCAAACAAATTAAATATTTTAATTACCATTAAAGTGCCAAAACAGAAACATATTGAAAATATTTCTTTTTTTGTAAACAATAAGCTTGTTAACTCAATAAAACCGTTATAAATAGAACATTCACAACAACCATTTTTAAATAAACATAAACCATATAAACAATTTAAATATAAGTGTATGATGTTTGGCTCATAAAAATTTGTTCCTTAAAGTATTATTATTATTATTATTATTATTATTATAGCATCATAATCAATACAGCCTGCGTTATGATTATGGTGCAGAAACTCTTGAAATAAATAGCAACCACTAGTTTTAAACACACAAACAGGTTATTCACTGAACTCTAACCTGCATTTAAACTAAATGAATCAAGCTGGTAGATTAAAATAAAATTACACATTAACTTTTCTTGCTTTTTTACTTGCAAATTCCTCAATTGTAGAATCAAGATTAAGCTCGTTCAGCAAACCATTTTCAATGCACAACAGAGAGAGCACATTTAAATGCTCCTGACCCATGGAAGACCTTAGTTCATTTTTCACACGTTTTAATGCTGAAAATGAACGCTCACCACTGCAGTTGCTGACCATTAAACACAAATACATGCGGAGGGTCACAAATGTATTTGGAAATGCACCGACTAGAGATTGTGCAATCATAAACTTGTACATTTGTGTTTCTTGACTCCCATGAATGTCTTGATTTGCAGTGGAAGATTGGTACATTTTGAAAATAGATGAAAACTACAATTTCGTCTGCAAACAGGGGTTCAAGATCTTCAGGATATTTTGACACTAGTGTAGTGGCTCTGGATCGTAGACTATCAGCTGCTAGAGTGCATATTTCTGATAGAAATCCAAATCTTTCTTGAATTATATTGTATGCTGCTTGCCTGTGTCTCAGTGATTCTGTCAATTGGTCAATTATAGGATAAAAGGTATGCACTTTAAACCTCTCAGAGGGTGTCATATCAGCATTAGCATCTTCTGCATCACCATAGTCCCACCTCCTATTTCTTTTCACTTTCCTTCCACGTTGTAGCTGGTACTCCTCACAGCCGGAAATATTTTTACCCTGCTGTTCAAATTCAGAGAATCTAGAACGGAGAGACTGCACAAAATCCTTTAGAGAGTTCAGCATCTCTGTTGCTGTATGCAGATCTAATTTTGCATCTTGGAGACACTGACTGGTTCTGTGAAACCTTGGTAAAATGACAGACCATACTTCAACAATCATTATTCCAGTTTCCAATTGATCCATGACATTATTTAGGCCCTTTGCTTGTAAACAGACCTCTCCCTTTGTGGATTCACCATTCATAATATTTGAAAGGACATCTCTGATAGTACTATAGCCTTTTTGTAAGGCATTCACAGCATCATGGTGAGCAGACCAACGTGTATCAGATAACCTTTTTAATGTCGGTATACCACATAGTTTGAAACTATCTGTTAACAGATTCCATCGATGAGTTGAAGCAGAAAAAAAACAATACAACTGCTGCACAAAATTAAAGAACGAAACTGCAACTGGACAGCTGTTTATGGCATTTTGTCCAACAAGATTAAGTGAATGTGCACAACAAAGAATGTATTCAGCAAGTGGGTTTTTCCCCCAAATTAAGGCCTGCATAGCATTATATTTGCCACTCATATTAGATCCGTTATCATAAGACTGACCCCTGCAGTCTTTGATGGAAATTCCATTTTCATCCATGAACTGCAAAATAATGTTTGCTAGCTCCATACCAGTGTGTCCGTGCATTGGAATGAATTTCGTAAAACGCTCCACTGGACCACTAGGTAGTACATAGCGAAATATAATTGTTAGTTGATCACAATGTGCTATGTCAGGGGTGGGGTCAACAGAAATTGAATAATATTTGGCTTCTTTTATCTCGTTTATGATTTGCTGCAGCACTTGCTGACCAATCAGTTCAATAAACTCATCACATATCGTTGATGATAAGTACCTCCACGTTTTTTAACCTCTAGGGCAGTCTTCCCCAACCGGGGCCCTTCCAAATGTTTGGGGCCCCAGCTCCCATCTTCCCCAGCCACTGGCCATGCTGCCTGAGGCAAATGAGAACTGTGGTCCAAAATATCCAAGAGGGATATTTGGTGAACTCTGTTCTCTGGGGTTTTTCAAAATAAAACTTAAAATGCCACACAATTCCCCATGAAAGCGCACGTGCACACGCACACACACACACACACACACACACACACACACACAGTATTAGCCAAGCAGGTGACATTTTGCAGGCGGCAGGAGGATCAACACCCCCAAAAGGCAGACACCCACACCCACAAACACTCAGCCCTCTCTTACGTTCAGTTTGGCTCACAAAAGAGGGAAAGCCCTTTTACAGAAAAAAAGGAGAAGGAGAAGGAGAACTTGCAGATCAAAAGAGTCAAACTTTTGAACCTTACCTGTGCAGAGGAGGGCCATCAGGACCAGCGGCAGGTAAAGACCATCCCAGAGGTTTGTCCCATAGCAAGCAGAAGTCATGGTGGAGATTTTGGAGGCGGGTGGGCAGAGAGGGGTCGCTTGACGGAGCAAAAACTCAAAAACTCCTGCAGCTCATCAGTAAGGGTCTTCCCAATTTCCCCCAAATTATTTATTAAAAAAAAAAAAAAGCAGCCACAACAAAAAGCCAGGAAGCTTTGCTTGACCAAGAATAATTGTGTTGTTCTTGTTGCTTTGTTTCGTTTTTGTTTTTTTGTTAAACTAGCATTTGAACAATTGAGCTGCGAATCAGAAAGATCTTTTGCTCGAGGCTGGAGAGAGAGGTCCCTTCTAAATCTGAATATTACAGACCCTAGCAAGCCCCCCATGTGCTAGAAGTTCTCACAAAGAAATGTAGTAACAGTGATTGAAATGCAAAGCTACTGAAATGCTAATTTGAGAACAACAGTTCTTGCTAGGTCTTGCCTCAAGCCTGTAATGCAGATGTGCTTAGAACACCTTTCTAATCTTGAAAAAATCATTAATTATGCTGAATGATAACGATCAGAGCTAACTCCGAAGGGGGAAAAATCGCCGCGTGTCCCTATAATTGTGGGCCGATTGTCTGTTAAGGGCCTGGAGCTGCCACTCCAACAGCCCCTAGCTTAATCCGGCCCTGCTCTCCGTGGATTCATTTGAATAAGAATCTGTGGCTTGGCTCACTTTCTCGAGTGATCCACTTTGGATGGATTTTGAATTCGCTGTTATGGATTAAGTGATTGTCTTTTGGACTAGGTAGGCTCAGTTTCAGTTATTCCCATCTGTAAAATGTATAAGATCCCTCCGCCCCACCCTGAAGTACCTTCTCAGTGCTTAATTCCCAAATAATTTGCTGCATATATGTGTGTTATACATGTGATGAAGTGTAGACTCTAGCTGAGCTCATCTGCCTTGAGTGATGTACTTTTAGTTCTTGCTTGGTGCTCATCATCATAGAGGGATGATTTATGCTATTTATTTTATTTATTATTATTATTATTATTATTATTATTATTATTATTATTATTTTTAATCATGGCTTGTTTATTTTATTTTTATTTTTTTTAAATATTTTATTAAATTTTAAAACAATACAAAGAAAATAACATACACACATAACTAATATTGTGCTCCCATCACCATGGGACCAAACAATCCAATAACTCTATAATTGTTCATTATTCCAAAAATACAACATATCTTGACAGGGTAAACTCCCTTTCCCCCTTTTAAACACATATTCCAAAAATAAACCCCAAATATCCTTAAAATTATTTTTCTTTAATTGACCCCTTTTGCATTTAATATTACAAGTCAACATATCATTCAAAGCCATATCCCATACTTCCTTATACCATTCAGTAATAGTGAAAACTTGCTGGATTTTCCATTTCCTTGCTATCATTAGTCTACCTGCCGTTAACAAATTTATGATTAATTCTTTAACATTTTGAGAACCGATCACCTTTTCCGTTATTGTTAGCAAAGCTAGTTTAGGGCATACCTCTAAATCAACTCCAACAATTTCTGATATTTCCTCAAAAATCATTTTCCAAAAATCCATTACATTTTTACAACTCCACCACATATGAGCATATGTACCCAATTCCTGACATCCTCGCCAACACATTGGAGAACATTTATTATCTATTCTATTTAATCTCACTGGAGTCAAATACCATCTCCAAATTAGCTTATAAAAATTCTCTTTAATTCTTATAGACATATTTTTCAATATTCGCCTATCCCAAATCTTATTCCACTCATCCTTTGATATTTCCTCTTCAAACTCTGTATCCCAAACTATTTTAAGATTTTCTGCTTGCTCTTCTGATTTCTGCAACATTTTATATAACATCTTTGTAAGACCCCTAGCTGATGCATTTCCTTCTACAAGTTCTCTAGACATAACCACCTGCTCAAATGCAGTGAAATCCCTTTCATGCTCATGTCTCCTCTTCCATTTCTTACCCCATTGTACTAATTGAATTAAATTTAACCAAGAAATTCTTCCTGCCCCAACCCTATCAATTATTTGCTGTCTTGTCTCCATTTTTTCCAGCCAATCCATTAAAGTTATCACCTTTTTCTCTCTAAAAATTCGTTCTAAATGTCTAACATTCTCGGGAAAATCTTCCATAACCACCACTGGAGTAAGCGGGGATATACCTGGTAAAAATATTTCCTTATTTCTACCCCAAATTTCTAACATATTTTTTAAAAAGGGATTTTCTAATCTTTTTGTCATAATATGTCCTTGTTTTGTAAATAAGAATTTATCCACCCTATTACCCAATTCAAATGCTTCTATTTCCCACCACATAAAATCTTTTCTAACAATAACATCCATGATATATCTAAGTTGATTAGCTATATAATACCATTTTAAATTAGGGAGCCCAAGTCCCCCTATTTTTTTGAGCTTTATACCATCTATTCTTAGTAATCCTTGATTTCCCCCCCCCCATTACAATAGCTATTTAACATTACTTGCCACTCTTTAATTTCTTTCTCTGATATCTTATATGGTATCATTCTAAATAAAAAATTAAACTTCGGTAAAATCTTCATTTTAATCAAAGCTATCCTACCAAACCACGATAATCCCAATTTTTTATAATCCTCTATTTGATTTTTAACTTCATCTTTTAATTTTTTAAAATTACATTCCCCTATTTTATCCATATCTTTTAATATATCAATACCTAAATATTTAATTATATTTTTTATCTTTATATCCACTCTCCTTTGTTTAAATCCCCTTTCCTCCAGTTTACTATAATTAAATGTCATTATCTCCGATTTATCCCAATTAACTTTTAACCCTGTTACTTCTCTAAATTCATCTAAATGTTTCTCTATCCAATCCCAATTTTCTATAGGCCATTCTAATGTTAACAAGATATCATCTGCAAAAAGGTTTATCTTACATTTGGTCTCTATTCCTATCCCCAGTAATTTCTTCTCCTGTCTTATCGAATTCGCTAACAATTCCATAACTAACACAAATAATACTGGGGAAAGGGGACAACCCTGTCTAGTTCCCCGGCCTAGGCTAATAGTTTCTGTTATTCCATCGTTTACAATTACCGACGTGACATTATGAGTATATAATTGGTTAGTAATACCTATAAATTTTTCTCCAAACCCCATAGTTTTTATTAACATCTTTAATGCAGGCCATTCCACACAATCAAAGGCTTTAAAAATATCCAATGCAAGAACCCCCGCTTTCAAATTATTTTTCTTTATTAAATAAATTATATTCAGAACCCTTCTTGTTAAATCTGCCATTTGTCTTCCTTGAATGAACCCACATTGATCTATCCCTATATACTTATTTAGAAAACTATTCATTCTTCTAGCTAAAATTGCTGTCAATAGTTTAGCATCTTGATTAATTAATGATATTGGTCTATAAGAACCTGGTTCTGCTAAATCCTTCCTTGGTTTCGGGATTAAAATAGTCAAGGACTGTTTCCATGACGGGGGGATCTCTCCCCCCTGTAAAATATCATTAAACAACCGTTTTAACTTCGGAATTAACATTTTTTTAAAGACTTTATAATATTCCGCCCCCAGACCATCCAGTCCTGGCGTTTTCCCCTGTTTTAATTTATTTATAGCACTTTCTATTTCAATTTCTGTGAATGGTTGCTCCATTTTCTCTCTATCTTCATCCTGGATTTTTATTTTTAAATTTTTCTCGATATATCTTCTACTCTCAGCTTCCAACCATTTTCCTGCCTTATATAACTCCGTATAATATTCATGAAAAATTTTCAATTTATCCTTTACTAGATTATATTCTTTACCCCTCTTATCTTTAATCATCCCCACTAAGCTTTTTTCTTTTCTTTTTTTGTGCTAATCTAGCCAACATTTTAGAATTTTTATTACTATTCTCAAAATACTCCCTTTTTGTGTAAATCAAATTCCTTTGTACCCTGTCCAGTTCTTTATTCTCCAATTCTTTCCTTTTACCCTGTAATTCTGCAAAAATCTTTTTATCCCTCTTCTCTAAATACTTCTTTTCCAAATCCCTAATCTCCCCCTCTAGCTTTTGATAAAAAACTTCTTGTTGTTTCCTCAAATTTATTGCCTCTCTCAATCCTATTCCTCTCATTACACTCTTCATTGTATCCCATATTATCGCTTCAGTACATTCTTCTGTTTGATTAAATTCCCAAATTTCCCTCAATTCCTTCTCTATTTTCTCTGTTAAATGTTTATAACGAAAAATATTACAATTCAATCTCCATCTTTTCGCTTCTCTATAATCCTTATGTATCTTCAAATCCATGTTAACCAAAGCATGATCTGTAACTTTTATCCCTCCTATCTCTGTGCCCAGGACCCTTGAAAACAGTGTCCTGGACACAAAAATAAAATCTATCCTAGAATAATTCTTATTTGCTGATGAGTAAAATGTATATCTTTCCTCATTCCCCTTGACCCCTCTCCAAACATCTAGCAACCCTTCCTTACTAATTAACTTATTCAAGATCGTTAGATTATTTCTCTGATCTTCTCTCGTCGGATTGGATTTGTCTTTTCTTCTATCCAATACCATGTTAAAGTCCCCAGCCATAATAACCCTTTGATTTTGAAAATTACCCATTTCTTTAAACACATGTTGATAAAATTCTCCTTGATTTTGATTGGGAGCATAAACATTAACAATAACATATTCTTCCCCTCCCAAGGTCCCATACATTATAATATATCTATCTGTATCATCCTTTTTCACCTTTAAAACATTAAAACCACAATTCTTTGAAATTATAATTGCTACTCCTCATGATTTAGATGATCCACATGCTATCTCATATATTCTAGACCACCTCAATTTCAATTCATTGACTCCTTTCCTTGCCTGGTGCGTTTCTTGCAAGAATATAATATCTGCCTTATCCTTCTTAAGAAGTGCTTCTATTCGCCTCCTCTTAGTAACTGAACCTAGCCCCTTAACATTTAAAGTTGAAATTCTTAACTTATAATCCATCTATTAACATCATTTTTTCTTTTTTGGTCCCCAAAAGTGAAAATAATACACAATAACATACCCCTTAACCCACCCCCACATTCATCTAAACTATCCCCCCTGCTAAGCCAGGGCAACTTGCCCCACCCTAAACCTACCCACCTATCCCAGGGGGGGGGGGAAAGGACCCATCACCAGCCCGAACAGCAGCCCCTCATTCCCACCCGGATAACTTCTTTATAAAACATTTTCTATTTCTTTTTTTCTTCTCGTGTTAAAACGACCTCTTATACAATTCCTCCACTGGCTCCTTCTTCTTCCAGTTAACCCATCGATTCTGGACCCTCCGCATCATCATGAAGCCCCAACTCTCCCAGCAGGCCCATGCCTTGATCACATGATGAGATCTTGTATCTCTTACTGTTCCACACAAAAGTAAGAAAAACTGGGTAACCCCAATTGTATTGTAATCCCTTTCTGATCAAGACTGCTGTACACGGTTTAACACTTCGCCTCCACTTAATTGTTTGCTGACAAAGATCATTGTAGATCTTTGCAAAGTAGCCCCCTTAAAAGCTACTTGACCTTTCTTTCTAATCTCTTTCATGAAGACATCCTTCTTGTATAAATTTGCAAATTTCAGTACAACATCTCTGGATGTCATACCACGCCTTAATGCTCCCACTCTATGCACAATCTCAATGTCCATATCATCCCAAAAAATTGTTTCTCCAGAGACAGCTTCATTCATCCATTCCAAAATACTGCCTCTTAACTTATATCCAGTCTCCCCCATCTCCATGGGGAAGCCTCTGATCCGAATGTTGGAACGACGTTGCCTGTCTTGCATGTTGATCATCTGTATTTCCATCTCATTAAATTTCATTTCATACTTTTCAAAACTTTTTTCATCCTTCACCTGGAGTTTTTCCACCTTATCCACTCTAACTTGCAGCTCTTTAACTTGAACCCCTAAATGATCTATGGTCTTTCGCATGTGCTTCATATCTTCTTGATGCAGATTTTGAAATTTCTCAATTGCTTCTATTTGTTTCTGCTGGCCTGCTTCCATAGAGCTTTGAAACTGTAATAAAATTTTCTCCCAATCTGGTGCTGTCCCTTTAAGCTTAGCTGGAGATGTTGACTTTGGCTTGGCACCAGCAGGGAATTTGCCAGCTGAATCCGCCATTTTTCCGCCCTTCCCCCTCGCTGTCTCGGAACTTTCACTACCTCGTAGCTTCTTATCAGGACCCAGTTGCTCAGTTTGATAAGAAAATTCAATATCTTTAGTGTCAAGGATCCTAATTAGCCTTTTCAAACTGTTATCCGAGGGATGCGCCCGATCGCGTTTCCAAAGAGGGGGTAGGGACTTTTTCACCCGTCTGGAGCTCATCAACAATCCAGAGCGAAGCACATCAAAAGAAAGCTATTCTTTTTATTTCTTTATTAGCTCTACATCTACATACCTTCCAGAAAGTAAACAGCAAAGGAGTTTAAACTCACGATTTGTCTTTCCTGTGTATTTGCAGATGTTTTCAAATCATTCCGGGAGCTCGGCAGAAAAGCTACTGCTCCATAGCCAGCGAAGGCTCCTCCCCCTATTTTATTTATTATTATTATTACATGCTAGCCTGACATCATTCATGGAATATTTTTTGGTGGTAGTGGGCATGTAAGCACATAGAATAACTGTTATATCTTAGATGAACATCATGTTTGCTTTGGCCCTGCTTATTTATGGCTGAGGTCCATCCCTTTTATCCCTTGACTCTGCACCTTGACCCCACTGGGATCTACTACCAGGAGCATGAGCTCCACCCCTTCACTGCTGAGATCTGCTCTGGGGTGCACAGGCACTGCCCCTTGAGCTGACCAGGTCAATTGTACTTCAGGACTCGGCAACCCCACAAAAGCATCATAAGAAGCTACACCAATAATAGCATTACAAAAAACAAAACAAAAAGCCCCCACCGTTCTTTCCCTGTGAATACGTTGCAGTGTGTTCAACTGGCGGTTGTTATTATGAGTTTTATTGATTTTATCGATGTGTTTTATTTGCCTTGTTTGCATGTTTTGATTGTATTTTACTCCATATTTTCCTGCTGCCAGCTGTTTGTGGAAAGGCAGGATACACATTTAAAATTCATAATAAGGACATTCCTAAGAAAAGTCGTAATAAGGAAATTGTAACAACCATAAAATATGGATAACCATTAGAGAATAAAATCACAGCAGGCCTGTTGGAATGAGCAGTTCCTACATTTCTGTAAGGATACGCATTAACAACCCTCAAGACGAGTGACGGGTGTGCTCCAACAACCCTGAGGCAACTGATGAAAACCCCAATCTAGAGGGCAGCAGCTAAAAGTCGAGAAAGGCAAAGGAGGTGACGCCTGGCACAAATGCCATTCCTTTCAGTTGGGCCTCTACAGGGTTCTAAGTGGACTGTGCTCTTACTTTGCTTTGAAAAGTATCAGCAATTGATCTGAGAATCTTTCTTAGAAATTCAATGACATCATCACTGTGAGGTTAACCCCATTCCGGCTCTCAGATCTTGTGTTCAATGAGCATGCATAGGAGAAGCTCTAGCCCTCTTTCTCTGTGCCTCAGTGGAGCTTCATGCATACAGCTGTACATGCAGGGGACTCTACCGAGTTCCTGTTCATGTGGACAGAGCCCTGCTGTGGATACAGCTGAATGTGCATTGCTCTGTTCAATGAATGCTCAAAGGGGGAGGGATGGAAAGGCGCTAAGCAAATGTCCACTTGTGGCAAGGCCAGTGCAGATTGGTGAGCACCCTAAGCCATAACTTGCTGAAAGGGCTTTCCCCAGACTGGCCTCTCTCAGGCCCGTTTGGATTGGGCAGATCAAGGATGGGGGGCCCTTTGGAGCCTGACTTCCTCACCCATTCAAAGCTACGGTAATCAGCTTGGAGGATGGTGGCTCCAGCAAGCCTTCCTTGACACATCTTGTATAGGCTGTGAAGAGCCAGAAGCAGAATTAGAGTCTATTCCATAGCATCTGATATGGGTTGAAGAGTGTGGTGGCTGTCTCACCAACTCCCATCTCTTGTGGATTAGTTACTTGAAACAGGGGCAGTTATTTAAATAGTAGTTAAAGATGGTTAGAGTTGTGGCCTTTTGTTTATCAATATTTGGGGTCCCATCTCTTCATTCCTGTTTCTGTACACAATCGATAATCTCATGTTCTAATTCACTGCTCTTCTGAAAATGTTTTTGCAGAACTCACTGGCTAGAAAATATCATGACCGTGGTATCTTTTGAGGTCATCCTGCATATTATTCCTTCGGGATTAATCATCAAGCCATATGCTTCAAATATATTTCTGAACGTAAATGCAGGTGTGTAGAGGTCAGCGATCCTGGCATCCTATTTTTTTCTCACTGGTGATCCTGGTGTCTGATTTTGCAGACCAAAACAACACACTAAAAACAAAAGCCTGCAGTCGCTTCCACTTTCAACTGTCTGGAAAAATGAGATGTTCCATGGGATGTCTCTACATTCCTAACACATAAGGGCCTGCTTAATGTATGAATCTAGATGTTCTCTGGATGGGTAATGAATAGGTATGCCGATTGCATGTGTATTTTACAAGGCGATCTTGCCTGATCTTCGAACGTACTACACATACTCCTGCATATTTCTAACATAATCTATGTGAAATAAAAAGTAATAATTCTAGGAGTTTCATATGTGAGTTGTATGGTTGCTGTTTCTCACCCCAAGTCTGTACACTGAGAGCGGGGCTCTTGTTTTCATTAGAAACAAGAGAACCACTTCACACATCCATGTACATCCCTTGATATCAGTCACTTGATTATCCAACATTCAATTATTCATATCTCCAAGCTAGGAGATATGGGTGGGACTGTCCCCAACCTAGAGTCCACAGTGCTGCTGGGGGATATTGCATTGCTCAGTCAGTTCACTGTGGGCCTCAATGGGTGGGCTCACATTGTAGCCAGATGTAGTCCTTAGACCACCAGTTAGCCATCCATCCCTGTTTTGAATCTTCCTCTGAATGTCAGGTCTTCAGTCATCATCACCATCATCAGGCCCAAATATTTTGCATGGTTGTGCAGCTGGCAGAGTATCCACAGGGCCCACCACCAATGCCAGCCCCTTCCCCCCCCCCCAACACTCAGTACAAGGTGACCAGGCAGCCACCATTTTAATTTCATCACTACAATGCTCCCATAGTAGTGCTGCTCTGTTATTGTGGGAGGTTAAAATTGCAGCTGACTGGCACTGAAGTGCCACCAGGAGGGGCCACTGGTAGAGGGCGGCACTGCTTCCTCAAAGCAGGAGCAGCCCTGCTAATTATACAAACCAACTCTGGTGGTTACAGAAATATTTTTTGTCCAGCATAACAGGCTGTGTACTTCTAAGGACCTGTGAGAGCTGGAAATCTCAGTCACCCGGCCGCAACTGACCAGGTGGCCTTTGGCAGCTCATTCTGCCAGCACAAGCCACAACCTCCACTTGGCAATGTAGAGATAAAAATTCTGATTTATCTTATATGGTTGTAGTAAGGATTACTGAGACAATAATGTGAAATGTGGTGCCTAAAAGAAGGAAGTTTTTAGCAGGGGGGAAATATCACCTCAGAAGCCACCTCATTGGCTCAGATAGGGGTCACCTCAGCTTGGGGCCTCCGAGTGACATTGCCCTTTGGCTAAGAGTCAAGGCAGAGAGGCACCTTGCCTCATTTTTCTGACGCCTCAGATGGCTTCTACATCAGCAGATTGAGTTCAACAAAAACCTATAACAGTTTATCACCCACCAGAACTGGATAAGTTTTGTAGGCATAATAGCCCCGTCTGGTGCAATCAGGAACGGTGCAGGGCTGTTTGGCGCCCTAGGCCAAATTATATTAGGCGCCCCCTCGTGCCGTGGGGGGGGCCTCCGGAGCAAAGCAGCCCTGCTTTGCAACACCCCCCGTGCGCGTGCGCGACCGTGCGACCGCGCGCCCGTCCGCCAACCACCTACCTTCCCACCGCCCACCGCTGCTGGCTGCTGCTGCCGCCGCCTCCTCCTCCGACGCGATGGGACGAAGGTAGGTAGATGGTTGGGCGGGCGCGCGCGCGCGCGGGGGGCGGTTGCTGCTGCGGCGGCAGCGGCCGGCAAGCGGGCGGGGAGGAGCAGCGGAGGCGGCAGGCAGGGCAGGAGCGCGCCGGAGGCGAGGAAGGGGCGCAGAGTTTGCGCCCTCTTCCGCCACACGCCCTAGGCAGCCGCCTGGGTCTGCCTAGCGGTAGCGCCGGCCCTGGGTGCAATGATGCCTACCACATTTCAGACAAACAGGTGCAGGGAAATTTTTTTGCTCAGTGTCTTTAAAGTTTGAGGTTTTTTTTAAAAAAGAGAAAACAGAGATGCCCTACTCCTCTGTAGATTTGTGGGCAATATGCATAAATCTGACATCCAACACAGAGGTGCCCTTAGGTAAGCTCTCTGAAAAAATGTCAGAAGGATGGATGCAGGGGTTAGGGAGTTATGAATTAAAAACACATACACCCTATCCAAGAGAAGAGAGAGAAAGAGAGTTTTCTGATCAATTGGCACCAAAGTCACACTATAGCTCAGCATTCCCAAAGCTGGTGCCCTCCAGGTATTTTGGACTACAACTCTCATAATCCCTTAACATTGGCCATACTGGCTGGAGCTGATGGGAGCTATAGTCCAAAACATCTAGAGGTCACCTGCTCATAGAAGGCTGCTATACTATAGCCATATGCGGGTGTTACAAAACTGAAAGCATGGAAGGGACATTTAGGGTGACCATGTGCCCTCTTTTACAGAGACAGTCCTTCATTTGAAGGGCTGCCACAGGACTGTCCTCTATTTTAAAGGTGTCCTCTGTTTGAAGGGATGTCCGGTCCAAGTCCAGAATTTTTAAATTAATTTTTATTGTGAATTTCAACAAAACCATAAAAAGAAAAGAAAAACAGTTTTCTTACATAAATGTAAATAGATCACTTACAATAGATGCCTATGAAATGTGTTCCTATGTGTATATGAAAATACAGCTATCAATAAAAACAGTTTCAAAAAATAAGCTTCAAGAAAGGCAGACCAAATATACATATATTTATCCATTCACAGGTGGCGCTTAAATGGCGCTTAAATGTTGAAAGCCTCATTAAATCCTCAATCTATTCTGTTATAGGAGGTGGCCATTTATCCTTCCAATGTTGTAATATCAGTGTTTTAGCTGTCAAAAGGGATCGGAAAAGCAATTTATGTTGATCTTGTGTTAACTTCAAAGCAACGGGTAAATAATTTAAGAGAATGTGTGCATCAGTAAATATTGACAAGCATTCCAATACAAAGTTTATCTGCATTATGGCCTCCTCCCAAAAAGAGGCAACTATTGGACATTGCGAAAACTTACGGGTAAGAGAAGCATAGTCAAGTCCACTATAAAGACAAAGAACCATCAGGAGGAAGAGTTGGGCCTTGAAGTTGCCCCTCAACAGCACCTGGACAGATCATTGTCCTCTTTTTTTGGTGATGCGTAAGTGGCCACTCTAATGAGAATGAGTGCACTGGCCTGGCCATGCCCCCTCTACCCTGGAGCCTGGACCTCCTTGTATTGACTGGGAAGGTCTGAAGACTAGAGACTGTAATTGAATTCAACTGAACCTGGTTTCAGTCATCTGTGTAATCAGGAACCCTGATTGCTCAGGGCTCCTGAGAACTGTAACTAATGCAACGCTAATTATGGAGCTGAATAATGGGCACGAGGCCTCAAAAATACCCTGGATCACTGGTTGGTGGGCAGGATACTGTGTCTGTTAGTGTCGGGGGAGTTTGATACCAGCCACCCACTGAACAGGCAGCTACTTAGTTGCCATGACTTGCAAAGAACACAGATGTCCCTGAAACAGCTTCTGAAATTTTCCTTCAATAAAAGTCCCTCCCAAAAGCATGGTGATTGCAAAGTCCTGGGAAAGTCATTCCCTGATTGGAAGGTAGAGCTGTCAGTCACAAACTAAACTGCCCTCCTCTCCCTAACCCCACCCAGGCACCTCATGTTTTCCTGTTATGTAGAGTTTGGAGAGCTTCTGGGAAGTCCAAAAATTAACATCCTCAAATTAAGGCCAAAATACCTTCTGGGGCACATATGAATCCTTGGAACCAGCTCACCTCACTTTGCACTGCTTTGGCCCCGAGTCACCTTACATTCTGAGATGGTCCAAATATCTCCAAAGTGGGGATATTTGCCACAAATTAGGAGCATGGGAAGCTGCCTTATACCATCAGATCATGGGTCCATCTAGCCCGATATTGTCAACACTGATTCTTCCAGGATTTCAGCCAGGATTCTTTCCTAGCCCTGCTTGGAGATGCTGGGGATTGAACTGGGACCTTTTGCCTGCATAGCAGGTGCTCTGCCACTGAGCCACAGCCCTTATTCATGCCTTATCCAACACACTTGGATAAGCTCAATACTTGATAGTAATTTATTTCCTATGAAACATACATTTCTTTATTTCCTTGCAACACACACACACACACACACACACACGGGCCAAGAAGGAAGTATGAATCAGCAATTCAATTTCTGCTACATAAATGCTGTTCCAATTACTCAGGAGCAATGGAGTGCCGCTACTACTGTCAATATTTCACAGACACTGTGGTCAGGACCTGCAATTGTAAAAAGAGCATTGAGTTATGGATTTGTACTTCTTGAATAGCAAGGTCATTTATTTTGGAACTGCTATCTGTGTGATCCCAAAGTGGACACATGCAGTCAAATCCTATTCACACTTCCGTGGGACTAAACCTCATTGAACAAAGTGGGACTTACTTTTGAGTAAATCTGTTTAGGGTTGGTCTGAATCGCTTTCCACAGGCAAGTTAATGGGCAATGGACAACATTAGTAAGGCTAAGCCCTACTGGAGCAATTTACTTGACCTAAAGTCAGCACCAATTTTGGCCTTCTGGGTGAAAAAGGGGGATGTAACATAATCAGGGCCAAATGGGCCAAAACAAAAATAGGTAAGGGAAAACCTGTTCCTCAAGCCAATCCAGCCAATCCAGGAACAGAAGCCCTCCCCCACCCAAATCCTGCTTGGCCCTCACAGTTGTCTGGCTAATACTGAACTGTGCAAACTGGGTTTCAAGGGTTGGCTTGTAGGGTTGTTGAGTTTGCCTGAGGGTGAGCAGCACCATCCTGAATAGGAATGGATGTCCCATCCACCCGTTGGTTCCACTGCGCAAGACTGTCAAGCAAGGTCTCCAGTGGCACTGAGCCTGGCGATCAGTTTCTTCAAGGAGACAGAGGCAAAGCCAGCACCACTCCCAGTCAGCAAGGGAAGGCCAAAATAACAATTCCACCAGCCTCTGCTGAAAACCACCCCCATGAAGACTCCTCTTCCTTCAACTGTGCTGAGGGAGATGACAGTGGAAAGCAGGGCCATTCCACCAGCCCTGCTGAAGGCTAGGGCTGCGCTGAAAATTTCTCCCACATTCCCCCCCCCCCAACATTCTCATTCAATTTCATAGAGAAGAAAATGCTTTCAAAAAGAAATTCACTGGAGGATAAATTTTGGAGAAATTCTCATGGGTTAGTTTTGGGTTTCTTGTGCTTACCTTACTAGGAGGTGGCCGAGGAGTGAGCACAAGTGTCCTGTCTTTGATTGCACAATCATCTCTGCAGCGGTCTGTAGCCTCCTCAGCTTCCTGCACTTCAATTAAAGCCCAGGGGAAGACATTGTGAGGTAATTCCTCCCATAGGGCCTTTTCAGATCAGGAAGTGCAGGCAGCCTGGGAAGCTAGCAGTGATTAGATAAGCTCAGAAACACCACAAAAATGAATGATAAAACACCTTGAGAACAAGGCAGAACAATGGAAGCCTCTTTCATTGGGGAAGAAAACTTTCAGGAGTTTGGAGGGCAGATGTTGGCTCCGCCTTAGGTCCACCTGTTCCCTGGAGCTAGACACAGCACTCCCTCCCCTTACGACTCCATTGGGGTAGACAGTGGAGGCTGGTGTCTCCATGACAGCGGGGCTATGTAGCCACTCCAGATTGCACTCCGAACGTTAAAGGAGCTGTCCATGGTGCTGAAAACAAAAAATAGGTTTGGCACCATGGATAGCTCCTTAAAAGTTCGGAGTGAAATCTGGAGTGGATACACCGCCCCACTGACATTGGAGCCACTAGCCTCCACTGGGGGCGGATGCAAAATAGCGGCTGGCCTGCCAACACACTTGATGCAATTGAAGCACAAAAAACCCAAAACCCTTACAGAAAAAGAAAGAAGCTGTGCTACAGTCCCTGCCGATGCTGAGCCCTACCTGTGAGAAACTATCAAGAATTTCTCCTCCCCTTGGAAAAAATTGGTGAAAATTTGGTCCCTCTAATTTTGAGAGGCAATTTGTATACCTTTGACCACCTTCGTGAAGACTCCTCTTCCCTCAAATGTCACCAGCAGCAGCCATTCCAGCAGGCTCATATGGAGGAAGATGTTGGGGGAAGCAGGACCAGTCCACCAGCCCTAACGAAAGGTTTGATTTTCCCTCCCTCTTCCCTCTCTATTCAGTTTTCCTGATGTCTTTTTTTTTTTTTTTTTTTTGTAGATTGTAAGCCTGCAGGCAGAATCATAGAATCGTAGAAAAGTAGAGTTGGAAGGGGCCTACAAGGCCATTGAATCCAACCCCCCGCTCAGTGCAGGAATCCAGGTCAAAGCATCCCTGACAGATGGCTGTCCAGCTGCACCTTGAATGCCTCCAGAGTGGGAGAGCCCACCACCTCCCTAGGTAGTTGGTTCCATTGTCTTATTGCTCTGACAGTCCGGAATTTTTTCCTGATGTTTAGGTGGAATCTGGGTTCCTGTAACTTGAGCCCATTATTCCGTGTCCTGCAAACTGGGATGATCAAGAAGAGATCCTGGCCCTCCTCTGTGTGACATCCCCTCAAGTACTGGAAGAGTGCTATCATATCTCCCCTCAGTCTCCTCTTCTGAAGGCTAAACATGCCCAGTTCTTTCAGTCTCTCCTCATAGGGCCTTGTTTCCAGTCCCTTTATCATCCTTGTTGCCTTCCTCTGAACCCTCTCCAGTTTGTCTACGTCCTTCTTAAAGTGTGGTGCCCAGAACTGGATGCAGTACTCAAGATGAGGCCTAACCAGTGCCGAGTAAAGGGGAATTATCACTTCACGCGATTTGGAAGCTATACTTCTATTAATGCAGCCCAAAATAGCATTTGCCTTCTTTGCAGCCACATCGCATTGCTGGCTCATATTCAGTTTGTGATCTACAACAATTCCAAGATCCTTCTCACTTGTGATATTGTGAGGGACTGTCTTCTTTTACTAATCATTTTTAAACTGCTCATGGAGACTTTTTGGCTGAGGAGTGGGATAGAAATACTTAAAATAACTAAATAACTAAATAAACAAACAAACAAACAAAGCCCAGCAACATACAGAACAGCATGCCAGTCACCACTTAGATGGAGGACAACAACAACAACCATAGTCCAGCATTACATGACCGGGCAAGCTGGTCAGGACTGTGATGTGGAATAATGATGAGCATCAACCTGATACCAAGCACAATATCAACCCAGTCAGCACTATGACAGTTAATAACTATCCGGCATCAAGGGTAGGCATGGTCAGGCACCAGCTGAGGGCCCATACCCCAGCAGGGGCCCACTGACCAGAACCCCCTGGAGTTGCTCCTCCTCTTCACCATGGCAACCTGCTTGTTCTGCTTCTCACTCAGGCCCTGACAATAGTGTTGGTGAGAAGGAGGAGCAGTGGATGCCACTGCCTACTGGCTCAGGCTCTCTGCCTGTCAAGAAAGCAAGTGGTAGCAACAGGGCCGGTGCTACCATTAGGCCAACTAGGCAGCTGCCTAGGGCGCAGGGCTAAAGGGGGCACCAGAAATAGGGAGGGAGGGCTCAAGTGGGAAGGGGGCGCGCTAAATATCTGATCTTGCCTAGGGCACCAAACTGCCTGGGTAGCAATGATAAGAGGCTGAGGAGCAGCAGCAGCTGGTGACAGCAGCAGTGAGAAGGTAGACTCACTGAGGGAAGTGGTGTGTGTGTGTGTGTGTGTGTGTGTGTGTGTGTGTGTGTCCTGCTCCCCTCTCTCCGACCAAAACGTCAAACGCAGCTCATGGGTTTCTTTGTAAAGATTTATTAAGCAAAAACAGAGCAACTCAGGTGGTTGCAGAAAAGTGTTACACAAAAGTAAAGAAAGCGATTCAAGACCCTTTATCCCATCAATGGGAGGTCAGGAATGTTAAACAGTTGATTCTGCACTGAGGTGTTTCGTGCTTCTTCACCCTCAAACTAAAGAACCGACTCCGCCCCTAAGGCAGGTCAAAAGTCTTGTTAGCCAGCTGAGCGACAAAGAGATGTCAGCTGTTCTTGCCTACTTGATATGCTCGACTGAGAAATCAAAGTCTTGCAGCGCCAAGCTCCATCTGAGAAGTTTCTGGTTGGAGCCCTTCACCGGATCGAGCCAGCACAGGGGGGAGTGATCGGTTTGCAGTTTGAAGGGCCGCCCCCACAAGTAGGGCCGGAGTTTGGTAATTGCCCATACCACTGCAAGGCATTCTTTCTCTACGGTGGCCAAACTGCGTTCCCGGGGCAGGAGTTTCTTACTGAGGTAGGCAACCGGGCACAACCCTTGACCCTTGCTTTCTTGTAGCAGGACAGCCCCCATCCCTGCCTCAGAGGCATCAGTTTGTAGGATAAAGGGGGCATCGAAATTGGGTGCTCGTAAGATGGGGGCTGCCACCAGGCAGGCTTTCAGCCCATCGAACGCACGTTGGCAGGCTTCCGACCACTGGACCTTGGTCGCAGCTCTTGAGCATCAGTTACAGAGGCTGGTTCCCCCCCTTCCCCCACCTCTACCTCCCCTGTTCCCAGAGATTCTTCTTTCCCCCTTCCCCGGCCTCTAGCTGGGACCTTGACGGCGCAGCTGGGGCCTGGTTATCTTCACAGAGGCCTCCTCTTCCCTCCCCCCCATCTGTTCCAGAGTCCATTCCCACAGAATCTGACCAGTGCCGTTTTGGAGTTAGGGAATCAGAACTGGAGGGGCTACAGGAAGGGGCCCATTGACAGGGCCGGATTAAGATAGGGGCTATTGGAGCTGCAGCTCCAGGCCCCTACCATAAAATAGGCCCACAGCCGGCCCGGCAGCGTGCGGCGCGCCCACTCACCCGAGCCGCACCGCCGCCTGCTGGCTGCTGCCGCTGCTGCGCTGCCGCACTTGCCCTTGCGTCAAGACGCCAGGCAGCAGATCCCTCGTGGCGGCTGCGGCGGGCCCACCCCTACCAAAATAGGCCCACAGCTGAGCCGGCCCGGCAGCGCGCCCACTCGCCCAAGCCGCGCCGCCGCCTGCTGGCTGCTGCCGCGCTGCCACACTTACCTGTCGAGACGCCAGGCAGCGGCTCCCTTGCGGCGGCGGTGGCGGCTCTTCCCGCCAGGGACCTGCGACTCTGCGAGATGCCCCGTCTGTCCGGCTCGGGAGAGCCAAAGCCACTCCGGTAAGGTAAGGTGGTTGCCCGCGCACGTGCGCGCGCGTCTGCCTCTGACCCAGTTCTCACGGCCTGGTGGCAGGACTGGCGCGCCGCCGGCGGCCCGGCGGGGAAGCAGCAGCGTGCGCGGCTCTGGCTGGGCGCCGACGGACTCCCCCGGGTCAGCCTTCCCCAACTGGGTGCCCACCAGCGGTGTTGGACTACAAGTCCCATCGTGCTGGCTGGGGGTGATGGGGCTACAGTCCAGTTCACCTGGAGGGCGCCAGGTTGGGGGAGGCTGGCCAGGGGTGGGTGGGGACAAAATCCTCAGCACCAGGCCCATAATGGTCTTAATCTGGCCCTGCCCATTGAAGGTGTCTTGCCCATGGCCCTCAAAAGCCTGGAGCCAGTGCTGACAACAATTATAAGCAACAGCTCAGACCCATCCCAATATTAAACCAGTCAGCACTTTGAAGATTTGATGTTATGCTAAACTTATGCTAAAATCCTGCCTTTGCCAGAATGATTTGTCAGCTATATCAGGTGCATGACTCAACTGTACAGAGTCACTTTTGGGTAAGGTTGAAATAATAGGGATTTATTATTATTTTTTTGCATGTTTCTACCTTATTAGGTCTGGGGGAGAGGGAGAAAACCTATTCCCACCACAAACAGAGAATGCATGTAAAGATATATATATATATATATATATATATATATATAGTATATATAATTTCAACTCTACTATGCAGCAAACTGAAAAGGATCATGGCTTTCAGATTATTTAATTGGAGAACTTAAGACATAAGCATGTAAATTTGACTCAGTGTGACTACATTTTCTGCACTGTCGTGTTTTATTAGCACAGAAATGTTCAGCGCTCTGACATCTGAAGAAGACCACAAAGACCCTTCATGGAGATGATAATAAGAATAGGTTACATTTGTACCGATTTCCACATTCTCATTACAAGCTTTTTAATGAGAAGGGATTAATTTTCTGCCATCTTCCATTCTCATTACAACTCAGTCATGAGAATGAGGTATCAGGAGTTTAATGCTTAATTTATATTCAATGAATCTTTGTAGTGAGTTACATTCCTTTGACCTTTTCAATATTTCATACTTTGATTGGGTGGTCATTCAGTTCTTGCCTTGTTTTTTAGTCTTATTAGAGTAACCTATGAGTTTTGGTGGGAAATAGTTTTGCAATGCAATTGCAATTGAGAATATCAGCTTAAACCTTGAGCTGGAAAAAGGACAACAATAATAAAAAGCCCATTGTTGATGCAGTGCATTTCAATGGCATAGTCCATTTCTGCACCCGGAGTGCATAGACTCCATAAGGCAGTATTGAGCCCTTCCCTGCTTGACTGTTGGCCCTTGGGTGGATGCACATAATGCTGAGAATAGTAGCCCTGACCCAAATGTTTGGCCCTATGGTAATCTGGTGGTAGCAGGAGTAGGGTTGGTGGGGAGGTCAAACACTCCTGAAGATCAGGAAGGGGGTGAATGTTTGGGTGGGGAGGGGCAAAAGTCTGAATGGGTTGCTTGTTTTGCGTGTTTACTTTTTTTACTTACATTTTTGAGCAGCAAGGGTTCCTTTTGTTTTTCTCCTGCTGTTTAAAAATCTTGATGTGGAGCTTGGCAGCCACGTTGCTACAGTGGCCAAGTATCCTCTTTTACAAAGGACAGTCCTCTGTTTGAAGGGCTGTCCAGTCCAAATCCAGTTTAAGGATAAAGAACCATCAGAAGGGAGAGCAGGAAAGGCCTTGAAATTGCCCCTCAACAGCACCTGGACAGTGTTACGACAGATAATTTGGGCATTAGACTCCCTCTGAGAAGAGAGAGGCTAACCCCACACTCTCATGAAAGGTTTGGGATCTTTGGCTGGGGTAAAAATGTGCGCTGCTGGGTGTTTGCCCTCTTACACTAAACAGATATGCACACACACTGACATCAGAAACAAAAGAGTTGTTTTTATTAAAGATGAAATATAGAACAGGTACAGAATCGTACATGTTGGTACAGAAAACCCAGTGATTTCAGGCAGCAAAATATCCTTACACTATGGTTCAAACACACTCTATATTCTGGAGAGGAAAAAGAGTCCATTTGGGCCCTACTAGCCTGGATAGAAAAGGGGGCGGAAGAAAGGCTTCAGTTTAGCGGGATAGTTAAAGAAAGGAGTCCTGGTTACTACCTGTCTGCTGATGGCTCCGTGCAGTGGATTCTCAGCTGTAGTCCCGTGGAGGTGGGGACGATCAAGAGGTCTGCATCCCAAGCAAGCTTGGATGGCTTATGGAGGACTCTCACAAACCTTCCATTACCAAAACGCTCTGTTCTTATACCTTTCTCCTGCCCTCCTGGCGAAGTGAGAGCAGCAGGGGCGGTCTTTGTCCCCCTGATTCTCTTAATCCCTGCCGATTGCCCTATCTTTTGCAGCATACCTTGATGGGTGTCATAAGGAAAACCGTTAGTGGGTTCGCCTTTCCTGATGAGCTGAGCCTCTGGTTGAGTCGGTCTAGTGGGGGGGGGGGGAGCCATCTCTTTGCAGGGCTATTTTTAGGTTCTTTTCAGGGGATTTTCTGCTGTGCCTTTTGGCTATGTGTGTGTTAATCTGATCACTGCAAGCCTCCATCCACTGCCCATTCACGCTCTAGATTCCAATCACTCTCCATTCAAACCTTCATTTGCATCCTATGCTCCAGCTTTGGCTGTTGAGAGCTGTTCACTTCTCCCGGACCCGGATACAAGCTTACCCAAGCTATTGGGGCCTGCTGTGGCCTTCTTTATGAGCCATAGTCACAACCAAATGATAACTATATCTCCTCATAACAACAGCAGACTGAGCAGGCACACACGTCACCTGGTCACAGTCTTCCCCACAATGCTGAGGTGCACTGTATTTCTATTTAAATTATAATAATTGTGGAGGAAGAGGGGGGGCTGGCTGACCCGCCAGACTCCCACCCTTTCCTACTCAAAGGAGACCCAGCACTTGCCACCATGTGGCCCGGAAGGGGGGGCTGGTTGACCCGCCACCACCCCACCCTTGCCTACTGGCAAAGGAACCAAGACCCTCTGAGATCTCAAGATACCAGACTGCCAGCCTCAGCTGTCTGCAATCCTACTTGGATCTCTGTTTAGGGACTCGCCTTCATATTTCTGTAACCTGGATTTAGATACTGAACTCACAGAGCACTACAAAACCCATGTGGGGTAAAACCAAACAAGGTTTATTTCTGGTAGCAATTTACAACAAGATTAGGGAAATAAGAGAAGCACACAATATAGAGAGACACTTTGGTACACAGTAAAGCTATAAAACAATAAAGACCTGATTCCTTAAAATCTCTCAGACACACACCTGTTACCTGAGGGTGTTCGCTTCAAGGGTTAGATCCAGCACAGCCTTGCCGCCTGGGAGAATTACCACACCTACCCGAAGGTCCGAGATGGGTAAACTCTTACAAGGCTTGCCTTTCACCAGAGCCTTCAAACCAGCTAATTTTACCAGGGGGGGCTGCCTGGGGTCGATTCCTGAGGGCCCCCCCCTAAAGGCTCGGGCCCCTCGCTGGCCTGCTATGGCTCCAACCGCCAGGCAGGCACCCAAAAGACTAAGAACAAAGGCTACACGTGGGGAAATAGCTCTTCCCCCTCCCCTTTTCTGTAGCCTTCTTGCTTCAGCCAATCAATTTGAACTTCACCTGGCCAGGCAGGGAAAAGGGAACTGGCCAGGCAGGGGGAAGGGAACTCCTGAGTCATGGCTTGAACTATCTGCATATGAATGCCCTCAGCCTGGCTCCTCCAGACGCCAGGCCCCATCCCATGTTCCATGCACCTTTCGCTTCCTCCCAGCCCCCACCTGGTTTACTCATGAGGAGGCGTGTGTGTGTGTGTGTGTGTGTTCCTGCATGCATGCATGCATGAACCCTAAAAACTCTTTTCTCTACACGCTAACTATGCACACCCCACCCCAGCCGGTTCACACATGAGGTGTGTGTGTGTACCCCCAAAGGCTCGTTTCTCCACAATAATAATTTATAAATTTGCATATTTTATGCAAATCACTGTCCTCTTTTGTCCACTTTTTTGGGTGATGTGTTTCTTCTTTTTTGTAGATTCACAATTGGCTGCATTGTGCATTGCTATTCCTATGCAAAGGGCCAGAATGCCACATGGGAACTATGCAAGTAAGTGATCTTACTCTTTCATCCAGCATGTTACCAGGTTAGCCTAATACACACAGGAAGGTAATAGTTGGAGTAGTTGATGTTTGTTTGGGGGAAACTAAAGTGAGGGGCATTTTGCTTTTTTGTACATTTGTATGACATTTTAAAGCATTTTTTGTCTTTTCAGCATGTACATGGCATTGAAAGTCCTATATGGTAAGCCAATTTGAAAAAAAATCCATACTGGGGGACACTCGAGGAAGGTTGTTAAAAGGGTATCTCATCCTGCACAGCAACATTTTGGCTCTACAGCCTCCTGGAGGACTTCCATACTCATATTTTAGGGCCATTTTGGAAGGTGTCCTATACACTCCATCTGGGTTGTGTGAGACTCTCCCGGATGATTTGCAGACTTCCATGTTTATACAGTTTCCACCTGCAATATGCAGCTGGTAGCTGGAAGTGAAATATTTTGGCACTACCCACTGCTAAGCTCCCGCACTAATATAACATAGAGTTGCCACAGAAAGCAGAATAAGCATGAAGACAAAGAAGAAACACTACACCCACTTGGAATCACTGAGGAAGGGAAATAAAACCTATTTGAGCCGATCAGGACAGGAGGCCTGGCAAAAATTCCTTCCGAGTCCTGCCAACCAAAGCCCAGAGTAATTCCCACAGCATTCCCTCATGATGCAAAAAAGGGGTGGGAAGTCTATTTTCTCCTGAGGGCTGCATTCTTCCGGGGGGTCACATGCCAGCAGTGCCCCTACAAAAGTCGATGGAGCCAAATCAAAATTGGATGGGGTTAAAGGTGTGAGCATCCTTCTCTCTCTCTCTCATACATGCATGCACACACACACATCCCTAACACAATCTATTTTTTCACACAAACATCCATTCTCACACATCAACACACACACACACACACATTCACAAGACACACAAAGATAATCCCATCTAGCCATTAAGCTGAAAAAAAGCCTTCCATTGGCACCAATGGGAGGCTTTTTTTCAAGCCTGATTGCAGCATGGGGGTGGGATTGGGATGTCCCAGTGCAGGGGGAGGGGACTGCGACGACACGGCCCTTTACACTTTAGGACAGTGATGGCGAACCTATGGCACGGGTGCCACAGCTGGCACGCAGGGACCTCTCTGTGGGCACGCGAGCCATTGGTCACCAGATCGCGAAAAGACTGTCCCCTTCTGCAAAACACTAATGATCTTGTTCTTTCTCACAGTGTGGAACACAATGATTTTATTCTAGAATTCCTGTTACAGAATTCTTTTCTACATTGTTATCACATTTAAAAGATTTTGAAGAATGATGCACAGAGCATGGCTTGGATGTAAAGCCCTAACAGTTGACCTGAGTGCTGCATGTGTTGCTCTCAAACTAACGGAGTACGAGTCAAGGTCTGACAAATTATCAGCATGCATGCAATAGCAAAAATCACATTAATTGTGCAAAAGCATGCCCAATGCAAACTTTTACCTAATGCAGTGTTTGCAGTCCAAGACATAAAGTGTTTAAAATGTGTTAAGCACGTTTAGTTTTCTTGTTTATCTTGCTCATCCTAGTACAGGTTGACTTTTACTTTTACTAATCCGACACCTGTAGAAGCAGGGAAAGGACCCGGGGTAAAGCTTGCCCCATACAATTTCAGTCTGGCATATAATCATATTACAAGTTGAGAATCCCTTATCCAAAAATACATGTGCCTAATTATTTTAAAAGTTTGTATAAATTCCCTTCAGGCTATGTGTACAATGTAGTACTATAATAATTTTTTGAGTTGATTTTTTTTTCAACAAATAACTGTTCGTATCATTGAAAGTCTGTTATTATGTTTTTCTTTTTTTAAGACAAAAGAATTAGTAGTTCGGACAACTGTATGGGTTGTTTTTCTAAAACTAAAACCTCGGTATTCAGGTTTAATTGCAGTGTTGGCACTTTGAAATAAATAAGTTGGTTTTGTGTTGCAGTTTGGGCACTCGGGCTCAAAAAGGTTCGCCATCACTGCTTTAGGACCAGGCGCATAAACCCTTCTCAGGCTAAGTATCAACACTTAAAAACCTGAGGGAAGGGTCAAATAAAATCTTTCCCCCATTAATGAGGGAAAATATTAATACTGGTTATGAAGGATCTATTTTTAAATTTATGATGCTGTGGGTACAAAGGTGTGTGTGTGTGTGTGTGTAGATTTAAAAGTAATGCAGGTTAATAACACCAAGCTGACACATAGGATTTGGGTAGCAAACAAAATAAAAATAAGTTTATTTTAATTCTCAAAATCTTAGTTCCAGAAAATAACTTTAAACCTGCCTACACCAAACACTTTATAATTAACCTAGGTCCCTATAATTCTAAATACTTTCACTCCTCATACAAGCACTGACTTCTCTTAAAACTCCTGACAAGACACGAATAATCCAACTAACCTAACTCCCAAACACACTAACCCGACTAACTCTGACATCACTCAAACACTCCTTATATACTCCTCCCCCCACCCTTTCCAAGACATCACAAACCACACCCACTAGGTTCAACAATCTTGACACACTAAACATACTAATGCAGACATACACCAGGGAACTGAATTGTGGGGTTACGCCACAGGGACAATTAACCATTCCCTCCCAGGCTGCAAATCCCCAACCCCTGCCCCCCCCCCCCGCACTGCAATGAGGCTAGAAAAGAAGCCTCACCTTGGTTTCAATGGACAGCTTTTTAAAAGCCTAATTGCTGCAGGGAGGGGAGGCTGCAGGTCATTTGGGGAGGTCTCGTGAGCCACATGCAGGCCACGTATAACCACTTCCCCACCCCTGATGTATAATGTGGCAATCCTTAACATTGTGTGTGGCCAGCAGGTTGAGATACATCCAAACTGCTGGATCTCTCATGGCTTCATCTCCATTATATATGTGGGTGAAATGAACTTGGAAGGATGTCTTCACCTTGAATGAACCCCCACACACTCACTCACTCCCCCTTGTGTGTGTGCACGCACACACACACACACACACACAGATGGCACTGTGTGATGGCAGTAGTAAATAGAGATGGCAAGGACCCTCACCTTCCTACTTCCTGGGAGTGATACATCCAAGCAGGAAGAGTGTGCTGTAGCATCCATCACCTGGTCAAGCGATGCCCCCTTTAGGTCCCCCTACCTCCTGCTCCAAATGGTAGGACCTGTCAAAGCACAGGAACAACAATGCCAGAGGCTGAATAAAGCAGAAAGTAAATAAACAAGGAAACCCAATACTTAGCTCATTTTTAAAGAGATTTTTCCATGTTGAAAATATGTGATTTTTAAAGTTTTTATGAGCATGTTTACTCAGTTCAGATAATTACCTTTGTTAAACCCACCTTTTGCTTTCATTAAAATAATGAAAGTGTGCCAAATAAAAACAAATAAAAATTGATTTGTAAGTGCAAATATACTTGATGTGCAATAGTTCTGTGTATATAATAATCTGGACTCACTATCCATTGCTTAATTGTTAATCTTCAGAAATGCTTTAAACAATCAATTGGAATTAATTTGCCATGCAAAGCATTCCTATTAAAAGTAGATTAAATACATTTTGAGATCTATCATTTAAAGTGCTACTCAGATAATGATTTCTTCATTCCCCCGATGAAACAATTATTAATGCTGATTTTTGTCTCTGGTTTAAACACCATTTCAGGAAAAGAGTAGCCTGTATACACAATATAGACTACATATGGAATATCATTTTGATATAATTAAAAACTGAAATGGTGAAGATCTAATTTTAAATCAACATCTTGAAGAAAGTTGAGCAGTATATGGTTGGGGATTTTTCATTTTAGGAGGTTCCTTAGTGGTGCTGGATACCAGCTTAGATGGCTTTTTAAGGGCTACAAAAATTCATACAGGAGTGGTCTATCAACAGCAGTTAGCTACAACCAGTAAATGGAGCCTCTATGTACAGAGATAATTTGAGAAAAGTTGAGATCCACAACAAAATGTTGTGATGCATCTCCAGACTGACGGCTGTGCAGTGCTGCTGCTCAGGGGTCAGGGCTCCGGACAGTCTCGAACTGTAGCGTGCTGCGTGAATGGTACTGCTATTCAGTGCTGAAGGTGAGGACTGCTGCCACAAACCCTCCTCTAGCAGTTTGGGTTGGGGGGCAATTTTCAGTATTATATTATTATAGAAAGTTTCAAAGTTGATTACCAGCCCTGAACCTGAGTGTTTTACAACTATAGTTACAGTATCCTTTTTCCTTCCCGCTCCACAATCATTCCCCAATCTATAGCACTAAAGTGATCAGGTTCAGGGCCGAAGCTCCTTTTAGAGGATTGGATGGGTGCTGGAAATGGTACCACTGCCATCAGTGGCATGTTTGGTGGGGACACGAGAGGGGCCCCCAGCCTTCTCAATGGCTACTCCCAGGCTCTGGAACCATCCACCAAGGCATGCTAGTTTGGTTTTTTTTAATTTGTTGACTGGCAGGCCTATATATATATATATATATATATATATATATATAGGCAGGACTTTGGCATATAAGCTGGTCTGCTGCTGAAGTGTTTTATTTTGTTTTTAATTGGTGCAACCTTTGCTTCAGATGCAATGGCTCATCAGAGTTTAAAATGTGCAGTCATTGTCATCTTCATCGACAGACCCAAATATGATTTTTTTGGTTTCAAGTATATTACTGGGAGTGCATTAAATATTCTCAAGTTTTGTTTTTCAGATAGAAAATAGTTTCAGTAGGGTGGACATTTCCCCCTAAAAATACTTCTGTGACCATTTGCCTTTCCTTGATACTGTCTGGTGGATTTAATCATAGAATCATAGAATCATAGAAAAGTAGAGTTGGAAGGGGCCTACAAGGCCATCGAGTCCAACCCCCTGCTCAATGCAGGAATCCAGGTCAAAGTATCCCTGACAGATGGCTGTCCAGCTGCACCTTGAATGCCTCCAGATTGGGAGAGCCCACCACCTCCCTAGGTAGTTGGTTCCATTGTCTTATTGCTTTGACAGTCAGGAAATTTTTCTGATGTTTAGGTGGAATTAGATGTTGTGAGTACAATTAGGGATGTGCAAGGATCTCAATTGGGGGGTGGAGGGGGGGGCGAAGTCACCCTGGTTGCCCCTTGAGCCCTGCGGAACTTACCTTTCACAGGCTCGTCACATCTCCCTGGGGAGAAGCTCCACTTCCCCACCCCTGATAATGTGGCAATCTCTTCTCGATCATCCCAGATTGCAGGACACAGAATAATGGGATCAAGTTACAGGAACCCAGATTCCACCTAAACATCAGGAAAAATTTCCTGACTGTCAGAACAATAAGACTGTCGATCTCTCAGTGGCTTTTGATACCGTGGACCATGGTATCTTCCTGGACTGCCTGGAGGGGTTGGGTATTGGAGGCACTGTATTACAGTGGTAATACTTTCTGGAAGGTACCAGAGGGTAGTTCTTGGGGAGGAGGTTTCGGACCCTCAGCCGCTCACTTGTGGGGTGCCGCAGGGTTCCATCCTCTCCCCGATGCTATTCAACATCTACCTAGAGCCGCTGGGGGCTATCATCAGGAGGTTTGGGGTGCGGTGTCATCAATATGCGGATGACACGCAGCTCTACCTCTCTTTCAAGTCCTCACCAAGGTTGGCCATTGAGACCCTGTCCAAGTGCCTGGAGGCAGTGGGTGGCTGGATGGGAAGGAACATGTTGAAACTGAACCCTGACAAGACCAAGGTACTTCTGGTGGGAGACAAGGGGAGGTTAGGGGATGTTGACCTGGTGCTTTATTGGGTACATCTCCCCCTGAAGGACCAGGTCCACAGCTTGGGGGTCATTCTAGACTCCCAGCTGTCCATGAAGGCTCAGGTGTCAGCTGTGAGCCGGGCAGTGCTGTATCAACTACATCTGATACGGCAGCTGCGCCCCTACCTTCCTAATCATCTGCTCCCATCAGTGGTCCATGGCTTGGTCTCCTCTCGCCTAGACTACTGTAATGCACTCTACGTGGGGTTACTCTGGAAGACGGTTCGGAAGCTTCAGCTGGTATAGAATGCGGCGGCTCGCCTGATTAAGGGCAGCTGCCGGCGTGATCACATCACACCAGTGCTTAAGGAGTTGCACTGGCTACCAGTTGCTTGCCGAGCCGAATTCAAGGTGTTGGTTTTGACCTTTAAAACCCTACATGGCTCCGGTCCAGTTTATCTCCAGCAACATCAAGTAGGCCACTCAACAAGATCTGCCACGGATGGCCTTCTCCTTATCCCATCAGCCAGAGCAGCCAGGCTGGTGGGGACTAGGAAGAGGGCCTTCTCTGTGGCGGCCCCCACGTTATGGAACTCCCTCCCTAGTGACCTTCGCCATGGCCCCTCCGTGATGAGCTTCCGCCGTGCATTAAAAACATGGCTGCTCTCACTGTACAGGACAAGAGGATGCTTACACAATTAGCAATTGTGTGAATGGCTTTTTTTTTTTTAATTTAAGAGTAGGGGGATTTGGCTCCCCTGCAGTCCTGCATTGGATGGTAGGGCCACATCTGCTACTTGGACTGGAAATAAGCTCCCATTCATGCCAATTGAAAGTCCCCCCCCCCCCCCAGTGTGAATAACAGCAGTGGGAGAGGAGTTGGGGTTTTGTGTCATTTGGCTCATAGCCATTCGGATAAACTTTCAAGGGCTCCCTGTTGTTTTCCGCACTTTTACAGTATGACAATCAGCATTTTACCTTGATGTGCATGTTATTTTGTTCTGAATTATACAGAAAGATGAGGTGAAAGCATCTGCTTTCCCCTCCTGCAGGAAGGAATGAAAGAGAATCCACTGAAGACATACCAGGTACTCCAGTGAGCTCATCATGAGAGATGGATGTCTGGTGATGGCTTGCCATATACCCAGAGTCTGCTGGCCAAGAAAAAGACATTTATTAGGATGCTATTCCACTTGTGGAGAATCTGCCCTGTAGTCTGCTTTTCTTGGAGATGGACTGATGACACAGCAGTTTTTTTGGGGGTGGGAAGCAAATTCAAGAGAAGGAAGTTGAATCCCTAGAGTTATTCCAAAGGGGGTCGCCCCTTTGGGGGGAGCCACTTCAGGGGTGCCACAAGGGCAAGGGCCACCCCCTTAACACTGCTATTGTCTGCTTGGTGCCCTTGGTGGGGGGCTGTTTTTCTCTGTCTAGGGCCTGAGCATGTGCCTTGGAGGGGAGTCATGGGTCCAACTGGGGGGTTCTGTGGGGGCCCCAATTAGTGTAGTGACGGGTAGAGGAGGAGGACTAGCCAGGTAAGGGGAACACAGCCCAGACACTTAATGGCTGTGCCGTGTTCTGGTCCTCCTCGCACCCACAGGTTTGGTGGTTGCCCTATCAGCCTGCCCTCGGGTCTCCGGATACTACTTCTAAATGCCAGATCGGTCCAAAATAAAACCTCCCTCATCCACAATTTAATAGTGGATGAGGCGGCCAATCTGGCATGTATTACCGAGACCTGGGTGGGTGAACAGGGAGGAGTCAGTCTCTCACAGCTCTGCCCAATGGGGTACTTGGTGCAGCATCAGGGTAGACCTGAGGGCTGGGGAGGGGGGGTTGCCGTGGTCTATAGGAATTCTATCTCTCTCTCCAGGCTCCCTGTCTGTCTGACTACTGGTCTGGAGTGTTTGCACCTTGTGTTGGGCCAGCGGGACAGATTAGGGATTCTGTTGGTGTACCGCCCACCCTGCTGCTCAACAGACTCCCTGGCTGAGCTGATGGAGGTGGTCTCACTGGCGATGCTGTGGTCCCCCAGGCTGTTGGTCCTGGGGGATGTTAACATCCATGCTGAGGGCACCTTGTCTGGTGTGGCTCAGGAATTCATGGACTCCATGACAGTCATGGGACTGACCCAACATGTCATCGGCCCAACACATGTCACAGGGCACACTCTAGACTTGGTTTTTTCAACTGAGCATGGAGATGGTGATCTGAAGGTGGGGGACTTTGAATCGGTTCCCTTGTCATGGTCAGATCACTACCTGCTGAGATTTAGGCTAATGGTAGCTTTTCCCCTTTGCAAGGGTGGGGGACCTATTAAGATGGTCTGCCCCCAGAGGCTGATGGATCCGGATGGTTTCCAGAGGGCCCTTGGGGGGTTTCCGGCTGATATGGCTGGCAGTCCTGTCGAATCTCTGGTTGACTTCTGTTTAAGCCCTGTTGCCCTGGTTCCCCGCAACAAAAACATAGTGCGGGGGTCCAGCACACCGGACCAGCAGGATGTGACGCGGCGGCTCCAGTGGCGGCAGCGGCTCCAGCGGCTCCAGCGGCAGCAGCTCCAGCGGCGGCGGCTCCAGCGGTAGCGGTGGCGGCGGCTCCAGCGGCAGCGGCGTTGGCTCCAGCGGCGCGGAGAATGTTGGAATATGGAGTCTCATATTCAGGTTTGCCTTCGGGCAATGAAGCAACAGAACCACAGAACCGGCAGACATGAGCAAGGTCATACATGAGCTCATCGTCACCTTTGGCCCAGTGTAGTGGGTGTACAGTTTTTTCTGTCTTCAGGGAATTTGGAGCAGGGGTCATGATAGATTGTTTTCAGCTGGGATTACATCATTGTATGGGTGCAGCTGGGATTACATCATCTATAGGTGTGACTGTACAGAAAGGTATATAAGGTGTGCAAAGTCTCTGTGTTCTTGTTGGGGGAATAAGGAGTTAATTGTATTGAGAGTAATTGAGTAAGAGCATTCTGTAAGTATAAGAGATAGTTTATGTATGTCTAGACTGTACTTGTTTTTGTCTGACATACTGTTCTCTTTCACTTTTGTAATTAGCACTCTGTGTATGTTCTGTTCCTGTTTTGCAAGTCTTAGTTTAGTAAACCTTTGTGTTTAAAGAAACAGACTTGTGTTTTGCTTTTTAACCTACTGGCCTAGCACTCGCTTCTCACGCCACAATCTCTCCGCTAGCAACTTCTGCAGCTGCCGGGTACAAAGTTGTTTAACTTTGTCCCCCCCCCCCCGGCGGCTCAGGTTTCCAACAGAGAATGCTCTGCTCAGAAGAGCAAGATCGGGCCGCCGCCCCCACTGGAAGGATGAGCCACGGAGAGCCTTGAGCCCAGGTAATGCTCGATTAACATCACTACCCAGTGGAGCTCTTTAGGGTCATCCGGGGCCTGTTATAGGCTGGCCCCAGGGACATCATCGACCTATCTGATGCCCGCTGCAATCTATTTCCTAGGCACTTCCAGGAAAAAATCTTTTGCATCTGCAGGGACTTGGACTCCAATGTTATAGCAGTAGAATCAGGGGAGGTGCACAGAGCACAGCCTGATCTAGTTATTTTGGATGAGTTTCAGTTGGTACAGCTCGAGGATGTTGACAAGGTGCTTGGACGGGTTCGGGCAACCACATCTGTTCTGGATCCTTGCCCCTCTTGGCTTATAAAAACTAGCAGGGAGGTAACAGCCGGCTGGGCCAGAGAGGTGAGCAATGCCTCCTTGCGAGAGGGAGTGGTCCCATGCCACCTGAAACAGGCGGTGGTGAGACCACTCCTGAAGAAACCCTCTCTGCAACTGGAAGATCTTAACAACTTTAGGTCGGTGGTGAATGTTCCTTTTCTGGGCAAGGTCCTTGAGCAGGTGGTGGCCAACCAGCTCCAGGTGCTTTTGGATGATCTGGATCCATTTCAGTTGGGGTTCAGGCCTGGTTTTGGCACAGAAACAGCTTTGGTTGCCCTGTATGATGACCTATGCCAGGAGAGAGATGGGGGAGTGTGCCCCTGTTGATACTCCTGGATCTCTCAGCGGCTTTCGATACCACCGACCATGGTATCCTTCTGGAGCGGCTGTCTGAGTTGGGGGTGGGGGGGCACTGCATTGCAGTGGTTCTTCTCCTACTTGGATGGCCGGCTCAGGGATGTTGCCGAGCAGCCCGTCAGACAGGAGCAAGGCCCGAACTGGGCCTGCTCGTGTCCGACGGGCTGCTCGGCCACACGCGCGGGCTTTACCTGGGCTCTCCATGGAGAGGAGAGCCTTCTCCTTCCTTGTCCGATGAGTCCCGTCGCGTCACTTCCGGCATGGAGGAAGTGATGCGACGGGACCCTGCTCCGTCATGCTGGACCCCCGCGCTCTGTTTTTGGCTGGGGAAACCAGGGCAACAGGGCTGTTTAAGCCCTATTGCCCTGGTTCCTCCTGCCAAAACAGAGCGTGGGCGGGGTTCCAGTGCGCCAGAGCAGTGGCTCCAGCGGCGGCGGCAGCAGCAGCGGCACGCAAGACCAGGTAGGCGGCAGGGGGGTCCTGGCGGCAGCGGCGGGGGCGGGGGGGTCCGCCGGTGGCAGCGGGGTGTTTCTCCGGCGGCAGCTCGAGCGGCGCGAGCGGCACAGACAACACTCCGCACCGCTCTGAAGAGCAGGATTGGGCCGCCGCTGCTCGCAGAGGGCCGAGCCCGGAGCGAGCCTCCAGCCGACTCCAGGCTCGGCCCCACCACTAGCTCGGTCCAATGGACTCTCCAGTACGGGGTTCCTCAGGGGTCGGTCTTATCCCCCATACTATTTAATATCTACATGAAACCACTGAGTGGGGTCATCCGGAGTTTTGGAGTGCATTGCCATCAGTATGCTGATGACACGCAGCTCTATTTCTCCTTTTCATCTTCAGCAGGTGAGGCTGTGGATGTGCTGAACCGGTGCCTGGCTGCGACAATGGACTGGATGAGGGCTAACAAACTGAGGCTCAATCCAGAGAAGACTGAGATGCTGTTAGTGGGTGGTTCCTTTGACCGGATGGAGGGTGTTCAACCTGTTCTGGATGGGGTTGCACTCCCCTTGAAGGAGAAGGTTCATAGCTTGGGGGTGCTCCTGGAGCCATCTCTGTCACTTGAGGCTCAAGTGGCCTCAGTGGCAAGGAGTGCCTTCTACCAGCTTCGGCTGATGGCCCAGCTACGCCCCTATCTGGACAGGGATAGCCTGGTCTCAGTAATCTCTAAACTAGACTACTGCAATGCACTCTACGTGGTGCTGCCTTTGAAGACTGTTTGGAAGCTGCAGCTTGTGCAAAATGCAGCAGCCAGGCTTACTGCGGGGACCAGAAGGTCCGAGCACATTACACCAGTTCTGGCCCATTTGCACTGGCAGCTAATATGCTTCCGAGCTGAATTCAAGGGGTTGGTTCTAACCTATAAAGTCCTACATGGCTTAAGACCACAATACCTGACGGAACACCTCTCCCAACCGCAATCTACCCGGACACTGCGCTCAACATCTGGGACCCTCCTCCGACTGCCACCTCCAAGAGAGGCTCGGTTAGTGGCATAAGCTCCCCACTGAGACCCACCTGGCACCAACCTTACTATCTTTTCGGCACCAGGTTAAGACTTCCCTCTATGCCAAGGCATTCAACAGTTAGCACATGGGGGGGGGGGGGATTGTCACCTGCAGTCTTAGTTTTATTAACTTTTGTATTGTCATTTTAAACTGTGCTTTTTAATTTGGTTTTTAATCTTTTTAACTATATTGTATGTTTTACTGTTGTTTTTATGTATAAATTGTGAACTGCCCAGAGAGCTTCGGCTGTGGGGCAGTATAGAAATGAAATAAATGAAATTAAATGAAATTCTAGGATTAAACTATCAAGCCTCATCTTGCAGCTTTCTAATTTTCTCAATCTGTTGATATCCCCACCCCTTCACCCCCCAGGTAGTCCTGACTTATTTATTTTCAATACTTTCACTGCTCACAATCCTGCATATGAACAGGAGTGTATACTTTCTGGGGAAAAGTTCAGCAAAAAATGTGCATTTTAAAACGTGCATTTTAAAAAACAAAACAAAACATTTTTATGCTTTAGTTAATGGGGGGATAGTGTACACCTTTTAAAAATGCATACTTTCCCCATTTGAACAAAAACAAAAAACAGGTAGCAAATGAGAATGGGAGCGAGATGAAATGAGCTATGAAGTGGAAATCAGAGAATCTCTGTAGACTCAAGCTTCCCCAGTTCTCCCATCCCTAGCCTGGATTGACATTGCACTTCCCTTCAGGTTGGGTGAGCTGGTTTTGCACTCCAGATGCCTTTGGACAGCAGTGCCCAACAGGCTACTCTCTCCATATTTCATTCTCCAGGGAAAGGACCAGGGCTGGCGGCATCCACAATTTTTGGTTTGACAGTCAAATTAACAAAGAGCTGAGAAATCAGTGGTAGAGACCAGGGATGTTGAAGAGTCCTTGGTCTCAAGTCACGAGTCGAGTCACGAGTCTTTGGACCCGAGTCTCGAGTCTGAGTCCGAGTCCTTGGTCCAAAATGGTGACTCACGAGTCATGAGTCACAAGTCACTCCCAAAGCTGACTCCACGAGTCCCTATTAAAATCAATGGGGTTTTTTCCCCAACAAAATAAGGCTACTTCAGATGTGTGGTTTAAATAAATTCTAGGCACAAGTGTGCCTTTTTATTTCAAAACTCTGCAACTGATTTTGGCAAGAACAGACCAGGCAGAAAAACCCAAAATAACCAGGCAGGCAGAGGAGAAAGGGAACCCCAAAGCAGGCAGGCAGAGGTGTTTGTCTTGGACAATTCAACTGTTGAACTGGTCAAGAAGAGACCAGGCAGGCAGAGGAGGCTGGGAACCCCAGACAGGCAGGCAGAGGCAGCCAAACCCAAAATGTCGGAAAGGTTGCATTTTAGAAAAATGATTTAAAAAAATAAACTTGCTGTACTTCCTAAAACTTATCCATGTTGCATTTGAGGAACATGATTTTTTCTAAATGTTTGGCCCCCATTCTGGAACGGTGAGATCTCATCACAATTCCACCCTCACTGAACACCCACTCCACTGGTGATGAACTTGCTGGAACCAGAAACACACTCAGAGCAGCCACACAGAGTAATCTCAGGTCCTTCTTCTGCCTCTCCCAAGTACGCAACACATCAATCAAAATAAATCTTGACACACTGTTGGGGCTGCACTCCTGGTAGCCCTCCATAGTGGCTGAGCAGCGGCACACCTCGCTTCCCTGCGCTCTTCGGCGGCAATCACGCTCCTCTCCACTCCTTCTGGCACAGCCCAGGGATGTTGAAGAGTCCTTGGTCTCGAGTCCCGAGTCGAGTCTCGAGTCCCATTAAAAATATTGGGACTCGAGTCCGAGTCGAGTCAGAGGGGGGACTCAGTCCGACTCACGAGTCGAGTCCTCGAGTCTGAGTCCCCATCTCTGGTAGAGACATTTCCTGATTGGTAGCTAGAGCTTTCAATCACAAGGGTATACTCTGTCCCCTCCTATCTGCTTTGCATTTTCCATTTATAGAGAGCTTGGGGAGCCTCCTCTGCTTGAAGAGCTCCAGGTAGGAAGAGCCCCCATAGTCACCACAATCGATTCCATTGTCAAATTACTTTTACCATCAATACATCTCTCCTAATGTTTGCTACCCAAAATATCATAGGGGGAATTTGTCAAATGCTTTGTTGAAATTGAGATGAAAATAATTGTTCTGAAATCAAACATATGCTATGTTTTTTAGATGATGCCTGCATCTTAAAAGATACACTCCCTTTGGAGTGAGAGAAGAGAGAATGCCTCTTCTGAAACACTACCTGCCACCCAAATTTCTTATAAGTGGTCATTTTAAAATGTATTTATTTATTTATTTTTACAAATCTGTTTCCTAGTTAATTGGTAGCAGCTTTGTAATGGATAAAAAAACCCCTTTTGATTTATTAAAAAGCTGCTACCAGTTCACCAGACTCTGTCTCTCTCTCTCTCTCTCTCTCTCTCTCTCTCTCTCTCATTATTTATTATTTAATAGATTTATAAACCACTTACCATATTTACCACTTGCCGGAAGCAACACACAGCTCCAACTGACAGTTCCCTGGGGCGGCAGACTCTGGCCTCATCCATCGGCCAGAGAACCAAGGGCCACTGGGAGGCTGCACCCGCTGCCTCCCAGGAGTAACATCACAGCAAGGGGGAGACCAACCTGGCCCCGTACATCAGCTGGAGAGGGAGCAGCTGCAGGGAGCTTGTTTTGCCCTTCCCTGCCAAAAGAAAAAGAAAAAAGAAAGAAAAACCTATAAGAACCTTTTTAACGAAGAACTGGTGCCTGAGTTTTGCATTCTTCTTCCTCCTCCCTCCCAATCCCTTTTCCTTTTGTGTCCTGTCTTTTAGATTGTGAGCCTGAGGGCAGGGACTGTCTAATATTAATCTTTGTAAGCCACGCTGGGAGCCTTTTTTGGCTGAAGAGCAGGGTAAAAATGCTGTAAATAAATAAATAAATAAAAATAAACAAACCCCAGGAAAGTAGCTCCCTCTGCTGGAAGTTTATATTACTCTTTGAGACACAATATACATTGGGTTGTTGTTGTTGTTGTTGTTGTTAACAACAAGATTGAGATGATGATGATGATGATGATGATGATTAATCTTTGTAAGTCACTCTGAGAGCCTTTTCTGGCTGAAGAGCGGGGTATAAATGCAATCAATCAATCAATCAATATATCTCATATATATATATATATATATATATATATATAATATTTATACCCCACCTTTTTTCCTGCAAGGAACCCAAGGCGGCTTACATAATCCTCCTCCTCCTCCTCCTCCTCCTCTCCATTTTATCCTCACAACAACCCTGTGAGGTAAGTTAGGCTGAGAGTCAGTGACTGGCCCAAAGTCACCCAGTGAGTTTCATGGCCAAGTGGGGACTAGAACCCAGATCTCCTGAGTCCCAGTCCAACACTCTCACCACTACACCACACTGGCTCTCTATATAATCAACTAACTGCACACCTATGCATGTCTACTCAGAAATAAGTCCCATTGAATTCAAGGGGATTTACTCCCAGGTAAGTGTGAACAGGATTGCATCATATATGTTGCAGCTCTAGAAGCAAGGGATGACTTTAAAATGAAAGATGTATGTTCTAAACAGCAGGAGCACAACCCTGCCAAAGTTAAGCACTGCAAAGTCCGAGAGTTTTGCTCAGGCTTAGCACTCCCACTGAAATCAATGAGACCTATTGTTGCTTAACTTTGGTTCTGCTGTTCCCATTCTTTATGAAAACCTGGAAGTCAAAAAGCTAGACACATTATTTAGCAATTCCAAAAACATCAAGCGAAAAAGTTGCCAACCATATTCTATGAGTAACTTATTCTGCATCCTCCCTCAATGATTCCCCCCCCCCGTGTTTTCTTCCCCAGGGGTGGCTTGTATCTTTTTAGAAAGAGGCAGTAGACACTCAGCAAGTATTTAGAATGGAACACTTTGCAGCAGAACGGCTTTGATAAGCTGATTCTTGGTGACATAGCTTTTAAACCATGCATATTGTAAATGGGGAATCTATACAATTGTCGATAGCTCTGGAAAGCTCATTTGCCATCATGGGGGAACTTGGGGGAACTTGGAATAAGATTAGCCAAAGTGTTACATTACGAAGAAAGTGTCAGCTTGTGGGGGTTATATTTGGGAGGAATCCAAGCTGACACCTGAAATGCAGATCAAAGTGAGCTTCCCCATAGCTGCAGACATCAATTTGGATTCGCAGACCCAATCTATTTATTTGTTCCTGCTAACATATCTTCTCAAGTTTGATAGACACTTAATTTGAAACCATGCACAAGTTTCAAACATGTCAGCACTGATTATTTGAGTCCTAACAGAAAAAAAATATGTTTTCTGTTTATTTGGCTCATTAAAAAGTCACATTTAGCAATGTTTCATTTGCCAAATTTACAGGTGCACATATTTGCATAAAAATTACTAATCCCATTTGCCAGCCTTTGTGAAGTCAAACTTGATTCTTTGCAGATGTACAAAATTAATCAAACACAGGGCAGCCACATTTCATTTTACCCAGACAGACAACATGAAGTGGGAGATGAATGAAATGGGGGGCTTCCAATGACCTGTTGGGCTCCAAACCCCTGAAATGCACACCTGCTTCTTCTAAGTAGATTTCCAGACTGAGCAATAGGGACATAAGAAAGATCAGGTGCTTTAGGCATACAGCAGAATAAAGCGGTAGTCTGGAGATGGTAGACTAGATGTCATCATTTCTGACTCCAGATGGGCAACACCATTTAGTCATCATCATATGTTTATTGCTTTAGCCATAGGCCATTGCAACACCATTTATGAATGTTTCCCTGTGTTAAAACTCTCCCTACACCCACCCTTCCCCACCCACCCCCTATTTATATTTGAATATATGAACTGCTTTTCAGGTCCAGTGGCCCCCAAAATAAATTACAATAAGCCTAAATAAGACATCATGAAGACAATGTAAAACATGTCATGACAGACAATGACACAGCAGACAACCCACCATGGCCAGGAGAGGCTGGTGACTTCCTATGTCAGTGGGGCTCCTTATCCACTGCAGCTTTTTGTTCTGAGCTTTGTAGAAGCTATCCATGGGTGCTCCACGGTGGTGACCCTGTTTTGGGGATGGAGTACAGCATCATGGATAGCTCCTATAAAGCTCAGAATAAAAGCTGAAATGGATAAGGAGCCCCACTGACATAGGAGTCACCAACCTCCCCTGGCTGTGGATTATAAGCCACGGTGGCGTGCCATGCTATGCGAACCTGCAATGGGTTTGTCAGGGTGGCTTAAGTTTGGCTTACAACACATGGCTTGTAGTAGGGGTTGTTTCACCCATGATGGGTTCTCGTGTCATCCAAACCTGGATGACAGGAGTCGCCCATCATGGGTGACAAGCCGCTACAGAGCTGCTTGGCAAGGGCAGCAAAAATTCCCAGATCTCTGTCAAACTTGGGGAGCCTTCAAAAAAGGTGGGTTTTGGGGGGATCTCGGGGATTTTGACTGGGACATACTCAGAAGTATTCTGAGTATGTCCCAGAAGTATTTTAAGAGACCCCGAGGATTGACAGTTGCCTGTCAGTCTCAGTGTCACTTTAAAAAAGGTGGTGGTGGGGAGCTGTTTCTCCCTTCCATGAGCCCAAAGCGGCTTGGGAGAAAGGGGAAATATTACACACACACACCCGGCTTATGGAGGAAAGGAGGCCACACACATACAAAAAGGGGATCTTTCTGAGAAGGGGTTGTAACTCCCAGAAAACACAGGGAAACATTCCTCACACCTTGGATTTCTGTTGAGAGCTCGCCTGCTGCACCCAATTGGACACTGCCCAGCAGAGACTGGGAATCCCACCCAGCTGTACTACTGCTCATGAGCCCAGTAGCAGAACTGGGTGGAAATATTATTTTTTTGTCTATATTTTAATGTGCACCAAAAATAATAATGAACAATTATTATTTTTTGGCCTACATTTCTGCATGCAATTTTTTTTAAAAGAGGAAGAAGTGGGCAGCCCCTCCAAGGGGCCACAGGTTGTGTGAGCGAGGATCGCTGAAGCAACCTAAGGATAATTGTTTTGTAAAGGTGCTGCCAAGCTGCAGTGAGCCTAAAAGGGCTCACAGCAGCAGCAGGGGGGGGGGGGGAAGACTCGTTCCTCTCACAGTTTTTCTTGGGATACCCACAGGAGGACTGAGGAGGGTACCTGCTACCCACGATGTGCCCGATCCTCTGTCAGGTACATTGTGGGGCCTCAGGTAATTAACTCACACTGCATGGACATGTGCTGCACTGTGGGTTAACATGACATCTGAACCCACCCAATGTAGCTAGGCCAGTGTTCTCCAACCTTGGTTCCCCAGATGTTTTTGGCCTACAACTCCTAGCATGCTGGGGCATGCTGGGAGTTGTAGGCCAAAAACATCTGGGGACCCAAGGTTGGAGAACACTGAGCTAGGCATACGCTGGCAGCAGTCCATGTCCTTTTAAAAACAGGGGGAAAGGAAAATGTAGTACAAAGAAAATCTGGCAGTATTAAAACATTCTTTCAGATTTCCCAAAAACCACAGTGGAAGGGGTCCAGCAGGTGCCACTACAGGTCCAGCAGGTGCCACTACAGAGAAAAAGTTCCATTTCTAGTAGACATTTAATCTTACCTCAGATAGCAAAGGCATCTGTTCTGACCATCCCACCAGAGGAATTTTCAGTGTTTTGGGGAGTGGAGAAGGGGCAAACCATTCCTAAGAACATAAGAAGAGCCATGCTGGATCAGGCCAAGGGTCCACCTAATCCAGCATTCTGTTCACACAGTGGCCAACCAGCTGCCCACAGGAAACCCACAAGCAGGACATGAGTGCAGCAGCACCCTCCCACCCATGTTCCCCGGCAACTGGTGTATGTAGACATACTGCCTCTGATACTGGAGGAAGCATATAGCCATCAGGACTAGTAGCCACTGATAGCCTTCTCCTCCATGAATTTGTCCAATCCCCTTTTAAAGCCCTCCAAATTGGTGGCCATCACTACTTCTTGTGGAAGTGGATTCCATAGTTTAACTGTGCACAGTGTGTAGAAGGACTTCCTTTTATCTGTCTGGAATCTCCCGCCAATCAGCTTCATGGGATGACCCTGGGTTCTAGTATTATGAGAGAGGGAGAAAAATGTCTCCCTATCCACTTTCTCCTAAAGTTTGGGAGGGGGTGGAAGACATTTGGATAGTGATGGGAGGACTTTTATGAGGGGGAGGGTCTTAGTAAACTTATGGTAATGCCAGGGCTTTTTCATCATTTTCTTCTTTATTTTCTTTAACTCCTTTAAAGGTAAAAGCCTCTTCAAGAGTCTAGGAAACACGTCTTGCCACACACTTTCAAAATGGGGACATAAATGTATTTTATCCATTTATTTTTAACTTATTTTTAGGCCGCCTTTAAGGGTAAAACCCTCTCAAGGCAGCATGCAAAAAGTATACGAGTATAAAGAGGTTATAAATAAATACCCTTGAAGGAAAAAAGGCAGGGTATAAATATAATAAATAGTGGAAGACCGACAACTCGCTAAGGGGGTAGCAAGTCCTGGGGCGGGCCTTCTCCGAGGTTCCCAGCGCCTCACCCTTAGCCCAGAACAAAGGGATAACTTATAGCCACAAAAGTATCTTTTAGAAAACAAGTTTATTTACAAAATTACCTTCACAAACTCAGACCCACGCCAGCAATACAGCTTATCAGTACGGTACAAAGTAACAAGCAAGAAGTCTCAAGGACACCATGATTTCAGGACTCTCAGCTAGTTAGTTCAGCTTGGGTCCCAGCAGAGGCCCGGTCAACCGCACGCGGCTAGCTGGGTTCCCGGCGGAGGCCCGGCCTACCCAAGCGGCTTGTGAGTTATTTCAGCTTGGTTTCCCGGGGGTCCGGTCAACCCAAGCGGCCAGTGATTCCAGCTAGCTGGAGCATGCCGGGTGCTGGTACCCGGGGTTGCCGATCCTTCGTTCCCTTACCCCAGGCATGGGCAAGATTGCTGACCAGGTTCCAGTTCCCTTGCGCAGGGTGTTTTATACCTTGGTGTTTCAGGTAGCTCTTCCCTCCGTGATCAGGTGGGTTGACACCCTCCCTGATGGGCGGCCTTTTGGGTCAGGTGGGGTGATGCCCTCCCCCCGTGGGATGGGGTCCCTTTGAAGCCACTTGCTTAATGGTCCCATCCTATGGTGTTGAGTGGCCATTTCTTAGGGGTGCCGAAGTGTCTGCTCTGGAGAGGTATTCAAGTCTTATGTAGATGGGGCTGATATGCGAGAGCACTGACAAACCTGGTGATGCTTCCTGCCTTCCCCCCTGGGGTGATTCTATGCAGATGTTGTTTGTCCCCTTTGGCATCTGTGGAGACTGGCTGTCTCCCCCCCCCCCGGGTCTCCTTCCCCCCTCCTTGGTGAGTGTGTGTGTGTCAGGCAGGGGGCTTAGGTTGGCTTTCTCCACATAAATAAATAATAATAATAATAAATATCCAATAAAATACTATAAAACTCCATAAAACAGATAGCAGCAATAGAACTTGCAGCCCATAGATTATACAAAAGCTGGCAAAAACAAATGTGTCTTCAGAATCTTCCTGAACACCTGCAAAGAAACATCCCTCAAAATGATGGCACACAATCACATCAGCACCATTTCCAGGGGCTGTGTGGGGGAAAGGATGACTGCCCTCATGGGCCCATCTCTATCCCAATTTTCCTCCATTGAGCTCGGAAAAGTGTAGATGGGGCTCATCTCCTTTTCAGCACTGGAACAGCTGCCTCAGGAGGTGGTGGGCTCTCCTTCGCTGGAGGTATTCAAGCAGAGGCTGGATGACCATCTGTCAGGGATGCTGTAGCTGCACCCTGCGGTGCAGAGCCTGCATTGTGCAGGGGGTTGGACTAGATGACCTCCAAGGTACCTTCCAAATCTATAATTCTGTCATTCTATCTGCACAGTAATGGTGTCAGGGCCAGGCTGGGATTGCGGACAGCCACACAGGAATCCAGAGTTGGGAGTGCAGGTTTCTTCCCATGCCAGCGTCTCCCCTTCTGTAATCCAGGGCTTTTGGCATTGTGCAGCAGTTCCAAGGTGGAACCTGAAAGATACTGGCTTAGCCAAAGTCACCCAGTGAGCTTTACAGCTGACTAACCAGAGATATGAACCTAGATTTCCTTGGCCCAACACGCTTTCCAGTACACCAGGGGTGGGCAACATGCAGCCCATGGGCCATATGCATCCCCCAGTCTTTTGAGTGCTCCCCCTGGCCTTTTGTGCAACCCACACTGACCTGCCCCCCCCACACACACCAAAGCTTCCACCAAATTTGCTGCCTGCTGTGCTGGTGCTCTTTATCTGAAAAATGGGGTAAAAATGCTTAAAATAAATATTTCCTTGCAAGCATGGGGGCCCCCCTCAAAGTGTTTCTGAATACTTGCAAGAGATCACAGAAAGTGGGTGGATTAGGCAGTCTTCCCTCCCCCAACCCTGTATGGGCATCCCATATCCCATGGACCTCTACACCCTTCTTGCCCCCTTGACACTTAGAATTCTGTAGAGCCAGTGCAGTGTATTGGCTAGTGTTGGACTAGGACTGGGGAGAACCGGGTTCATTTGGCCGTGAAGCTCACTGGGTGATGTTGGGTCATTCACTGACTCTCAGCCTAGCCTACCTCACAAGGTTGTTATGGTGATAAAACGGGGAGGGGGAGGAGGATCATGTACACCACCTTGGGCTTCTTGGAGGAAAAGGCAGGATATAAATGTAAAAAATGAATACATAAATAACGCAACCACAGTAATATAGACTTGGGATCCCTAGGGAACCACATTTCCCAGGTCTTCTTGTGTCTGGGATGCTCCTGTTGTCTTGCATCAATCTAGACAGAGGGAGAGATTTGCTGCTGCTTATACCACCATCACTACCACACTGCCACCAGGTACATTTTGGAGAAGGGAAGTGGAAAGGGTGGTGGAAAAAAGAGGGAGTGTTGGCTGGAGGTGGTGGTGGTGATAGATGAGTCCCAGTGCAAGGCAATATGTGCCCAGGTTCAAAGTTGGAAGGGTCTGGGATGAGCTCATACTGGTGTAAGCCATTTCACAGGTGGAGTTCAGAATATGAACACCCCAACCTGGCAGCCCTAATGGTCAGAGGGTGGGCTTCAATGCCCAGTATAGATCATTGCTCCTCCCCATGATGAGCAGAGGCAGAAAAGATTATACGGCATGAGAAATCATGCAGGTTTGCTGGTCATAATTTCTGTAGTTTGCAGAATTTGAGTTAGCATAGAACAGACTTTAAATCTAAGTAAAATATTTAAAAATAGCAGAATTATGTGCAAACCTGTGTTATACTTTAAATCTAAAGTATGCACAGATTTGCAGACAATTCTGTTATTTATTTATTTTCTCTTTGGAAAAACAAATAAAACAAACCATGTATCTGAGAGGAAACTTATTTTGAGCTGTGCAATCTATTCCTTGTTTTGAAGGGAACCTTGATTTGTAAATTGTAACCTGAAAGATTGGAATGGGATAACATTGATACCTTATTTTTTTCTGCTTGACTGCACATTCCATTTATATTACTCAGATCAGATGTCTTTCAGTTAACAATGGCATAATACTGTCAGCTTGGGAAATTGCTAAACAGGCACTTGGGAGCATCAAAATAATGAAAAGAGACTATGATCAAACAGTCACTGTAATCCTTCTAATACTGGAAATAACTGTGTTTCTTGGGAACATTTTTTTTTTATTAGCACCAGTAAATGTGGGGACATGAAGTGGGGGCATGAAGTTGCTTTGGAGAAATGCCAAACTAAGGTGGGCTTCTTTGGAAATGTTTGGGAATTGTCGGAAATGAAGTGGGTGTTTTCCAAAGTGGAAATGAGACTGTTCCCAGAACATCAGGACTAATTCAGATATTTGGAAGAAAATGGAGATACTGTGTGTCTGTAAAATTTGATACATTTCCCCCAAGGTCTCCATACAACAAGGAACATAGGAAGCTGCCTTATACTGCCGGACCATTCGTCGACCTAACCCAGGAGTTTTTCCTGCCCTATCTGGAGATGCCAGGGATTGAATCTGGGATCTTGTGCATGCAAAGCATGTGCTCTTCCACTGGGCAGACACCAGTGGGGTTGGAGGGGAAGAGGAGGGGAGTATTCTTTTGTGGCGTACAACTCTACCCTATAATCACAGGGAATGATTTTGACATGGCTTTCCAATCACAGTACTTTTGGGAGGAACATGGAAGTAATAAATCTAAGTTGTTCCAGTCTGTTTAGGGTTCTCTGCTAGAGTAGTTCTGTCTCTTAGGAGCATGCGTATTGAAAGAGTGGTGGAGGTTATTTGGCTTGTGTTAACTTACTGCCTATTCCTAAACCTTTCCTGATTCTAACCTTTCCTGAAATTCTTCCAAATCCATCAAAGTCCTTTTTTAAAAAAACCCTTCACTAAAATCCCATCCTTATTTTTTTTAATTACTTGTGCTGTTGTATGATTGAATGATTCTGTCCTGAGTGTTATTGAGTTAGGGAGCAATCCTATGGCCCCCTAGGCAGTGTCTGAGGAGCATCAGATTTTTCAGATTCCCAGATCCAAGGTCAAAGACAGTGCTCCAACCTCAGAGATGGTCATCGACCCCCCTCCCCCACCCCCTCGCAGCTAGTGTGGAAAGAACTGCACTGGCTACTCTCTGAGATTGGGAAAGCAACGTTGGAGTGAGGTGAAAGGGGGCATTTTAGTGGGCAGGGAGGAGACTGAGGTATGATCGCACTCTTCCAGTGCCTGAAGGGTTGTCACACAGAGAAGGGCCAGGATCTATTCTCGATCATCCCAGTTTGCAGGACACGGAATAATGGGTTCAAGTTACAGGAACCCAGATTCCACCTAAACATCAGGAAAAAATTCCTGACTGTCAGAGCAATAAGACAATGGAACCAACTACCTAGGGAGGTGGTGGGCTCTTCCACTCTGGAGGCATTCAAGGTGCAGCTGGACAGCCATCTGTCAGGGATGCTTTGACCTGGATTCCTGCATTGAGCAGGGGGTTGGACTCGATGGCCTTGTAGGCCCCTTCCAACTCTACTTTGCTATGATTCTATGATTGGAGAGCCAGGATATGAGCTACCTTGAAGCTGCCCCAGCATCCTTCCCTCCCCCTCCAAGATGCCCCAGCTAGATGGATGAAGAAGCCTGTCTAGCGAAATATGCAGGGTTTGTGGATAGGGAAGTGAGGATCGCCTCTGCTCCTCCTCTTACTCTACATAGGAGGTCTGTAAGCCTCCGAATTCAGGGGCTTGTGGGCATCATGACAGGATTGCAACCTTAGTTAGTTAATAGTTATTATAGGAAAGACACTTCCGTTCATTCTCCACCCCAACTCCCATTCTGGGCATAGATTTTATGTAAGTTCCATATTATTTTGACTGTGAGTGAGTTATGGTGTAGTATCATTTTGTGTCTGTCTGACTCTGTGTCTCAATTCTTTGTTGTTTGTAAGTGTGTTAGTGTTACACACACGCACACATGCACACACAGATGGAGAGTGTTTGTTAGAGTTTGCACAAGTACTCCATACAAACAATAAAGTAGATCCCTTCTCCCTAATATCTAATTTTCTGTGTGGAGATAATTTTTTTTGATTGGAGGACTGTTCAGTCTCATGATACCCCATCTGCAGTCTGAAGTCCCATCTGCCCTGGCAAACAATGACTACGTCAATGAGAACTAGACCAGAGATGGAGGGGGCAGGACTCTGAGACAGTGCTGGATGCTTGTGGGGGGGCACTGAAGTAAAAGGAAATAGAGACAGGGCCGGATTAAGAGCATTATGGGCCTGGTGCTGAGGATTTTGGTGGGCCTTTTTATGGAAATAAATAAAATGAAGACGCAATTTTATATTAAAACAAATTAAATATTTTAATTACCATTAAAGTGCCAAAACAGAAACATGTTGAAAATATTTCTTTTTTTGTAAACAATAAGCTTGTTAACTCAATAAAACCGTTATAAATAGAACATTCACAACAACCATTTTTAAATAAACATAAACCATATAAACAATTTAAATATAACTGTATGATGTTTGGCTCATAAAAATTTGTTCCTTAAAGTATTATTATTATTATTATTATTATTATTATTATTATTATTATTAAAGCATCATAATCAATACAGCCTGCATTATGATTACGGTGCAGAGAGTAACTCTTGAAATAAATAGCAACCACTAGTTTTAAACACACAAACAGGTTATTCACTGAACTCTAACCTGCATTTAAACTAAATGAATCAAGCTGGTAGATTAAAATCTACCAGCTTGATTACACATTACACATTACACAAATTACACATTAACTTTTCTTGCTTTTTTACTTGCAAATTCCTCAATTGTAGAATCAAGATTAAGCTCGTTCAGCAAATCATTTTCAATGCACAACAGAGAGAGCGCATTTAAACGCTCCTGACCCATGGAAGACCTTAGTTCATTTTTCACACGTTTTAATGCTGAAAATGAACGCTCACCACTGCAGTTGCTGACCATTAAACACAAATACATGCGGAGGGTCACAAATGTATTTGGAAATGCACTGACTAGAGATTGTGCAATCATAAACTTGTACATTTGTGTTTCTTGACTCCCATGAATGTCTTGATTTGCAGTGGAAGATTGGTACATTTTGAAAATAGATGAAAACTGTACAATTTCGTCTGCAAGCAGGGGTTCAAGATCTTCAGGATATTTTGACACTAGTGTAGTGGCTCTGGAACGTAGACTATCAGCTGCTAGAGTGCATATTTCTGATAGAAATCCAAATCTTTCTTGAATTATATTGTATGCCTGCTTGCCTGTGCCTCAGTGATTCTGTCAATTGGTCAATTATAGGATAAAAGGTATGCACTTTAAACCTCTCAGAGGGTGTCATATCAGCATTAGCATCTTCTGCATCACCATAGTCCCACCTCCTATTTCTTTTCACTTTCCTTCCACGTTGTAGCTGGTACTCCTCACAGCCGGAAATATTTTTACCCTGCTGTTCAAATTCAGAGAATCTAGAACTGGAGAGACTGCACAAAATCCTTTAGAGAGTTCAGCATCTCTGTTGCTGTATGCAGATCTAATTTTGCATCTTGGAGACACTGACTGGTTCTGTGAAACCTTGGTAAAATGACAGACCATACTTCAACAATCATTATTCCAGTTTCCAATTGATCCATGACATTATTTAGGCCCTTTGCTTGTAAACAGACCTCTCCCTTTGTGGATTCACCATTCATAATATTTGAAAGGACATCTCTGATAGTACTATAGCCTTTTTGTAAGGCATTCACAGCATCATGGTGAGCAGACCAACGTGTATCAGATAACCTTTTTAATGTCGGTATACCACATAGTTTGAAACTATCTGTTAACAGATTCCATCGATGAGTTGAAGCAGAAAAAAAACAATACAACTGCTGCACAAAATTAAAGAACGAAACTGCAACTGGACAGCTGTTTACTGGCATTTTGTCCAACAAGATTAAGTGAATGTGCACAACAAGAATGTATTCAGCAAGTGGGTTTTTCCCCCCAAATTAAGGCCTGCATAGCATTATATTTGCCACTCATATTAGATCCGTTATCATAAGACTGACCCCTGCAGTCTTTGATGGAAATTCCATTTTCATCCATGAACTGCAAAATAATGTTTGCTAGCTCCATACCAGTGTGTCCGTGCATTGGAATGAATTTCGTAAAACGCTCCACTGGACCACTAGGTAGTACATAGCGAAATATAATTGTTAGTTGATCACAATGTGCTATGTCAGGGGTGGGAGTCAACAGAAATTGAATAATATTTGGCTTCTTTTATCTCGTTTATGATTTGCTGCAGCACTTGCTGACCAATCAGTTCAATAAACTCATCACATATCGTTGATGATAAGTACCTCCACGTTTTTTAACCTCTAGGGCAGTCTTCCCCAACCAGGGGCCCTTCCAAATGTTTGGGGCCCCAGCTCCCATCTTCCCCAGCCACTGGCCATGCTGCCTGAGGCAAATGAGAACTGTGGTCCAAAATATCCAAGAGGGATATTTGGTGAACTCTGTTCTCTGGGGTTTTTCAAAATAAAACTTAAAATGCCACACAATTCCCCATGAAAGCGCACGTGCACACACACACACACACACACACACACACAGTATTAGCCAAGCAGGTGACATTTTGCAGGCGGCAGGAGGATCAACACCCCCAAAAGGCAGACACACACACCCACAAACACTCAGCCCTCTCTTACGTTCAGTTTGGCTCACAAAAGAGGGAAAGCCCTTTTACAGAAAAAAAGGAGAAGGAGAAGGAGAACTTGCAGATCAAAAGAGTCAAACTTTTGAACCTTACCTGTGCAGAGGAGGGCCATCAGGACCAGCGGCAGGTAAAGACCATCCCAGAGGTTTGTCCCATAGCAAGCAGAAGTCATGGTGGAGATTTTGGAGGCGGGTGGGCAGAGAGGGGTCGCTTGACGGAGCAAAAACTCAAAAACTCCTGCAGCTCATCAGTAAGGGTCTTCCCAATTTCCCCCAAATTATTTATTAAAAAAAAAAAAAAGCAGCCACAACTAAAAGCCAGGAAGCTTTGCTTGACCAAGAATAATTGTGTTGTTCTTGTTGCTTTGTTTCAGTTTTTGTTTTTTTGTTAAACTAGCATTTGAACAATTGAGCTGCGAATCAGAAAGATCTTTTGCTCGAGGCTGGAGAGAGAGGTCCCTTCTAAATCTGAATATTACAGACCCTAGCAAGCCCCCCATGTGCTAGAAGTTCTCACAAAGAAATGTAGTAACAGTGATTGAAATGCAAAAAGCTACCGAAATGCTAATTTGAGAACAACAGTTCTTGCTAGGTCTTGCCTCAAGCCTGTAATGCAGATGTGCTTAGAACACCTTTCTAATCTTGAAAAAATCATTAATTATGCTGAATGATAACGATCAGAGCTAACTCGAAGGGGGAAAAAATCGTGCCGCACGTCCCTATAATTGTGGGCCTATTTTCTGTTAGGGGCCTGGGGCTGCAGCTCCAATAGCCCCTATCTTAATCCGGCCCTGAATAGAGAGCAACTGAGACAGATCAAGGGGGAAGGAATAACTGCAGAGTAGAAGAGAAATGGTCAAACCCAAGGGTGCAAAAAAGGGAAAGGGGGAATTCATATGTTCTGATTAAACTATGGAAGAAGGAGTGTCATCACACATCTAGTCATACTCGTGTCCTCCATGTGTTCAGAAAACAAGTGTGAACAAATGCAAGTGACTGGGTCCCCAGTGGCTGCATACAGATGTGATTTGTATACACACACATACATGTGTGGGGTCTGTTCATACCTTCCACTGAATGCACAGAAGACAGGAGTGGGGCTGGTGCAATCCAGAGTGGTGGGATCCCACCCTCTCCTTCCACATGCATTCAATGAGATTATGTGAAACAAGACAAGAGAGAGATCTACTTTTGGAAATATTTCAGTTTGAAAATTATCAGAACTTGCCCCATTCACAGGCCCAAATGTGAATGCAAATGGGAGCACCTTTTCGGCTTTTTCAGAAAAGGTTTGCACATTCCTGAACGTGAAATCGTGTTCAAAAAATGCATGTTGTAGTTTTCTTAAATGTGCATTTTTCAAAACATTTTGTCAATGGGGGGGGGAAGTGTACACTTTTGAAAAATGGACATGAGAATGCACACTTTCCACATTTGAACAAAAAGAAAAACAGATTGAAAATGGAAATGTGAGCGAGGCGACCCGAGCTTTGAAGTGGAGTTCAGAGAATCTTGGCAAGCTTGAGCATCCCTAGTTTTCCCACCCCTTATCTCATTAAGTATGATCTACCAAAAAAACAAAGGCAAGGGTTCCTTGCAAGAGGAAAAAAGGTGGGATATAAATGTAGTAATAAACACAATAAATTAAAAAATAATTTTCAGTTGATCATGAATAGCTCTATCAATTTTTTTTCACACTGCAGTGACTGTGGCCAAAGCTGAAAGAGATTTCAGCAAGCTGGCACTCATCAAAAACTACAGGCATTCTACTATGGGGCAAGAATAGTTAATAAATAGTTAATATTTTAAATTTTATATTTTATATTGTATTTTATGATTTTAACTGTTGTAAACCGCCCAGAGAGCTTCAGCTATTGGGTGGTATAAAAATGTATTAAATAAATAAATAAATAAATAAAGGAGCAATCCAGTCAAGATGCGAGGAGCCGCCAAACTCAGAGGCTCATGCTCATGATCCAATGCAGAGTGGGAGGAGCAGGAGAGTCGATCTTGGCCTCCTCACTCCTCCTGCTCTGCATTTCCACTTGACGGCCATTTTCGGCCATCCAGCAATGCCATTTTAAAAGGGGAGGAAAAGAGATTGGAGTGGCATCAGGATACCTTGTATCGTCTGCTCTAGGTTCCTCCCCTCCCACCCCCTGAAACGCCCTCTTTGCCCCCTCTCTGAGGTCGCTTTCCCAACCTTGGAGAGCAAGCTGCAACGGGGTGGGGGAGAGGGGTTGGCACTCCGATTCCCAGCTCTGAGGTTGGAGCACAGTCTCTGACCTCGGAGTTGGGAATCTGAACTATCCATTGCCACTGCCCCACATAGACAATGTCTAGGGACCATAGGATTGATCCCTCTATCACCTAGCTAATTTTCTCTATCAAGTGTGAACTTGCAAGTGAAATTTACTTTGGAGAGATAATTTATGATTTTGCAATGAAAAAGGCCAGCTTAAAAAAAAAACATTTAAAGTGTATTATGTATTTATAACATGTTTGAAGCCCTGTTGGTCTATTAGAATAAAACAAATAAAAGTATGAACAGGATAATACGTTTATCAGGACCAACCAAAACTTTACAAAATAGTCAGCAAGCTTTGTGGGACTTTTCTCTGAGGGATGTTACATTAATCAACAATAGTAAAATGCGAGGAGTGTTTGGTGGCATAGTACAAAACCTCCAGTTTGTGCCATGGTGTTTGCAAAAAAACCTGAAAATAATTTTAGTAAATCAATAGTAACAACAACAATTGCAGAATCAAATTAGAAACTTTTCTTTCATAACTCCCAGTTCCACTTATCCCTCACTTTATCTAACCCAGGGCTTCAAAACATCTGGGGGCCTGGGGGGTTAATTTTCCCCGCTGGAGCCCAGTAGAGGCTGCACACCTGTCCTCCACCGTTGCACCGCTGAATTTGCCAGCAACAAATTTTGGGATTTGGGCACCACACTGCTGCACTCCAGAATTTTGGTGGCAAACCGAATTTTGGTGGCTTGTTTCATTGAGAATAATTTATTTTATTTATTTATTATATTTATACCCCACCTTTTTTCCTGCAAGGAACCCAAGGTGGCTTACATAATCCTCATCCTCCTCTCCATTTTATCCTCACAACAAGCGAGTGAGGTAGGTTAGGCTGAGAGTCAGTGACTGGCCCAAAGTCACCCAGTGAGTTTCATGCCGAGCAGGGACTAGAACCCGGATCTCCCGAGTAGAGGGCAAAATAAGGCTGGGCACGCCACCTGCCCCGTTCCCCCCCCCCTGCCCCCTGCCTGCCTTGTTTTTTCGAGTGGCGTGCAGCGCCGCTTGAACAATCCCCTACCGCGTTCGGAGGTCCCGTCGCGTCACTTCCGGGACCGAAAATGACGCGACGGGGGATCGGTCCCGTCGCATCATTTCCGGTCCCGGAAGTGACGCGACGGGACCGATCGAGCAGAGCGGGCGGTTCTCCACCGGATCGGGTGGCTGGGGCGGCTCTCCGTGGAGCGCGCGAGCTGCCCCGAAGAGGAGGTAAGGCCTCGCCGGGGCGTGAGCAGGGCCATGCTCGGCCTCGTTCTGCCCCGGTGGAGGCTTGATTTACAACTCTACTCCCGAGTCCCAGTCCAACACTCTCACCACTGGGGGAAATTGGATGCGTTTTGCTGCCGCACTGCCAAATTCAGCAGAAAATTCAGTGGTAGTGGGGGAGGGCGCATGCAGCCCACAGACTGTGTCTTGCCCACCCTGATCTAACTGAAGGCGCACAGTTTGTCGAATACAAGCATATTAGAAATCTATGTGCTCTTTTAAAAGGGGTTATACTGGACAAACACTGGAGGACAGCAGGAGGATCTGGTGCCCCTGACGCATCCGGGCCAAACCTTGCCTGCAGGCAGTATCAATAATACCTGATGTGTGCCCAGAAGACAAAATAAACGGTCATTCCTGATTCCATTTTGGGCCAGTAATTGGCAATCCTGCATGTGGGGAACACTTTGGCTTGAGTGGCATGTCCTAATTGTGTGTTGGAAAGTAGCCAGGCTGCTGCCTGACAAACACAATGGCCTAAGTGCCCACACGTGGTGCTTAAGGATGTGTCCTGAATAGCAACCATTGTGCTCCAGGTGCATAGGAATCAATGTGCTAGGGTCAGAGTGTGTAGATCACATGCCAAGTAATAGCAGAACGACATTACTATATAATGGTGTTTGGTTATGTGAACAACCAAGCTCCTATGGTAATAACATCTGAAGTCAGGAAGTACAGCTGAATGAGAGCACATTTTGAAGGAGGGCTCATTTGCACTCACTCTCATTTTTATATTAATACAGTTTCAAGTGGCTTTAGTGGGGGTATCCACAGAATGAGGATTTCCTGGCATTATAATTCTCCAGAGAGATTCACCGGTGAAGATTAATGTAGGAAAAAGCCACTCCCTATGTCCTGAGATTGTGAGATCTATCTCTCCACCACCCAGTTTATGTCAGGCTGAAGTTTATTTAGTTTCAGATTCATAAAACTGTGCCCATTTCCAGATCACTGGCTGTATGTTTGTGTTCCCTTGCCTGCTAACAATATCCTCCAGAATAATATGTTGACAAATGTCAATTGAAATGAACTTCGAAAAGAGAATGCTGTCTCGGCATGGGGAGGAAAAAAAGACAACAGAATACAGAAGGGAAATTTGATTCAAGAGATGTGAACTGAGGTGTCCCTGGAGAATTTCTCCTAACGTCAGAGAAAGATTTATATTTCCCTGCAGTTTCTAGTAAAGCATGATTGGAACAAGAAAGAAAGAAAAGATAAAATACTGCATAGCACAAATACACTATCTCCGTTTCTTGTATTCCTCTTTCCCATAACATGCAAGAGTTCATTAATGCAAGCTTGTAAATAGCTACAAGCCTGATTGCTTGTGGTAAGTTAGAATTGCCACTGGGCTCCCAGGCAGGAAAGTGCAGCAAAAGTTGGTTCGTCTTTTCTTTTAGGCTACTGTTGTTTATCATGCAGTGTATCAAATGTTTTTGTGCATTAGTAGCCAGCAGGGATAGGGACTTGGACTCGAGGACTCGACTCGTGAGTTGGACTGAGTCCCCCCTCTGACTCGAGTCAGACTCGAGTCCCAATATTTTTAATGGGACTCGAGACTCGACTCGGGACTCGAGACCAAGGACTCGTGTTCCAAAATCGTGTTCCTCAAATGCAACATGGATAGGTTTTAGGAAGTACAGCAAGTTTATTTTTTAAAATCATTTTCCTAAAATGCAACCTTTCAGACATTTTGGGTTTGTCTGCCCAGTCTGTTCTTGCCAAAATCAGTTGCAGAGTTTTGAAATAAAAAGGCACACTTGTGCCTAGAATTTATTTAAGCCACACATCTGAAATTATTTTGTTGGGGAAAACCCCCCATTGATTTTAATAGGGACTCGGAGTCAGCTTTGGGAGGGACTCGTGACTCCTGAGTCACCATTTTGGACCAAGGACTCGGACTCGAGACTCGGGTCCAAAGACTCATGACTCGACTCGTGACTCGAGACCAAGGACTCTTCAACATCCCTGGTAGCCAGTGGTGAAGGGAGGTAATTTTAGACTCTGGATGTAATGTCTTATGAGAGGCTTCCTCTTTACATGGGAATGTATCTTACTTCACTTACTTCAAAATGTGGTAAGCCAGCCCTGCTGTGTCTGGGGCTCCTCCTGCTTATTCTGCGAAATGGGGCCGTGGAGATCTGCTCCAAATTCCTGCTGTAATGGCTCCACTGCTAGCAGCATTTGTAGGCTTACCTGCATTAATGAAAACCAAGTGGAAAGCCAAAGGCTTCCGGTTCAAACTTGAGAAGGTCATCCCCACAACCCCACAATCCAAAGGGGGGAAAAGGAAGAGGGAGGGGGAAAGAACAAATTTTGTAAGAGTAAAGACTGCATTTTAAATATGTGAAAGCAAGAGTGGAGAATTCCAGTCTATCTCAAGGAGCGTCTCCAGCAACACCAATTGGGCCGCTCAACAAGATCTGCCACGGATGGCCTTCTCCTTGTCCCTTCAGCCAGAGCAGCTAGACTGGTGGGGACGAGGAAGAGAGCCTTTTCTGTGGCGGCCCCCGTACTGTGGAACTCTCTCCCAAGTAACCTCCGCCATGCCCCCTCTCTGCTGAGCTTCCATCGCTTATTAAAAACCTGGTTGTTCAGGCGGGAATATGGGGTGGGTTAAAATTTTAAAATTTTTATATTGTTTTAAATGTATTTTATTGTTTTTATTCTATGTACATCGCCCAGAGTGGCCGGTTGCTGGCCAGATGGGCAATAAATAAATATAAACAATAACAATAACAATAACAATAACAATAACAATAACAATAACAATAACAATAATAAACATTTCAATTCCAACACATGTTTAATCCTGCCTCTTAAATCTTGGAAACTGATCACGTATACCGTTGTCAGAGGTTCACAGTTTCCTACACAGCAGTGATACCCATGTTGGAAATGTAGCTTGTGAGAAGCTGCTTTCCTTCACTCTTTGCACTTGGGTATATAACTGTTCGGTTAAAACAGACCTGCACAACTTGTGATTCAGTGTTGATTTTACTGGCCATTATTGAGCGGTAATGAAGTGTTGCCTAAGCACTGATCTATCTAGTCCTTCAAATGGGTCACAGATGCCCTCCTTTCCCTTGCCAATCCTCACTTCTGTATCATTGAAAGGAGGGGCAATGGGTGGTAGGAGGGAGCCTAGCTTAGTACCAGGCAAACAGAGAGAGCTGCTGGCTTGCCAGACCAATATCAGACCAAGGGGCTTCTCCTTTGATTCTAGCAGGAAATGATGGTTCTGAGCATTTCAAGTTTCAGCAAAAAAAGTCCACCTGCTGGGCTCCCTCCTTCTGCTGATTCCACCCCCTCTTCACAACTGTAACGGGGGTTGCTTGTGAGGAGCAGGTAAAAAAAATATATGCCAGTTTTGTTTTTGCAAACATTCCTTGTGAATAGTCACAAAAACCCTCAAGGTGTTTCAAGAACTTGCAAGTAGGGCTTACAAAAACCAAGATGGTTTGTAAGTCAAGCAGGAAGTACGTAGTTCATCCATTCTTAGTCACAGTCCATTCTTAGATCTTGCTAAGGCCTTTGATACTGTAGACCGAACAGATCTCTGGACTATCCTTATGAAAATTGGATGCCCCAATAAATTTGTGAGTATCTTGCGACTTCTCCATGACAACATGACGGCTACGGTCTTGGACAACAACAGCTCTCATGGTGCTCCATTTAAAGTGGGATCAGGTGTTAAACAGGGATGTGTTATTGCCCCAACATTATTTGCTATTTTCATCGCCATGATTTTACATCTTGTCGAGGGGAAACTTCCCACTGGTGTGGGAATTATATATCGAACAGATGGAAAGCTTTTTAATCTCAGCAGGCTGAAAGCAAAAAGTAAGGTAATTACAACCTCCGTTGTGGAACTACAGTATGCTGATGATAATGTGGTCTTCGCACATTCAGAGGATGATCTCCAAACTATCCTAAATACTTTTGCAGAAGCATATGGAAAACTTGGTCTCTCACTTAACATCAAAAAAACCAAAGTGCTTCATCAGCAAGTGCAAGCTAACCCTTTGGTGATGCCATCTATCCAGCTTGGTGGGACAATACTGGAAAATGTCAATCATTTTCTCTATCTTGGCAGCTATCTTTCTGTTATAGCTAACATAGACAGTGAAATCCAGCATCGTCTGAGCTCCGCAAGTGCCGCGTTTTCTCGAATGAAACATAGAGTGTTCGAGGATCGGGATATTTGTAAGAAGACCAAAACACTGGTTTATGAAGCCATTGTATTACCAACTTTATTGTATGCCTGCGAAACATGGACTATCTATAAATGTCACCTCCAACTCCTTGAAAGATTTCATCAACGTTGCCTCCGGAAAATCCTGCGAATTACTTGGGAAGATAGGCGAACAAATGTCAGTGTACTGGAAGAAGCAAAGACTACTAGCGTTGAAAAAATGATCCTTCAGCGCCAACTTCAGTGGACCGGTCATGTTGTTCGAATGTCTGACTGCCGTCTCCCAAAGCAGTTACTTTATTCCCAACTCAAGGATGGAAAACGGAATATTGGTGGTAAATATAAGAGGTTTAAAGATGTTCATAAGGCTAATTTTAAAAAATGCAATATAAACATCGACAACTGGGAAGCTCTGGCCCATGAACGATCTAAATGAAGGTTGGCCTCTCACAAAGGTTCCATGGACTTTGAAGAAGCCCGAGTGCAAGGTGAAAGGGAGAAACGTGCTAAGCAAAAAGCACGTCATATGAATCCTTTACAGGACCATCTTCCATCTGGTAACCTGTGTCCTCACTGTGGGAAGCTGTGTGGATCTAGAATTGGCCTTCACAGTCACTTACGGACCCATCGCTAGAGTCTACACAATTTTCTTTAGAATTTTCCTCCTTTTAAAATCTCCTTTTTGTAAATTTTCTTTTTTATCCTGGAAGACAATCTTATTCGGTCACGAATGATCGCCTGACTGACTGAGTCACAGTTTATTTTTATTTTATCAACTGATATGCTTCCCTTCAACATAAACTATCTGGGTGGTTTCTAACAAGATACATATTCATAAAAATGCATAATCCTAAAAAAAAATCCCACATAAAGCAAAAGCAATAGAAGAAAACAGCTAGAAACAGAATACGAAAATTGGTACTAAAATCTCATCCGATGTCAAATATCTGGGAAAACAGAGAGGTCTTCACCTGGAATCAGAAGACAAGATAGTATGTCAGGTGAGGTTCCCAGAAAAGGGAATTCCAAAAATGGGGCACCAGGGAAGGCTCCATCTTTTATTGCCACTTTCCTTACCTAAATTGGCAGAGGTACCTCAAAGAAAGCCCCCAAAGCAGATCTCAGCACCTGGTTAGATTGGTATGGACTAGGATGTTCCTCCCCCCCCCCCCCAGTTTAAATTTTTATTTCTATATAAAACAAACACATAATATCAAACATATAACAATTAACAAAACAAAATAGACCGATTTTCTTCTACAGCAAATATAAGTAACAATACTTTTTCTTACTCGATAATCAGAATGAGAAATCTCTTTCTTCCCGTTGCCCCAAATTCACTTATTATTCCATAAATCCACAAACAAACAAATCATTATTTTCCAGTCTCTGCAAAAAGTTAATTAGAGGTTTCCACTCAATAATAAACATAGATGTTGTCCTTTCTCTGATTAATGATGTAAGTTTGGCCATCTCTGCCAGCTCCAGCATCTTGACCAACCATTCTTCTGTCGTAGGCACTGCTGGACCTTTCCATTTCTGTGCATATAGTAGTCTCGCTGCCATTGTCATGTATAAAAATAAAGTTCCATACCTTCCTTCTAGCTGAGTGTCCATTATTCCCAATAGAAAAGCCTCTGGTTTCAATTGAAAAGTAATCCTTAAGATCTTTTGCATTAATAAATGAATTTCAACCCAATTTTTTAAAGCTTTCTTACATGTCCACCACATATGATAAAAGGTTCCTTCCTCTTGTTCACATTTCCAACATATATCTGATGCACCGTTATACATTCTAGCCAATTTCTCCGGAGACGATATATCATCTTATAAAATTTCTCTTTAAGACTAGAGCATAATGTAAATTTCAAACCTTTTAATCACATATTTTCCCATTGTGTCATTAATATATTATAGCCAAAATTTTGAGCCTATTTTATCATACATTCCTTCACTTGCTCTTCCTCAGTTTAAAATTTCAACAAAAGCTTATACATTCTTGAAATAAGATGTTCATCATTTAGACATAATTCCCTTTCAAAGTCAGATACACTGCTCAAAATCATACAACCTTTTATCAACTTTAAACCTTTCTACCATCTGTAAATAGGAAAACCATTGACATGTATGACCTTCTTTTATCAGTTCTTCTCTTGATTTTATTTTACATTAATCTTGTGGAAATTTCAGTAAATCACGATATGTCAACCAATTGTATTTACTTAACATTTCTCTTCTATGATGGGCTAGGATGTTACTGAGGGTACCCTGGTCCGAGGCCATGTAGGGCTTCAAAAATAAGCATCAGCATTTTGAATTATGTTCAGAAATGGACTGGGAGCCAGTCCAGTCCTTTAAGCACTGGTGTAATATGTTCTCTTTGCCCAGCCCTAGTTAACCACCTAGCAGCAGTATTTTGCACTAACTGCAGTGTCTGAACAGTTATCAGTGACAGCCCCATGTATAATGCATTACAGTAGGCTAGCCTGGAGATAAGCTCCAGTTTTTGTGAAACACTGGGAGGCAAGGAGGGACAAAAAGAATAAAGGTGTGCAAGACTCAACTTGGACCCCAATTCGGTGCTTTGGAAAACAACACAATTCTGCGCGGACTGATTCAGTCCGATGTACTGATTCAGTACATCCAGTGTACTGAACCCGAGCTGAGATTTGGAAAACCGAGGCTTCAAGTCTCCCATTGACTATCATGGGATATTTTTTTAAAAAAAATGTCTATAACATTTTTCTTTGTCAGAATTGGTTGAAGGTTTCAGGCATAGTAGCGCTTCAGAGGAGATAACACCTGCCAAATTTCAAAAAAGTAGGTGCAGTGGTTTTTGTGCCGCACACCTTTATATTTTGATTTTTTTTAAAGGGAACTGCCAATAACTTTTTTATTTCTTGGCAGAATTCACTGAAAGTTGCAATGATAGTTGCCTCCTCTGAGGGCAAACATACCCTATGATTAAAAGATGAACCTGACAGTCACTCAAGGTTGTTTTTTTTTTTTTTTAATATTCATGGGAGGTGGGGAGGAGAAATTGCCCTGAAAAGTGGTGAGTGGGGGGGGGGGAGAATTTTCAGTGAAATGTCAGGGTGGGAGTTTGAGCATTTACTTAATAATTGATGTCACAAGGTGTCTGAGCGGTGTGGGTGTTCTTTCCTTTAAGGTTTAAAAAGGGGGGGGGGAATCTTTGTGCCACTGTTTGGCACTCTGCAGCTTCCCCTGGCCAGCATGTTTTCTGGAATGCTTTTGGGAGAATGTTACATCATGACATCCTTCCATGGGCAATCCTGCCAGGGAAGCTGCCTGTGGAGAACCTTTGAACTGAGGAGAAATGCTCGTGGCATGCTCTGGCACTCGCAGGCAGCCTCCCTGACTGCCTTACTTCCTGGAATGTAACATGGGAGGACGTCATAATGTAATGTGTCCCGTCCCCCCACCGCCCCGTGGGCATTCAGGAGTTGTGCTGACCGGGGAGAAACTGAGGAGCGCTGCAGAGTGGCAAAAAGATTGCTTGGGGTTTTTTTTTAAGTTAAAAGAAAGAAAATCCACAGCCCTCAGCCACTTCATAACATTATTGTTTAAGCCAAGTTCCCAACCCTGACATTTCACTGAAAATTCTCTTGCCCTCGGAAAAAAGGCAGCAAACAACAAACTTCTGTCTTTTGTGGGAGTGAAGAAATTCAGTGAAATTGGTGGGCAGGATTTGGCACAGCACTAATTGCAACTGAATCATCCTTTCTGTCATAATAAAAAAAAAGCTCATAGGATCACATACATCCTGGTTTGTAAAAGGAGCTTGTATTTATCACATTTTTCATGATGTGCTAAAGAGATGTTTGTTAGTCCTAAACTATCTCAAACGAATGCTATTTCCCTGGATCTTTACAATGTCCTTGACACATCCATGGACATGGAAAACCACATGGTATGAAGATGCATGAGGCAGCCACCTTGCTGAATCATAGAATCATAGAAAAGTAGAGTTGGAAGGGGCCTATAAGGCCATCGAGTCCAACCCCCTGCTCAATGCAGGAATCCAGGTCAAAGCATCCCTGACAGATGGCTGTCCAGCTTCACCTTGAATGCCTCCAGAGTGGGAGAGCCCACCACCTCCCTAGGTAATTGGTTCCACTGTCTTATTGCTCTAACAGTCAGGAAATTTTTCCTGATGTTTAGGTGGAATCTGGGTTCCTGTAACTTGAGCCCGTTATTCCGTGTCCTGCAAACTGGGATGATCGAGAAGAGATCCTGGCCCTCCTCTGTGTGACAACCCTTTAAGAACTGGAAGAGTGTGATCATATCTCCCCTCAGTCTCCTCTTCTGAAGGCTAAACATGCCCAGTTCTTTCAGTCTCTCCTCATAGGGCCTTGTTTCCAGTCCCTTTATCATCCTTGTTGCCCTCCTCTGAACCCTCTCCAGTTTGTCTACGTCCTTCTTAAAGTGAGGTGCCCAGAACTGGACGCAGTACTCAAGATGAGGCCTAACCAGTGCTGAGTAAAGGGGAATTATCACTTCACACGATTTGGAAGCTATACTTCTATCAATGCAGCCCAAAATAGCATTTGACTTCTTTGCAGCCACATCGCATTGCTGGCTCATATTTAGTTTGTGATCTACCACAATTCCAAGATCCTTCTCACTTGTGGTATTGTTGAGCCAAGTGTCCCCCATTCTGTAACTCTGCATTTGGTTTCCTCTCCCTAGGTGCAGCACTTGGCATTTATCCCTATTAAATTTCATTCTGTTGTTTTCGGCCCAGCGCTCCAGCCTATGGAGGTTGCTTTGAATTTTGTTTCTGTCTTCTAGAGAATTAGCTGTTCCACCCAATTTTGTGTCATCTGCAAATTTGATAAGCATTGCCTGTACCTCCTCATCCAAGTCATTAATAAAAATGTTGAAGAGCACTGGGCCCAGGACCGAGCCCTGTGGTACCCCACTCGTTACCTCTCCCCAGTTTGAGAAAGAACCATTGATAACCAGTCTTTGAGTCCGATTCTGTAGCCAATTGTGGATCCACCTGATAGTTGTTCCATCTAGCACACTTTTAGCTAGCTTGCTAATCAGGATATCATGAGGCACTTTGTCGAAAGCTTTGCTGAAGTCCAGATATATTATGTCCACAGCATTCCCACAGTCCACAAGGGAGGTTACCCGATCAAAAAATGAGATCAGATTAGTCTGGCAGGATTTGTTCTTGACAAATCCATGCTGGCTTCTAGTAATCACTGCATTGTTTTCAAGGTGCTTGCAGACTGACTTCTTTATAATCTGCTCCAAAATTTTCCCAGGGATTGATGTCAGACTGACTGGCCTATAGTTCCCAGCTTCCTCCTTCTTGCCCTTTTTGAAGATGGGAACAACATATACCCTCCTCCAGTCATCTGGCACTTCACCTGTCCTCCATGATTTCTCAAAGATAATAGACAGTGGTTCTGAGAGTTCTTCTGCCAGTTCCTTTATTACTCTAGGATGCAGCTCGTCAGGCCCTGGAGATTTAAACTCATTCAGAGTAATCAGGTGCTCCTTGACCATTTGCCTATCAATCTCAAGCTGCAATCCTGCCCCTTCAGTCTGCACTTCAGGTTTGCCAGTGGACCCTCTTTTGGGAGAAGACTGAGCCGAAGTAGGAACTGAACATTTCTGCCGTTTCTTTGTCTTCTGTTATCAATTTGTCATTGTGTAGTTGAACCACCATTTCTTTCCTCTGTCTTTTACTATGCATGTATCTGAAGAAAGCTTCCTTGTTGTTTTTAGCATCCCTCGCTAACCTTAGCTCATTCTCAGCTTTAGCCTTCCTGACACTATTCCTGCACTTCTGTGCTACCTGCCTGTACTCTTCCCTTGTAGCCTGGCCTTCCTTCCACTTCCTATACGTGTCCTTTTTTGTTTTCAGATCATCTTTGAGTTTATTGTGAAGCCACATTGGCTTCTTCTGTTGTCCTCTGCTTTTTTTCCTTGTGGGAATTGTTTGCAATTGTGCCTCTAGAATTTCCTTTTTAAAAACTCCCACCCATCCTGGGCTCCTTTTCTCATTAGAGTCGCTTGCCATGGGACCTTACTTATTATTGTTCTGAGTTTGTTAAAATTGGCTTGCCTAAAATCCAGGGTACGTGTTTGGCTACGCCTACACTCAGCTTTTGCTTCCCTTAGAATCAAGAACTCAAGTATAACATGGTCACTTTCCCCCAGAGTTCCCGAAACTGCCACTTTATCCACTAACTCGTCTCTGTTGGTTAGAATCAGGTCAAGGATAGCCGATCCTCTAGTTCCTTCCTTCACTTTCTGTAGGAGGAAGTCATCAGCAGCACAACTCAGGAATTTCTTGGAGGGGCCATGTTTGGCTGAATAAGTCTCCCAACAGATATCAGGGAAATTGAAGTCACCCATTACTACCACATCATGCCTCCTTGAAACAATGGCAATTTGCTTTTCAAAGGTTTCATCGTTGTCTTCTCCTTGATTGGGTGGTTGGTAGTAGACTCCAACCTCCATGTTCGTTTTATTCTTTGCCCCCTTTATTTTAACTCAGATGCTCTCAATGGGGCTGCCAAGCTCCTCTTCCTGTATCTCTGTGCAGAGATACGTATCTTTAACATACAGCACAACTCCACCTCCCTTTCTGTTGGTTCTGTTCCTTTTGAACAAGTTATACCCTTCAATTGCTGTATTCCAGGCATGGGAGTCATCCCACCAGGTTTCAGTTATCCCTGAAGCTAATCAGGTCTGGGTCTGGCCAATACTTGGAGGAGAGACCACCTGGAAATCCCATGTAGCCATCTTGAGTTCCATGAGTTCCAAAGGTGAGATAAAAATGTAAAAATAAATAAATACTGTCAGCTCTAAACCCTTGCCATGGACAAATCCAAATGTAGGGAAGGCTCAGCATAACATAGTCAAGGACCAGAAACAGCCTCTAGTGCACCTTTATATACTCTACTGGCTCCAACTGATTTCTAAGTCCTCAGAGTTAGGGAGTGAAGCTTGAGTAAGAATGGCAGTATCCTTTCAATACTCAAATTGGTTCCAGCTGCGGAGAAATGGGAATCTTTGTTTCATTGGGTCAACTTCAAAATGTCCTCATAGACTGTTCCCAAAGGAAACTGATAATCGTTAGAATATTGCCATTAATGATTTGTTTATGTCAGCTAAACTGCTAATGTGCTTTTATTGTTTGTTTTATGTTTTCATTTATAAATGTCTATATATGTATAATTTTTTTCACCAGACTTTTATTAAAATTTGATAAAGCCACAGGGGACACAATCCTATTAATTGCACTCTTACTACTCAGAAGCCTCTGAACTTGGAGGATTCCAAGATTCCTATGGCCTGCTGGGCTGAAGCCAGCAGGGCAAGAGGAATGGAAAAGGTGATCTTTGCCTGCCCACCCTCCATTCTTTGCTTTTTCGCTAGACGGGCTTTTAAGCCCATCTAGCAAGGGCACTTCACAGGAGGAAGGAGCGAGGCTGGAGGAGGCTCAGGATAAATAATATCCTGGCCTCTCTGGTCTCCTCTCCTCCTTGTCCACTGGAACACCTCCTTTCCCCCCTCTCTGAGGTCAAGTTGTTGCCCTCAGAGAGGCAGCTGGCACAGTTCTCTCTGCGCCAGCTATGAGAGGTCAGGGGGTTCAGATCTCTGACTCCCCCTTCTGAGGTCAGAGTGCTGTCTCCAACCTCAGAGGGGGGGATCCAAACTATCCTATGGCCCCTGGGACACTCACCCAGGGACCATAGGATTGCTCTCTAAGTCATCGAGTGATTCATGTATGAATGAGTCAAAGATCTAATAGCAGAAGGACCATCCTTATATTTTCACATCACTCCAAACATAATGCTTTGCAGAGCAGTAGGTTCAAACAATCAATGACTGTGTCAGGATCTGCTCCTCCAGGGTAGCACCACAACTCCACCTGGTGGTGAAGATGCCTCCTTGCAGGAGTGAGCCTGATGTTTCTAGTTACTTGCAGAGTGTAGCCTCCTCCTGCTCCTGGCTGCTCTCAGGCAGGAGCAGCCAGGAGGACCTATATAAGTGCTACAGTTTGCCTTCAACCCTTGCCACAGCAACATGAATCCTTGTGCTGTTGCAACTGGCTCCTGATCCTCTGTGACCAGCTCTTTCCTGACTGTGCTCGATCCTTGCCTGTTCCTGACCTACGCCTCTGGCCCTGCTCTACCCGGTACATGCCTGACAATCCCACTTCTGCCTCTGGCCCTTGTCTGAACCTGGTCTGCTTCTGGAGTTGCCTTCTTGCCTCTGGCCCTTGCTCTGACTCTGCTTGCTCTCGACCTGTGCTTGACCACTGCTTGCCTACCAGACCTGCCCTTCGCCTCTGGCCCCACCTTGTTTGCTACGTGTACTCTTCTAACCTGCTCCAGCCTCCATCATCCTCTGGCCCTGGCGTTCCAGCCAGCATCCCTTGCCGCCCACACCCCGGACTTTACAGACTGTCAGTCATCAAGTGTAGAGAAATTGAGTGACATACATTTATAAGTGAACCAGCCTAAGAACTATAGAAAAAGAATTTAGTCCTTCCACATTTTTGTTCTTTTTTTTATCCAGGTTACATACAAGGCATTTAATTTCTGCTAGTGATGTCTGGTGCACTTAAACTCTTGTCACACTCTTTTAGGCCTCAGTTTATTTGTTCAGAAATAGGACTCTGTGGTTCAAAGAGAACAAAATAACCCTAAAAATCATTTTTGGTAATCTTATGACTGGCAATCTATTGGCTACATTTGTTTCAGGCAGTGCTTTTTTTCTGGAGAAAAAGGTACCGGAACTCTTGGATTACATTTCCTCGGGAGTAGATGGCGATTAAATTGTAATGCAATTAATAGAAGAAAAGGTGCTGGAACTCAGTTCCGGTGAGTTCCACCAGAAAAAAAGCCCTGGTTTCAGGGAACACTCTAAAAGGCTTTACAATTGGTTTTAAAAGATTTTTAGCCTGAGCAATATTAACCTTAATAAGACACAAAGGGACCGTAATTCTTTTGCAAGAAGAATTTAAGTAATGTGTCTCTTTCACTTCTGCTTTTGAAACACACACACACACACACACACACACACACAAATAAAAAATGCCAGAGTCTTTTGCTAGAAGGAAATTGAGATGTGACAAAGACTTAAGAATTCCATAAATGCCCCCGGCACCTAATATATATCATTGACAGAGGAAATGCTGACAAATATCAGCATCAGTAGTGTATTGATCTACCAAATGCACTTCAGCCTCACTCTAAACCATTTTCTTTAAGCATACAAATTAAATGGACTGGAATAGAGAATTAGATGCTCCTGCACAGCTGGAAACTAAATAAGTCTGGTTTGGGCATTTTGGTAAATTATTATCTCCCAGGCTTTTATCGTCTCTGGATGTAAGGAGCCACTGGGACTGGAGTGTGGAGCCCTTGGCTCAGTGTGCAGCTGCCCCATATGGTGAACCAGAGAATTGAGGTTTCAGATATTAAAAAATTAACATTATTTGTAATTGATCCTTGCACTTAATACGAATCCTAAAAGTATGTTTAGTAACTTACAGCCAGAGTGTCTTCAGCTGATGCCTTTCCAGCACAGTATACATCAGGGGTCTTCAAACTTTTTAAACAGGGGGCCGGTTCATTGTCCCTCAGACTGTTGGGGGGCCGGACTATAGCCCACCTGCCGCCAAAGCCCCCCCAGGATCCCCCCCGTCGCCGCCGGACCCACCCTGCCACCCACCCCCCGCCCCCGCCGCCAAAGCCACGCCACGCCAAAGCCCCACCAAAGCCCCGCCCCTGCCACCGTCGCCCCCCTGCCCCCCAGGACCCCCGTCGCCACCGCCAGACCCACCCCGCCACCCCCAGAACGACTAGTTCGAGAGGAAACTTCTTGCCGTCCTTCACCATGAGAGGTGTGATTTTCAGTGTCGCGTTCATTCACCGTGGGCAATGGAGTTCTAGTGGACATTTTCATTCACTTGTGCCGAAGCACCATTTGTGATGGCAAAATCCAGCTATATATTATATAAAAAAATAATTAAAAAACCTAACACCCTTCCCCCCCCCAAATGTTTATATATATATTTACAAAAAAGGTGTGATCTTACTGCATGATAGTGGTTATGAAGTGCCACCATCAAGAAAAAGGGAGTGTGGGGAAGGAAATTTGGGTGATTTCCACCACCACCACGAACCCTCTTTCTCATCTATATTCCAGTCTGATAATGGAGCATTGTACGGCCCTCGGGTTCTTCAGGGATCATCCTACAGACAGATTAGGATCCTTAGAAGGTGGTGGTGGAAGATTAAAGAGAGGGATTCTCATGGAGTGCAAAAAGAGAGTGTGGTGGTGGGGAGAGAGAAGTGTGCGCGTGTTAGCAGAGCCTGGGATTAGGAGGAAAGGGAGGGAGACGAGAAGAGACCAGCCGCTTGCAAGAGGGAAGGAGAGGGGGAGCTGCGGGCGAGGAGGGGTGCAGGGCGCTGCAGCAACCGAGTCCAAGTAAGAGGCTACTGAGTAAGAGGTGGGGTGGGATTAACACCCACTTTCTACACCTCCTCCGTCCTCACTCCGCTGAGAAATCAGTGACGGGTCACTCAGAGCTGCTCAAAGGAGGCTTCTGTTCCCCTCAGCCGCCTCCCTCCCTCCGGACCCCAGCCCCGCTTCACCGACACCGGGTTGCGGCTCTCATGTTTTAATCGCGCCCTCTCCTCTTCCTCCTTCTCCAGCAGGTCCCAATTCCTTTCTCCGCCGCAGCCACCCTCCTTCTCCAAAAAGGGGCAGGCTCAGGCCAAGCAGCGAGGGAGGGAGGGAGGGAGGGAGAGGGGGTGGCCCTTTTTCCGCAGCTCCCTAAGCGGGCTCTCGTACAGCCCCGGGCCTCGCTCTACTCATGTGGAGGAGGAGGAGGAGACCACCGAGCGGGCTCCCTCTTTCCTCTCCTCAGCCAGCAGCATTGCCGCCGCTGCCGCTCCCGGATCCACCCCGCCACCCACCCCGTCGCCGCTGGACCCGTCGCCGCCGTACCTGCACCCGCCCCGCTGTCCCCGCCGAAGCCCCGCCGCTGTCATTGCTGCTGCCGAAGCCCCGCCCGCTGCCCCACTGCTGCCACCACCGCCGGAGCCGCGTCATTCTGCTCCGTTCCGTCGCGCTGGACTCCCGCGCTCTGTTCAAAAACAGAGCGCGGGCGTCCAGCGCGACGGAACGGTCCTGCGCGTCACTTCCGCCGCGCCGGAAGTGACGCGACGGGACCAGCGCGGGCGGTGTAGCCCGCGCAGCTGGCTCTCCGGGGAGAGCGAAGAACCTAGCAAGCCCGGGCGGGTGGCTGAGAGCCCGGGCGGGCCCAGTTCGGGCCTACGGAGCCGGGCCGGATGGAAGGGCACGCTGGGCCGGATCCGGCCCGCGGGCCGTAGTTTGAAGACCCCTGGTATACATCAAGGCAGCATAGACAAGGACTAGTTTACACTATTCACTTTTATGGTATCTTCTAGCAAAAAGGGGAATGGATGGCAAAGGGGTCAAGCATCCAGTCAAATAGGATTCTGGGTTTTCTCAGGTTTCATAGTAAATGGATAGCAACACCCACCACACTGTTCAGCACATGGACGTGGCTTGAATAGTTGCAAAATTTAGAGGATGTTTTTCTTCCTTCCCTTGCACAAAGTCCGTGTGGATCCAGGAGAAATGCAGCCTACATAATGACTTGCTTTGAGGATTATGGATGAAAAAAGTCTTTTTTTCTTTGAGAGATGGAAGAAACCGTACATGGCAGACTAGGGAAGAGGGAGAAATGTGTTATCCTTCAAAATCTGCACTTCTTCAGAAACTGCAATGGAGTTTTGCTATAAAAAATGCATACAAAAGAGTGTATATTAGGGGAAAGTGCACACAAAAATGCATGTATTAGGAGAAATGTGCACAAATTTTCATTAAACTTTTTTAAAAAATAAAAAAATCACAACATTCAGGACGTTGTGGTAAATTGGGAACATTTATGATTGGACAAATTGTCAAAGTTTTGGACGAAGTGAACTTAAGATTGGGAAAATGAGAAAACAAGAGAAACCAAAATTCACTCATCTATCCTTCCCTATGGAAGAAACAGGTTTTCAAGGGAGAAAGGGGTGTTACTCTGTTCATAGAATCATAGAATCACTGAAAAGTAGAGTTGGAAGGGGCCTACAAGGCCATCGAGTCCAACCCCCTGCTCATTGCAGGAATCCAGGTCAAAGCATCCCTGACAGATGGCCGTCCAGCTTCACCTTGAATGCCTCCAGAGTGGGAGAGCCCACAACCTCCCTAGGTAATTGGTTCCATTGTCTTATTGCTCTAACAGTCAGGAAATTTTTCCTGATGTTCAGGTGGAATCTGGGTTCCTGTAACTTGAGCCCATTATTCCGTGTCCTGCAAACTGGGATGATCGAGAAGAGATCCTGGCCCTCCTCTGTGTGACAACCCTTCAAGTACTGGAAGAGTGCGATCATATCTCCCCTCAGTCTCCTCTTCTGAAGGCTAAACATGCCCAGTTCTTTCAGTCTCTCCTCATAGGGTCTTGTTTCCAGTCCCTTTATCATTTTTGTTGCCCTCCTCTGAACCCTCTCCAGTTTGTCTACATCCTTCTTAAAGTGTGGTGCCCAGAACTGGACGCAGTACTCAAGATGAGGCCTAACCAGTGCCAAGTAAAGGGGAATTATCACTTCCTGCGATTTGGAAGCTATACTTCTATTAATGTAGCCCAAAATAGCATTTGCCTTCTTTTCAGCCACATCACATTGCTGGCTCATATTCAGTTTGTGATCTACCACAATTCCAAGATCCTTCTCACTTGTGGTATTGTTGAGCCAAGTGTCCCCCATTCGGTAACTGTGCATTTGGTTTCCTCTCCCTAGGTGCAGCACTTGGCATTTATCCCCATTAAATTTCATTTTCGGCCCAGCGCTCCAGCCTATCGAGATCACTTTGAATTTTGTTTCTGTCTTTCAGAGTATTAGCTGTTCCACCCAACTTTGTGTCACCTGCAAATTTGATAAGCATTCCCTGCACCTCCTCATCCAAGTCATTAATAAAAATGTTGAAGAGCACTGGGCCTAGGACCGAGCCCTGTGGTACCCCACTCGTTACCTCTCCCCAGTTTGAGAAGGTACCATTGATAAGCACTCTTTGAGTCCGATTCTGTAGCCAATTGTGGATCCACCTGATAGTTGTTCCATCCAGCCCACTTTTAGTTAGCTTGCTAATCAAGATATCATTAGGCACTTTGTCGAAAGCTTCCCCCCCCCCAAAGATGTCTGTACTTCTGCAAACCTTAGGGTTCCCCTAAGCTTCTCTCATGTGTTTTGGGTACATAAGGATCCACATTTGGAGAATGAGTTTGCTATTAGGATCTACTAAACCTTGAGGTTAAGAATTTTCCTCCCTGCCACCATGTATATGTAATGACAATGGAAGTCACACACAATCCCCAGAATTTGCACAACAACAATAACACACTGATTTTAAGTGGCATTAATGTAACCATTTTTTGACAATAAAACTACTACTGCTGCTAATACTGCTACTGTTTTACTCTATAGTTTGCTTCTCTATCATTGAAAAGCAGTATATTTGAAACAATAAATGAATGAAACTGCTCCTCTGCGCTGCTTATAATCAACAGGTGAAAATTGCCATCACAGGAGGTCATCACACTAAATATGCTGACTGGTTTTTAAGAGGACTAGGTAATTTTATGATTGCTAATAATGCTGGTTGCTATGCATACTAAGAGAATTGAAAATGATGAATCATTTTACCCACTTTGAGGAGAAATGAATTGCTTCAACACATTGGGAAGCAATTTTTTTCCTTATACATGGTCAATGTCTTATGTTTTCAGATACCAGACAGGTTGCTTTCTTTGTCCTAATATTTTGTAAGCTTTTATACAGGGCTTGTTTTATGCCAGGGTTTAACTAGAGTTGCCATTCAGTTTTACCTAAAGTGAAATACTGGGGGAAATATGGAAGATCCTGCTTGGAGAAAATCTTTAATGGGAAACAACATTTAGAAAAAAGAACACCAAGGGAATGATCCTGTGGCCCCTGGACCTTGTCTGAGGGGGCCATAGGATAGTTTGGATTCCCAGTTCTCAGGTCAGAGACAGCACTCTGACCTCAGAACTGGGAATCAGAGCTCAGAGCCCCCGCCCCCTCGCAGCCGGAGCAGAAAGAACTGTGCTGGCTACTCTCCAAGGTCAGGAAAGTGACCTCAGAGAGGGGGCAAATGGGGCATTTCAGGGGGTGGAGAGAGGGGGAGACTGGAGAGGCCAGGATGCGAGGTATCCTGAAGCTGCACCAGTCTCCTTCCCCCCCCCCCTCAGAAACGCCATCACTAGATGGCTGAAAACGTCTGACTAGTGAAAATGCAGAGCAGGAGTGGGGAGGCAACAGGGATGTTGAAGAGTCCTTGGTCTCGAGTCACGAGTCGAGTCACGAGTCTTTGGACCCGAGTCTCGAGTTCGAGTCCTTGGTCCAAAATGGTGACTCACGAGTCACGAGTCATGAGTCACTCCCAAAGCTGACTCCACGAGTCCCTATTAAAATCAATCGGGTTTTTTCCTAACAAAATAAGGCTACTTCACACTCAGAGCAGCCACACAGAGTAATCTCAGGTCCTTCTTCTGCCTCTCCCAAGTACGCAACACATCAATCAAAATAAATCTTGACACACTGTTGGGGCTGCACTCCTGGTAGCCGTCCATAGTGGCCGAGCAGCGGCACACCTCGCTTCCATGTGCTCTTCGCCGGCAATCACGCTCCTCTCCACTCCTTCTGGCACAGCCCAGGGATGTTGACGAGTCCTTGGTCTCGAGTCCCGAGTCAAGTCTCGAGTCCCATTAAAAATATTGGGACTCGAGTCCGAGTCGAGTCAGAGGGGGGACTCAGTCCGACTCACGAGTCGAGTCCTCGAGTCCGAGTCCCCATCCCTGGGAGGCAACGATCATGTCTGCCACTAATCCTGCTCTGCACTGGATGAACATATGCCTCTAAGTTCGGCGACTCACACTCCTCTCCACAGGACTGTGTCTATGCCAAAACTGCCAATGAGGACAGAGTATGCTCAGTGGGCACAGAATTCTGACTGTCGGTTGGAGCGGGATGGAAAACTGCACAGGGAAGAGGGAACAGAATGGAGCATCCTGGAAAAGGGTGTGGCTGACTTGTTGGTTAGAAGAACCCTGAAGAAGAGGATTTCACAGTGTAACATTTTGCGTAGGTTCCACTTGTACTATCAAAATGTCCACCAATACTTATGTCCTTCTCCATAATAATGATGACTGTAGTTGTGCAATGTATCTCTCAGTGCTGTGCGCACAAAGACACATTGTACCCTCCCCTATGTGAACTCAATCAGTGAGCACCAGACTACAGATGTCAAGAATAGGGGCAGGTTTTCCCCCTCTGAACTGAGTAGCAGAGTACCTGGATTCCATTTTCTGGGTTACACTGGAATGGGAGAGAACCCTGGATTTGTCTTTTCTAGGACTGCACACACAATGGAACATTGCTCCTTCATCATCTTTCAAGGCATTACTATTCCATACTGCTACAGTGATGGCTTTCTTTAGGGCATTTCACGTAGGGAATCTGGTAGCAGGATCCAGACAGGATTAATTGTACTGTGTGCATTTCAGGTTGAGGATGTAGCCCTTTTAGGGGATGGCACCTGTATCTGGCTCCATTGGTCCAAGATGGACCAATGGCCCTGGGAAGCAAGAGTGATGTCGGCTGCCACTAAAAATGAGGACATGTATCCCACTTGTGCATTATATACAAGCAAAGGGAACAACACCTGGATCTTTATTCTGTCACCAGGATGGGCAGCCCTTGACCAGTTACTAGTTCTTCTAGGCAATGATGAAGTGAGCCATGGAATAGATGGGGTTGGGGTCCCACAGGTTTGGTGTCTATTCATTTGGGATCGGTGTAGCATCCACTGCAGCCTAGCTGGGATTCCAGGATGCACCGATTCAGTCGGTGCTCAGACCCTTTTAACAACTTCTTTCTTTCTTATTGGTGTGTTTTAGTTCAATGTGTTTTTTATTTGATGTGTTTTTATGTTTGAATTGTAATTTTGTTATTTGATCTGTATATTATTGTTGGCTGCCTTGAGCACTATTTTATTTTATATGTAAATCTAATAATTACAATAAACAATAAGGCATGACAACCAATGAAGTGGCATGCTTGATTGGACCAGAGCCTACCTTGTCCAGCATTCTCTTTTCCACAGCGGCCAAATGTCTATGGCAGTGTTTTCCAACCTTGGGTCCCCAGATGTTTTTGGCCTACAACTCCCAGCATGCCCCAGCTACGCTGGCTGGGGCATGCTGGAGTTGTAGGCCAAAAACATCTGGGGACCCAAGGTTGGAGAACACTGGTCTATGGGATGCCCAGAAGCAGGACATGAGTGCAACAGCACCCTCCTGGTAATGTTTCCCTACAACTGGTACTGAGAATACTTCCAATACTGGAGGTAATAGCCATCATGACTAGTAGCCATGAATAGCCTTATCCTCCATGAATTTGATTAATCTCTTTTTAATGCCATCCAGGTGGGTGGCCATCACTACACCGTGTAGTAGCAAATTCCACAATTCAACTACCGTATGTGCTGTGTGAAGAAGTACTTTCTTTTATCTGATCTGAATCTCCCACTATTCAGCTTCATTGTATGTTCTAGTACTATGAGAGAGGGTGAAAAACGTATCCTTCATTTTCAGGTTAAATAGCCTTATGTTCACACCCATGCATGTTTAGACTGGATTCCAAACATTCTGGACTCTTATACAAAATGGATCTGGAGGGCAAATTCGTAAAATATGGGTGTCTGGAATTCCTCCTTTTAGTGTTAGCCTTATCATTAGGTCTATTACCCACCCACCACTCGGTTGCAATCCATCACTATGACTACATTTCTGTATACATGTGCTCCTTTTGGTGTGTATTTCACTTATGAGTCATCATTTCTGAAAGCAATGCAAATGTAGACAGGTTTTCTTGCTGGAAAGTTGCAATAAGTTGGTTACAAAGAACAGCAGCAGACATTTATGCTACTTCAGGAAATATGCACTTTGCATATTTCAAAATGGATTCAAAACAGATTCTCTCTGGTGTAATGAATGTGCCACTGTATGTGAACATATTGCGGGGGGCTGTGAAAAGAGATAATAAAATGGCATATGTAAACAGGTTTATTCTTAAGGATTTTGAAATTATGGTTCTGTAGTTCCAAAGGAAGCATGCTCCAATCTCTCTGTTGCCATGCATGAAAAGGCTACAGAACAATGCTATTAAAAGTGAAACCAAGTTTTTATATTGTCCTTTACTCAGAAAACAATCACCAACTGTCATTTTTACTGCTACATCTACAGGTTGAACATATGTACACGTTGTTATTGGAAAGAATAAAATTAGAACTACGCTTTTGCCTGTGTAAACTGGTTCCCTTTGTGCAATAAATCACTGAAATGGCACCATTTTCATTTCCTTTCCTAGAACATTTTCTAATGGCAGGTGAGTTGGGGGAGACCAAAAAGAGAATGGCTCCAAGTGTTTCCCACCCCCAGCCTTCAACTGACAGAGGCACATTTGCAAAATAAAAGGTACAGCATTCCTTTCAGGAGAAGCTCTTGGGGGCTGCATTCCAGTGCTTGACTGAAGGCAAAAGGGCAGGGCCAAAGGCAAAAAGGGCCGGGTCAAAGGAAAGGGGCGGGGCCAAAGTACTCCAAATACCAGTCTATATTTGCTTAAAGCTCTTACTGCCAGTAGCTAAGCCTTAGGAGAAGCATTTCAACCCAGAAGAAGAAGAAGAAGAAGAAGAAGAAGAAGAAGAAGAAGAAGAAGAAGAAGAAGAAGAAGAAGAAGAAGAAATTTATTTCTTACCCGCCTCTCCGTCTAGATCGAGGCGGGGCTGGGGAACAACAAAAATATAAAATACATAAACTAATCAAAACACAACACATACTATTAAAACATCTTAAAACAACTTAAAAACATTATAAAACATTATAAAACATCTTAAAAAACATTCTAAAATTCCGCCGGATAGGCCTGCCGGAAGAGATCAGTCTTTATGGCTTTTTAAAATTCCAAGAGACTGGTAAGTTGACGAACCTCCTCCGGCAGGCCATTCCATAATCTGGGAGCAGCAGAAGAAAAGGTCCTCTGGGTAATACCTGTCAGCCTAGTTTTGGCTGACTGAAGTAAATTCTTCCCAGAGGACCTGAGTGTGTGGGGCGGATTGTACGGGAGAAGGCGATCCCATAGGTAGCCTGGACCCAAACCATGTCCCATGTAGGGCTTTAAAGGTAATAACCAACACTTTATACTTCGCCCGGAAACTGATTGGCAGCCAGTGGAGTGCTTTTAAACTGGTGTGATGTGGGCACCCCTAAGTGTACCAGTAACGATTAACTAATCTGGCTGCCATATTTTGCACTAGTTGAAGTTTCCAGACTAGGTATAAAGGTAGCCCTATGTACAGCGCATTGTAGAAGTCGAGCCTCGAAGTTACCAGCGCGTGCACTACCGTCTTTAGGTCCTCGAACTCTAGGAAGGGGCGCAGCTGGCGTATCAGCCGAAGCTGATAATAGGCACTCCTAGCCGTCACATCTATCTGAGATGTCATTTGGGGCGATGGATCCAGAAGCACCCCCAAGCTGCGAACACAGTCTTTCAGGGGGAGTGTAACCCCATCCAGAACTGGTTGACATACCTCCAAACCCAGGTTGTGGCCTTTGACAGCAAGAACCTCTGTCTTGTCTGGATTCAGTTTCAGTTTATTTTTCCTCATCCAGCCCATTACTGCCTCCAGGCATTCATTCAGAGGAGACACACTGTCCTTAGCTGACGCTGTTGCTGAAGGCATAGAGAAATATATTTGGGTGTCATCAACATACTGATAGCACCCCGCCCCATGCCCCCGGATGATCTCTTCCAGCGGTTTCATGTATATATTAAATAGCATTGGGGAAAGAATAGCTCCTTGTGGCATGCCACATAGCAGCTCCTTTTTGGAGGAGCAGCTATCCCCAAGCATCACTATCTGGAACCTACCCAAGAGGTAGGACCAGAACCACTGAAGCACAGTGCCCCCGATTCCCAGTCCCCATAGGCGTTCCAGAAGGATACCATGGTCGATGGTATCGAAAGCCGCTGAGAGGTGCAAAGCACCAACAGGGACACACTCCCCCTGTCGGTACTCAGGCGTAGATCATCTGCTAAGGCGACCATAGCAGTCTCAACTCCGTATCCTGCTCTGAAGCCAGTTTGAAATAGGTCTAGAAAATCGGTGTCATCCAAAACTGCTTGGAGTTGGAAGGCAACCGCCCTCTCGATCACCTTGCCCAAGAATGGGAGATTCGACAATTGTCTATAATTGTTAAGGTCCAAGGGATCCAGGGAGGGCTTTTTTAGAAGCGGCCGTACCACCGCTTCTTTCAAACAGGATGGAAAATTCCCTCCCTGGAGAGATGCATTAACAATACGTTGTAGTTGTAATCCAACTGCATCTCCTCCTTGGACAACCAACCAGGAAGGACAGGGATCGAGAGGGCAAGTAGTCCTCTTCACTCGACCAAGCAGCTTGTCCACGTCCTTGGTACTCACCAACTGAAATTGATCCAGTGTAATTCTATTTGCGGAGTTACTGGACACTCCACTATCTGCTTCTGCTACAATGAGAGCTTCTAAGTCGGCTCTTATCTGAGAGATTTTATCTGTGAAATGATCGTTAAAGGCATCACAGCGAGCAACCGTAGGCTCTAAAATCGGGTTCAGGGGGGAAGGTGTCTGCGTTAGACCCCTCACCACCCTGAACAGTTCTGCTGGACGTGAATTCGCAGACGCAATGCGTGCAAAGAAGAAAACTTTCTTCGCTGCACATATTGCCACCCCATAGGAGTGAAGATGCTCTCTATGACGTGTCTTATCGGATATGAGTCGAGTTTTCCACCATCGGTGCTCCAGTCATCGTCCTTTCCGCTTCAGCTCCCTGAGATCTTCTGTATACCAGGGTGCCCGGTTAGAAGCGGGCCGGAGAGGACGTTTGGGGGCGATCGTGTCAATAGCCCTGGTTAGGTCTTGCTTCCATCTGTCAACCAGGGCTTCAACTGGTTCATTGACGGTACCAGCCATAGACCCCTCTAAGGCTTCCTGGAATCCAAGAGGATCCATCAGCCTTTGAGGGCGGACCATCTTAATAGGTCCGCCACCCCTGCAGGGGCGAATAGTAGCCATGATACTAACCAGAAAATGATCTGTCCATGACAATGCAGAGGTATTGATCACCTCCACCCACAGATCTGTCTGTTCAGAACTGAAAACAGCATTGAGGGTGTGACCTGCTGAATGGGTGGGTCCAGAGACCAATTGGGATAGGCCCATGTTTGTCATGGATGCCATGAACTCCCGAGCTGCACCTGATAAACCTGAATGGGGGAAACTGCACAAAAGCCAGGAAACCACCAAACCATCAGTGGTTGGGGGAAGGGGTGGGGCCAGGAGAAGGGGGTGTGGCCATAGGGAACCCTGGAGAGCCAGACTGAGGCCCTGAGCCTGAGGTTTTATGCCCCAGGTCTAGAGGGTTTGTTGTGCCAGGCTGGGCATGGCATGTTGGGCCTGTGGCACAGCGGCACAATGTTCTATGCTTGCTCCAAACCCAAAGTCTAGGTCAGAGTACACACATGTGGCTGCCCCATCGTGGGACCTTCCCCCCTCCTCACTCTTCAGCCTATGCTCACCTGTGGCAGCATTAGGACAAATGTATCAATTTATAGAATGTAGGAACAGAATTCACAGGGTCTGCGCAGTATGGGTGTCACACGAACCTTTAGCTGGCTCGCGGCTCTCCGCAGCTTGTCTCTCCGTGGTGGCGGCCGCCCATACTCGATCTTCTGAGTGGCGCGGAGCATTCTCCGTGCCGGTCTAGCTGCCGGAGCCGGTCGAGCCTCGGTCCCCCATTGCGTCACTTCTGGCTGCTCTGCATGCTGGACCCCCGCGCTATGTTTTTGGTGCCGGAGCCGTCGGTCGCCTGCAGGTAGGCCCATGCGAGCCTCATGCGGGCGCGAGTGGGGCCAAGTTCGGCCCCGCTCAGCCCGCGCGAGCCAAACAGTAACATCCCTGGTTTGCAGTTCACACTGGCACTTGGTTAGTAACTGTCACTGAAAATAAATTTTGCTTAGGAGATCAATGACCCATCATAATTCACTACAACTGTCACTTAAGACAGATTATGTCCAGCCAGTAGTAACACTGAAAGCAGTGGTTTACAAACTTTCCACCTCAAGGGAGCCCTTTCAGAATTTATTTGTCTGGCTTGCTCTGAATGGAACCCTGACATCGTCCGAATGATACTGGTGAAGAGAGTGTGCTGATCCCTGCCTGAGAGGGAGGGCACCAAGAGGGAGACAATAGTGATCACTGCCTAAATTTCTGGTTGCCAGGGACGGAAGCAGGACAAGGCTCCCCTTTGATATCCACCCTGAAAAAATGAATGAAGAGGGTTGTGTTGCTTTTCACACGGGGCCAAAGTGTTTGCAAAAGGCCTGTTTCATCTCTGCTCTTATCCAGAGACATTAAAACCCACAAGATGGGCAACAGGGAGATTGTGTGTGTGTGGTTTTTTTTGTGGGGAAGTTAGTGGTAAGTTGCACCACTTTCTATCATTTAAAGAAGCCAGTGAGCCCAACCATCAGCCCCTGCCCACTCCCAGCAGACAGCCTTCTACCGAATTTCTACCCTTCGTTCACCTTAGAATTTTCAAAGTTCGCTTTAAGTAAGGATGCTTAAATTTCACACCTGTTTGTTTATATAAGATGAAGTCAGAGTTAAGGCCATTTTCAATAACCGGGGAACCTTGGGCCTTTGATGGAATATGTTACCCCTACCCTTCTTGTTTGTTTGATTATTCATTCAGTTTGCAGGGTGTGCTGTTTCATTTAAGCTGTGAAGAAGTTTGTGTAAATGTTTAATATCACACCATCATTGGCAATTTGGCACTATTAGTGCTTAGATGAGATGAAATAAATGAGCACGTCAGATGGAAATGCAGCACAGAATCAACACCGACCTAAGGTTTACACCCACTCTTTCTGAAGCTTAAGTTCCATTTAATATGCTTTTGTCTAGTAGGTGTAAATGAAAACAGAACCCATGCTAATTTAATTTACACCTTGCTAGAATTCCCTGAAATGCAATTTACACCCACTCAGACTTTAGTGGAATAGATAGAACAAAGTGCAAGGGAACCTAACTGGGATTTATTCTACAGGGGAACAATCACACCTTTACACAGAGGTGTAATTCCTTGAGGAATACTGAAAAATAGAATTTCAGTATCATCAGTAATTATAAAAGTGTGTTTTGTTCAACACAGCAACTGATGGACTATTACATCTCATCCAAAGATACAGGAATTCCATCTCCTAGAAGCAGCACTTCACAGGCACTTAGGCAACCTACCTCAGAGGGTTGTTGTGAGGATAAGGTGGAGAGGAGGAGGATTGTGTAAGCTGCCTTGGGTTCCTTGAAAGAGGAAAAAAGGTGGGATATAAATATAATAAATAAACAAACAAACAAATAAATAAATAAATAAAAAACCTTCAGTCAGTAAGTGAAGGAAGGAAGGAAGAAGCAAAGGCCACTCCATCAGTAGAGGCAGAGCTTATGCATAAACAAGAGCTTTCTGATGGGGGCCACAGTGCAGACCTAGCTAGCAGACAAGTCTGCTTATAAACAAAAAGTGTAGGGTTAGCTTCATCCATAGATTCATAGATCATAGAGTTGGAAGGGGCCTACAAGGCCATCAAGTCTAACCCCCTGCTCAATGCAGGAAACTAGAGGAGGGGTCTCCCATCCAAGTAATAACCAGGCCTGACCCTGCTTAGCTTTTCACGCTCAGACAAGCTGAGCCAGCGTGAGCCAGGCTCACTGTAGGCTCAGTTTTAGATATCTAAGTGCAGCTTATAAACTAAAGTTTAGGTATAGGTCCCATTTAATATTTCAGCTTGTAGTTCAGTTTTAAAAATCCAGTTCTAAAAATCAGAGTGTAAAATATAGCACATTAAGCCTGGTTCATGCTAACTCAGCCTCCTATATTCCCAAAGGGGCTCAAACTGCATCCTCTCCTTAATCCCCTACCTATTGTTCATTGTCCACTCCCCTGATACCAACTCTCCATCCCTGATAGGGTTCAGCAGCTGACCTAGATTTCCACTCAGTGGAGTCTAGTGCAGTCCAGCAGTTGAGCCAAAAACACCCTTGGTTGTGTTTTTGTTTTTTGGGTTTTTTTTTTTTTTAACAAGGCCTTCTAATTTAATTGGCTGCAGCAGCAGTTGGGGGAAGCTAGCTAGGACTATAAAAGTAGGACAGGCTTGTGAGTGTGGCCAGCTCTCAGAGTGTGAGAAGTCATCCCAGTGACAAAACATCAAGGGGGGGGAAGTTAAGCACAAACCTGTGCAAGATTAGCAACAGGTGAGGTGGTCAGGGCAGTTAACCTTTCCCTGCTTTCTGCTAGTAAATAACTTAGTTCTTCAGCTAAACCCACCAACAACACAACAACATAACTAAGAAGGTGCAAGCTAAGGATTAACAGGTCCTCAGTCTAATACACACTTGGGAACGACAATGGCCAAGACATTTGCATTTGAAGAGTTTTTCTGTCTGTGTTTCTGACTGAAGTGACTTAAATCTAAACGTGGAAGTTGGTGTTGTATAAACTAGTTCCAGAGCATAAACAGAGTACAAGAGAGTGTTGGACTGGGACTTGGGAGATCCAGGTTCTAGTCCCCACTTGGCCATGAAACTCACTGGATGACTTTGGGACAGTCGCTGACTCTCAGCCTAACCTACTTCACAGGGATGTTGTGAGGATAAAATGGAGAGGAGGAGGATTATGTAAGCTGCCTTGGGTTCCTTGCAGGAAAAAAGGCAGGATATAAATATAATAAATAAATACATACATACATAAAAATATTATAAAGTCACTTCACTGAATAGCAGTCTGTCTGTCTGTCTGTCTGTCTATTTATTTATTTATCATCACTGAGACAACTGTTCTCCAAAAATTCACCACTTAGTTGCCTGCTTCAGCTTTTTTTTTTCCCCCTAGGGATGTAGGAAAAAAATTCATTTCAGTTTTTTCTTTCTTTCTAGAATGTACCCAGTTCACGTCCCAGGACTGAATGCAGACCTGAACACAATCTGTGGTTGAAGAACACAAAAAAAATTGTTCCAAAAATGCATACATTTGAAAAATATGCACCAGCATGCTTTAATCAATGAAAGAAAAGAATGTGTACATTTCAAAACTGTGTACGATTGATGTGTACATTAGGAAAAATGTGTATGCAAATGCACATGAATCTTCATGCAAAATGAAAAAAATTAAGCTTGCAATCTGACACATACATGAGCTGAAATGAGCTTTGGGGTGGAATTTGGAGAACCTTGACAAGCTCAGGTTTTGCTGATTTGCCCATCCCTGCATTTTACAAACAAGAAAAATCACATGAGGCGCAATCCAGCCAAAGTTAATTATTATTTATATTCCACTGATTTTAGTGCACTGACAGCATAATACTATGCATATAAGTTGCCGTGGAACAGCTAATACTCTGGAAGACAGAAACAAAATTCAAAGCGACCTCGATAGGCTGGAGCACTGGGCTGAAAACAACAGAATGAAATTTAATAGGAATAAATGCCAAGTGCTGCACCTAGGGAAAGGAAACCAAATGCACAGTTACCGAATGGGGGACACTTGGCTCAACAATACCACAAGTGAGAAGGATCTTGGAATTGTGGTAGATCACAAACTGAATATGAGCCAGCAATGTGATGTGGCTGAAAAGAAGGCAAATGCTATTTTGGGCTGCATTAATAGAAGTATAGCTTCCAAATCGCGTGAAGTGATCATTCCCCTTTACTCAGCACTGGTTAGGCCTCATCTTGAGTATTGCGTCCAGTTCTGGGCACCACACTTTAAGAAAGATGTAGACAAACTGGGGAGGGTTCAGAGGAGGGCAACAAAGATGATGAAGGGACTGGAAACAAGGCCCTATGAGGAGAGACTGAAAGAACTGGGCATGTTTAACCTTCAGAAGAGGAGACTGAGGGGAGATATGATCGCACTCTTCCAGTACTTGAAGGGATTGTCACATAGAGGAGGGCCAGGATCTCTTCTCGATCATCCCAGTTTGCAGGACACTGAATAATGGGCTCAAGTTATGGGAACCTAGATTCCACCTAAACATTGCTTATTGTCAGAGCAATAAGACAATGGAACCAACTAGCTAGGGAGGTGGTGGGCGCTCCCACTCTGGAGGCATTCAAGGTGAAGCTGGACAGCCATCTGTCAGGGATGCTTTGACCTGGATTCCTGCATTGAGCAGGGGGTTGGACTCAATGGCCTTGTAGGCCCCTTCCAATTCTACTTTTCTATGATTCTATGATTCTATTTACTCAGAGGTAAGTCCCACTTCATTCAATGGGGTTTACTGTCAGGTAAATGTGTTTAGGATTGAAGGCTTAAACATGTACTTAACTTTCTCAGCGAAATCAGTGGTATAAAAAACTGCCACATTTCAGGATGGATCATGCCTATTATCATTGTGAAAAAAATTAATATTGAAAAGGACTGCTCCTCTGCTGGAAAGAAGAACATTGTGAACTCCTTGATGTTATCATAGCAAGGAGTGGGGTATAATGCCCCTACAATGTGGGTTTAACAACTTGAGCTACAGTGTGGATTAGCTGCCCTGCCTGCCCTGGGTAGCCACTAATTTTTAACATGGACCATCTTTTGAATTGAGCAAGGGCTGAAGAGCTAGCAACATTGGCACTGACAGCTGACCCACTTCTGCATGAGTCAAAACTAGTGATGGGTGAGAAATTCATTGGGTTTACATTGTAATGCAAGATTACCCAGTTCACACCTCCTGGAACCAAACACAGACCTGAATGCAGTTTGTAGTCACAAATTCACACATTTCCAAGTCTGCGATGCACTTTGCAAAACAACCACCCCCCAAATGTGTCCAAAACCATGCTTACATTCGAAAAATGTGCATAGAAAATGTGTACCTATCAAAAATGCGCACAAACACACTTTAGTCCATTGATATTACAAAAATGCATACATTTAAAAAAAATGTTCCCTTTGAACAGAGGTCAAATGGGAATCACATGGGCAGGTTTGAACCCAAGGGCTGCTAGTTGTCCATCCCTGTTGTACTGTACTGACTTAGTTGTCTATAAGCCTCATTTGAAGCCTTTCTTAGCTGGTGCACCTTAGAATCACACTAAATTATCACTCCATAATTGTGAATATGACTGGGTGAACAGGAAGAATCAAAGAAGGGAAGAAAGTGGCTTTTGTTTATTACTAGCTCACCCCCACCTCCCGGGCTCCTGGTGGGTAGAAATATTTCCTGATCTATTCTCACAGCAATCCTGTCACATTTCATTCTCTGAGTTTTTGCTAGTTTGCTACTCAACCTCCCTCTTTGTTTTCATTGCTGAATCATCAGTTTGTCAGCATTTAGCTGCCAAAGGAGGTTTCCTTCCAGCCAAATTGCCACATAAAAATGGTACAACTGATTGCTCATCTGATTGTTTTCTGGGCAGAAAACTGAAGACACTATGACGAATAGCTTTGTCAGGTAACTAATTCTGTCAATAATGATGGCTTTAACTTTTCATATGTATGTATAATCATGAGTTATTATTTACATCAGTTTTACTTAGGGACATATGAGAACTTTGTCTGAGTTCGTTTTTGACCAGAATTTACCACTTTGCACCTGGAACTGAATACAGACCCGAATGCAATCTGCAACTGAACCCCATACATTTCTGAGATGGCAATGCGATTCGTGGAACAAACAAACAAACAAGAAAGTGGGAAAAAAGTGTATGTTTGGAAAATGTGCATGAAAGATGTGTATAGATAGATAGATAGACCATTGAAAAATGCACACAAACACGTTTTAGTCAATGGGAAAAAAATGCATGCATTTAAAAAATACAAACAATTGATACTTACATTTGGAAAAATGCACATGAAATGCACATGCATCTTCATGTGAAAACAACAACAAAGCTTGCAATCTCATATGGATACAAGCTGGAATGAGCTTCAAGGTGGAATTCAGAGAGCCTCAATGAGCTCAAGTTTTGCTGATTTGGAAAGCTCTACTTTTGCCAAACAAAAATATTAAACATGCAGTGCGCATGTTCATGCACGTGTGCACGTGCACGCGCGCACACACACACACACTTTAATATATCTGTTTCCAGATTCTCCGTGAGCTGGTTAAAGAGGGCTGTAGTTTAGCTTTTAATGAAACTAGGGCACATTTTACTACACAAGGAGTGATTAATGATCTCACTTCTAAATGACTTCCACATCAACAAAATGCATTAAAAGGGCATTAAGGCTGCAAGAGTGAAACAACATATAAGAACAACAAGCAATGCCTAAAGGGAAAAACAAGGTGCTCAGGATGCATCAGAATTCAGGGGGTAAATCACATTGGCTTCTGTACAGAGAATCACTCAAATTACTTTCTACCTATGCACATGTGAAGTTATCTTTTGTTGGGTCACAGAACATTGTCCATCTTGCCTGGAGGCTGGGACTGGCTGCTGCAGTGATTCCCAAACCATGTGCTGGAACACTGTTGTGCAACACAAGGGGGGAAGACCTGTGGCTTGAAAAAGGAAACCACTATGTCAGCTGCACTTGTCATACTCTGCCCCTTGAAGTGAGTGTTCCATGCAGCACTGATCCCTCCCCTCTGCTAATATATGGACAGGATGGTGACATCAGCCTGAAGCAAGAGAGTAAAGTCTAGGGATGGGCAGATCTGTCAAGTCTGTTTCTGCATACTTCATCCTTTCCCCACCTCCAAGTCCATTCCATGCTGGCTCCCTGCAGATTGTCATGGCGGTGGCGGCGGGGGGGGGCGTTATGGAAAAACATATGCACATTTTAGAAATGCACACAGCATTTGGGGGGCCATTTCCAAAATGTGTGCATGCTGACAGAAGCATTTTTTAATTTCACAGAATGCATCGCAAGCCCAGAAATGTACGGATTTCTGGCCGCAGATTGTGTCCGGTTCCTCATTAGGTTCCAAGGGGCATGGACTGGGTAAATCCATTAAAATCCATTAAAAACAAAACACACAGAGTAAATTTCTCACCCATCCCTAGCAAGGACATACTGGTATTCCCAGCAGGTCTGCAGCTACAGGGTGCTGTGGGAGGCTGCCTGCCTGCTTTAGAGATGCACTAGCCACCTGCTCTGAATTTCCACCCTTTTTTTTTTCTTATTTAAGGCTCTAGCCCTCTATCATGGAGTTATAAGGGAACATGTGCAATAGTCCATTCTCCCTACAGGACAGGGTAAGCAAAGCTGCAAGATGGCTTCAAAGCTGTTGTGAACAATGTGAGCACTCATATTCATATGTCTTGTTCCATAATTTAGGCTTCCCCCTGCCATACTTGTTTTTTATGTGAAGAGGATTTTTGTGTGAAGGGGGAACATTCAATCCTGAGAGCCCTCACCTACAATCTGGCATGGTACCACCCAGAAACAGGTTCACCACCTCAGTGAGTATGAGGCTTGGGTCAGTTTGTAGAACTAGAGAGAGCTGGCCAGAGATACAGGGACTCATGAAAAACGTATTTTATCTGAAACATGATAACATTTTATCTGAGTTCTTTGCCCTCTCCTGCATTCTCACACACCATATTATAGAACAAAGGAAAAGGAAACAGAGTAAAGATTTCCCCACAATCTGTAAACATGTGGAGTGATTCTGCCCTGGTGCTCTGAAATTAAAATATAGCTTTTCTTCCTTCCTTTCTTACAAAAATTGGATGCAAAACAAAATGATGTATACGACAGCTCTGAAAGTCCTGACATGTTGGTGGATCTGGCTTTATTGTAGTATCTGGGACACTGTTTCATAATGCAGCACTCAACGACCCATCAGTCATCAAGAGGAATATATAATTTTGGACTGCTTAAAAAAAAAGAAGAAGAAGAAGAAAGAACTCCTTTTTCAATCTCAAGGGAATGTAAAACATTGAAACGTAATTGCTAGGAATGTGACATTTTAAAGAGATGCACTGTCTGCGTGGCAAAGTGTGTGACGGTAACGAATAAAAGATAATAATAAAAACAGAGGCAGCTGAAAAAGCACCAAGGCAGCCTCCTGACAACAGTTGAAATATAGCATAATTCTGAATACATAATTAGTGGATGGCTTTCTGAAAAGATAATTCTGGGATATCTCAGGATCTGTGAGGGTTTTAAGCAAACATTGGAGGGAAACTGGAAGTAGCTGAAGTGAAGATTTAGCTGCATGGCTAGAAGAAGGGGTGCTGCGGGGTAATTTTAGACCCCGGACTTGATGGTCTTACAGCAGTGTTCTCCAACCTTGGGTCCCCAGATGTTTTTGGCCTACAACTCCCAGCATGGGGCATGCTGGGAGTTGTAGGCCAAAAACATCTGGGGACCCAAGGTTGGAGAACACTGTCTTACAGGAACCCCCTTTAGGCAGCCATGCGTATTACTGAACTGTGAAGCACGCAGCTAACTTTCCTCTTCTCCATGCCCCCCTCCCCGCATCGCCATTCCATGCTTTAACACGGTTTCTACATTCCTGATATGTTAAGATGGGGCGGGCAGGTGGAGGGACTGTTTGCTAACCCTGGTATTAAAAAAGGAACAAAAAATACTTTGAGCATGTGCAGTTTCACATTTTAAACTCGCTTAAATTAAAACAAGCACCATCAAGACTACAGGAATAAAATAGAGTTTGCTTCTGCTGTCCTGGTGCTAAACACATTTATTTTGGGATGGACACCATTTTGTTGGAGAGAAGGATAATATATGATCTTACAGTAAAAATAATAAAATCAGCATCTGTAATCATGTACACACCCAGCCAGCTGCACCATGACGGTAAAGCGTGTGTGTGTGTGTGTGTGTGTGTGTGTGCGCGCGCTATGTCCATGCTAGCCCAGCTGCTGACTCTGGAACTGTTTAATGCTGTCCAATCACTTGCCACACTCTAGATCAGGGGGGTTCTAAACCAGGGGGGAATTCCCCCCAGCGGGGAATTTTAGGGTTTCAGTGGGGGAATTGGGACCACTGACTCAAACTGTTGGAATACTGATCTTTCTACAAATTACAATTCTACAGATTGTACATAATCTACAGGACATCACACCTTATTGTATGGCACAGATTAAGTCAGACAATCTTGGAAAGGGGGGAATGACATTCTGACATCTGGTGAAGAGGGTGCACGGGGCAAAAAAGGTTGAGAACCCCTGCTCTAGATGGTCATTCCCCCTCCCTGGGGGCCGGCGGCTAGAGGGCCCTGGGGTCCAGCCCTAGCTGCACCACTTCCTGGAAGAAAACTGAAAGTCCACTAGCATAAAGATGGGTCACTTCTTGCTGCACAGAGGCCAAGTCCAGCCTCTGAAACAATTCTATCTGGCTCCTAGTGGCCTTACCAAATGTGAGTCAATTAAATTTGAGTCACTCATAAGATGGGGGGGGGGTTCAAGTTGTAGGAAATAAAGATTATTTCACATTGTAATGTTACATCTCATTTTTGTATGTAACATGCAAATATACAGGGTTGGATCCAGAACTGGAGTAGTAGACCCAGTGAAATCAATGGGATCTAAATTAGTCGTGAGTCATTTAAGTCACATGGATTTCAGTGTGTCTGCTCTAAGTCAGTAAATCTGGACCCACCCCATGATTTTGTATGTGCATGTGCTCCAGTAAGTGCAAAGCTCTTGCTGCTAGGTGATTCTAGCTTCACTATAGAGCAGAGCTCTCCAACCTTGGGTCCCCAGATGTTGCTGGACTACAACTCCCAGAATCCCTTGCCATTAGCCATGCTAGTTGGGTATGCTGGGAGCTGTAGGCCAAGGTTGGAGAGCCCTACTATAGAGCCTGATCAGTACCACAAGGGAGTAGGTTTGTGCCATAAAATTTATTTATTTCTTTATAATACACATCTAGCTCCTGTGCCACCCTTCAGAGAAGAGAGTAGGCCCCTCTGAATACAGAAGTTGACCATTCTTGCTTGAGAAGAAAACACCAGCAAAGGAGGATCTGTCCCGAACAGGTTAGCTCATCCCACCCACCCCAAATATACCACCTGGACATGAAAATCCCAAGGTCTAATGACTGTGTAGCCAGGACCGGTGCAGGGCTGTTTGGCGCCCTAGGCCAAATTATATTTAGTGCCCCCCCTCGTGCCGTGGGGGGGGGCTCCGGAGCAAAGCAGCCCTGCTCTGCAACCCCCCCGCGCCGCTGCCGCTGCCGCTGCCGCCACCGCCGCCACCACCTACCTTACCCACCCCGCTGCTGGCTGCTGGCTGCTGCTGCTGCCGCCGCCGCCACCTCCGACGTGACGGGACCCCCGCGCTTTTTTTTTTTTTTACGGGGAAACCAGGGCAACAGGGCTGTTTAAGCCCTGTTGCCCTGGTTCCTCCCGCCAAAACAACGCTGGCGGGGCTCTGGAAATGATGCGAAGGTAGGTAGGTAGGTAGGTAGGTGGCAGGCGGGCAGGTGGGCGGGTGCGCGCAGGGGGAGGTGCAGCGGGGGGGAGGCGCAGCGGAGGCGGCAGCGGCAGCAGCAGCGGCAGCGGCGGGCGGGGAGACACGGCGGAGGCGGCAGGCGGGGCAGGAGCGCGCCGGCGGCGAGGAAGGAGCGCACCGTTTCTGCGCCCCTCTTCCGCCACGCGCCCTAGGCAGCCGCCTGGGTCTGCCTAGCGGTAGCGCCGGCCCTGTGTGTAGCTCAGAGCCAGCCCCACCATTAGGCAAAGGGAGCTGGCTGGCTCAGAGCAGCTCACTGTAGGAGCAGATACAGCACCCTTGCCCCTCTCTTCCCTCTGAGCCAGTGATCAAACTTGTTGCTGCCCCTCTGTGTGAGCTGTACAAATGCTGCAGTCATCAGGAAGCGGCAGGCAGAGGCAGCAGCAGCAGTTAACAAACAACCACAACCCTCATCCTGCTTTCTGTTGCTTTTTCTTTCCCCAGGCTCACATTTTGTTGTGTAATTTACACATAAGAAGACCTACCAGCAGTGCTTTTAGGACATTGTCTAAAGCTGTTTAGTAAAAAATATTACCAGAGTTCAGTCACCTGCGTTTTACAGTTTTCTTTCTATAAACCAAACATGCCCGGGGAACAAAATTCCCCAGAAATCTACAATAAAAATACATTTTATGGGGAACTTTTGGACCCCAAACAGCTGAAACAATTATGAGGAACAAAAGGAGGCCATCCACAGGTCTTCTTATTCTCTTTTGATAGGCAAGAACAATAGCAAACACCTCCTTCAAACAGAAAAGAAATCAATTGAAGGAAAGCTTTATTATGCTGATTTAGGCATCAGTGGTTCATGCCTTGGTCTCCTCTCGCCTAGACTACTGTAATACGCTCTACGTGGGGTTACCCTGGAAGACAGTTCGGAAGCTGCAGCTGGTACAGAATGCGGCAGCTCACCTGGTTAAAGGCAGCCGCCGGCGGGATCACATCACTCCAGTGCTCAAGGAGCTGCACTGGCTGTGCTTGCCGAGCCGAATTCAAGGTGGTGGTTTTGACCTTTAAAACCCTATACGGCTCCAGTCCGGTCTATCTCAAGGAGTGTCTCAGCAACACCAAGTAGGCCACTCAACAAGATCTGCCACAGACGGCCTTCTCCTTGTCCCTTCAGCCAGAGCAGCTAGCCTGGTGGGGACTAGGAAGAGGGCCTTTTCTGTGGTGGCCCGTGTACTGTGGAACTCTCTCCCAAGTGACCTCCGCCATGCCCCCTCTCTGCTGAGCTTCCGCCGCTCACTAAAAACTTGGCTGTTCAGGTGGGAATATGGGGTGGGCTAAGATTTTAAAATTTTATACTGTTTTAAATGTATTTTATCCTGTTTTTATCTTGTGTACATCGCCCAGGGTGGCCAGTTTGCTGGCCAGATGGCTGATAAATAAATAAATAAATGTAAAATTATTATTATTATTATTATTATTATTATTATTATTATTATTATTATTATTATTATTAAAACTTTACAGGCCTCAGACCTTTTTCAGACTTTTCAAATGCTTATTGAGGTCCACTAGGCCAGGCTTTTTTTTGTTATGCTTATTGCCTGGATTATGGAAAGATTAAGTCTTTAGTTGCCTTAAGTAGCTGAAACCTGAAATCCATTCTTATTCTGATCCTAACAGCCAGGGGGAAACATTTAGTTAAAAAAAAAGCCTTTCATATGCAAAAATTGCCTTGCTTTTTCAATAGTATCTTTGTCTTGGTTTCTTTCCCTTCCTATTGCTTTCTGCCTATTTACCACTTTATTTACCACTCCAGGATCTTGTTTCTCTTTTCCCTCTTCTCAATTTTCTCTTCCTTTGGCCTCCCTACTCTTCTCTTTCTCCCTGTTGTTTCTTCCTTCTCCTGTCCCCCTCCAGGTTCTGGTCTTTTTCTTTCCTTCCTTCCATTTTTCTTCACAGCCCCAACTCCCCCCCCCTCTCGCAGGTATACCAAGCAGGTATAGCCAGGTTAGTGTGTGTGTGAGTGAGAGAGAGGGGGGGGGATGGGGCTGATATGCAGAACAAAACTAGGTAGGTCTACTCAGAAGTAAGTCCAAGTTCAATGAGACTTACACCTAGCTAAGTATGCATAGGATTGCAGCCTTAGGAATGAGTGAAGGGGGATAGATGAAGACAGAAATTAAATTAGTAGTCTGAATGGTACAAGAAGATTTTAAATTGCTGGCCCTGAGGGCAGGCACCATTTGGGTTTTGCCTCAGGTGCAAAGGGCTGGCATTATTTTATTTAGTTATTCAGTCCAATTACTGATACACCACTTTTCAGGATACAGATCCTACTATGGTGGCTTACAAGTAACATAAAAATAATTAAATCACAATAAACAACATTACTATTTGTTTAATTTTTTAAAAAAAACACACATCAGGCTCCTTCCCTCAGGGCAGTTGGTGGAGGAAGATGATCCTGGGGAGGGGAGAGTCTAAATGGAACAGGAGCAGGTGTCTGGTATCATCTGGCATTGGGCAACCTTATTTCTTTGTGCAGCTTCAATGAGCTAAGGGCTGGTTTCCGCATGATTTCAGGCTCTACAAATGGCGGAATGCCATATCAGATCTTGAGCTCACGTTGACACTTCCATTCCACCATGTTCAGAACCTGGAACATGAGTCAGGGCCCACAAACATACTTTCTCATGAGAGGGGCTGATTCATTCCACACATGCACATTCATCACTTAGGGTGCAATCCTATGGAAGTTTAGACAGAAAAAGGCCTACAACTCCCAGCATACCCCAGCCAGCTATACTGGCTGGGGCATGCTGGGAGTTGTAGGAATTTTTTTCTGCCTAAACTTGCATAGGCTTGCACCTTTAGGAAATCATCAAGTAATGATTTTCATGTGTCAATAGGAATTCACAGATATATACCATGATGGGCAGCACTTTCTGGTCAATCTGATTGTGGCTCAGGGCCACTAGGATTGCCGTGCTTGGAAATCAGATGCTGATTGTTAGTCTCACAGAGTTACTACACACATTTCTTTTCATATTACAGTTCTTATCAGGGGTAAACAAACATGTCAAATGTAACAGGGAAATGGTTGCCATAGCATCTATTTCATATGACTAAGAAAGTGGCTATGGCTTAAATATGAAACAAGTGGTTGTTGTTGTTGTTGTTTAATTCCTTCCAAACTGAAAGTCAGGAATGTATCCTTGCCTGGCACTCTGATCATAAAGACTGCTTTAAGTCCATTCATGTTTCCTGGGAAATTGTCTTCTTGAACTCATGAAACATTTGTGGGAGGGTGTGTGAAAACTTTCACACAGGCTTGGTTTCAAAGCTTAGAAAAGACAAGTAAAAAATAAAGTTATATCCATTCTAAGGAAAGAAGGAACTAGAATGCGAAGTCTGTTTATATAATGGAAACTAGGATTAAATATACTCACTGGGTGACTTTGGGTCAGTCACTGACTCTCAGCCTAACCTACCTCACAGGGTTGTTGTGAGGATAAAATGGAGAGGAGGATGAGGATTATGTAAGCTGCCTTGGGTTCCTTGCAGGAAAAAAGGCGGGGTATAAATATAATAAATTAATAAATTAATTAATATACACTCACAAAGCTATTTTACTGGGGAAAGGAAGAGTTCTATAGCTGTATTTCTCAGGGAATTAAATGGCATGTCATTAGGGAGGAAATAGAGATGTGAAAATAGCATTTTATTTTATTTTTTAAAATATTTTATTTACTTTTCAAAACAAATTATAACAAAATATAACAAAATACAAAAATATCACAAAAATAAAACCTAAACAACTTCCAGTAAATCATAAAGTGCACCGCCCACACACCCTCCAAGGGACCAATTAATATACTTCTATCCTCTTGATCAGATGAATTCCATATTCCAAAAATATAACATATCCTGACTAGTGGTGGGGCCGAGCCTTGAGACGGCTGGAGACTTGCTCCGGGCTCGGCCCTCCGCGAGTGGCGGCGGCCTGATCTCGCTCTTCAGAGTGGCGTGGAGCATTCTCCGCGCTGCTCACGCTGCTCGAGCTGCCGCCGGAGAAACCCCCTGTGCATGCCCCCCTGCCACTGCTGCCACCGGACCCCCCGCCCCCTGCCGCTGCTGCCAGGACCCCCCTGCCGCCTACCTGGTCCTACGCGCCGCCGCCGGCGGAGCCATTGCTTTGTCGCGCTGGACCCCCGCCCGCGCTCTGTTTTGCCGGGAGAAACCAGGGCAACAGGGCTTAAACAGGCCTTGCTCCTGTCTGACCTGACAGGCTGCTCGGCTACATCCCTATAAAATCCCCTTCCCCTTTATTAATACATAGTCTAGTAATTGATTCCATATCTCCATACAATTATTCTTCTTTAGCAATCCTTTTTTGCATTTGATACTACTAGTTAGTTTATCGTTTAGGGCTATGTCCCAAACTTCCTTATACCAGTCTGTTATTAGGAAAACATGTTGTACTTTCCAATTTCTCGCTATCATTAGCCTGGCCGCAGTTAACAAGTTTACAATTAACTCCTTCATATTTTGGTCACAAATAAGCTTCTCCGTTATTGATAACAATGTTAATTTTGGACAGACCTCTAAATTAATACCAAAAATTACGATATTTCTGTAAAAACCTCTCGCCAAAACGCCAATACATTTTTACAACTCCACCATATATGAGCATATGTCCCTTTTTCCTGACATCCTCTCCAACAAAATGCAGAACAATTATTATCTATTCTATTTAATCTTACTGGAGTTAAATACCATCTCCAAATTAGTTTATAAAAATTTTCCTTTATCCTAATTGACATCATTTTCACTAAATCAATAGAATTTTAATGTATTTCTATTGTAATAAATAATGGCTACAATAGCCAGTGTGGCTCCAGGGATTCAGACACACAAGAAAGGGACAGGGTAGAAAGACTGAAAATAGAATTGAGATAGACGCTCCTTGAGATAGACTGGACTGGAGCCATATAGGGTTTTAAAGGTCAAAACCAACACCTTGAATTCGGCTCGGCAAGCAACTGGTAGCCAGTGCAGCTCCTTGAGCACTGGAGTGATGTGATCCCGCCGGCGGCTGCCTTTAACCAGGTGAGCCGTCGCGTTCTGTACCAGCTGCAGCTTCCGAACTGTCTTCCAGGGTAACCCCACGTAGAGCGCATTACAGTAGTCTAGGCGAGAGGAGACCAAGGCTCCTGAGAATTATGGTCTTTCCTGTGACAATCTGTTCAAGACACACTCTTTCTCTCCTATGTATACCTTAAAAACAGGGGTGGGAAAACTTTTTTCGGCACAAGGGCTGAACCAACTCTGGGAAAGCAGGTCAGGGGCCACACACAAAGTAGGTGGGGCCACTGCACTGCTGACATGTGACCACTGAAATGATTACCCAGACCCCCTTCTCTCTCTCTCTCTCTCTCTCTCTCCCTCTCCCTCTCCCCCCCCTCTCTCTCACACACACTTTCTCTCTTGCACACAGGCATGAAAACAGGCCTGTGGCTCACGCTGGCTCAGCTTGTCTGAGTGTGGAAAGCTAAGCAGGGTCAGGCCCAGTTATTACTTGGATGGGAGACCCCTCCTCTAGTTGCCTACATTGAGCAGGGGGTTGGACTCGATGGCCTTGTAGGATCCTTCCAACTCTATGATCTATGAAATCTATGTACTCGCTCTCTCTGGCTGGGTTCTCACAACACCATAACCCATGGTGGTTTGTGAGCCGTATTTGTTTCAGAGTGGCTTGTTGTGTTGTTTGAACCCAGCAACATTGTTTGTTAACTACGCACAAGCCACTCTGGCCGAGTTCAGACACCATGACAAGCCACTCTGAAACAAACATGACTAACAAACCACCATTTGTTGCCTTTGGACACCAATGGAGACTTGCTTGCAGTGGAGGAGGGGTGATTTTTGAGGTGGGTCACAGCATTGAAAAGAGGACGGCTATCCCTCCCCAGCAGCAACTCTCCCAAAATGCAGATAGGCATTCAAGAAGCTTAAAAGCAGCCAGAGAGGGGTGGGTTTTTGAGGATGGGTCCACAGTTTTGTGGAGGAGAGAGTTAACCCTCCCCTCCTTAGCAGTGACCAGCCTCCAAATATGCCCCACACACTGCAATTAGTCTTAAAATAAAAGATGCCTCCAACTGCATCAATGGAGGCTTTTAAAAAGTCTAATACAGGGAGGGGAGCAGGGAAAGTTCTCTTCTTTGATCTCTGCAGAGATCGGGGTGGGGGTGGATTTTCATCTGGGAAAATCTCTTATCTCTGATCAGCTGGGGATCACAGATAAGATACTTTGGTCTAGGGGCAGAGAGGGTGGGGTGGAAAGAGGAGGTGGGGCTAGGGGGAGAAGCTGATCGTGTGGATCGGGACACCTCGCAGGCTGTATCTGGCTGATGGGCCGGATGCTCCCTATCTCTGCATTATAATCCCTGCAAGCCAACAAATGGTTTTATTTTGAAGGCAAATATTACAAACAAGACTGACAGCTCATTTTGCACTCTGGTAGACCTTTCAATTCCTATGTCTTTGAAAGGCAGTGACAGAGGAAGATGTTAGCATTTGCAGCCAACAAATAAGATTATAGAATGTTTAGGCTCTGTACAGACAATGAATTCTGTAGAGCAACTGGGGCTATTTCTTTATTCAACATCATCAACATCAGTTTGATAACTACACAAATGTAATTAAGGAAGCAAAATGTGGGAGCCTCGCTGCAGGGCACAAAAGCCTGTTCACTATACTTTTCTAATCCCTAATTGCAACTATTTCCTGTGGTGCCATACAAGAGTGTTGAAATTTGCTAGACCAAGCCACTGCTTCTTATGGTTTAGTGAATTTTACTCTTAAACAAACAGTACTATTTTTTTTCATATTTAAATGCTGTGTGAGTAGATATATAGTTATTTACTCATCATTTTACACAATCATCATTATCATCATCATCATCATCATCATCATCATCATCATCATCATCCAAGCCTCAATTATATCTTGTTTATCCCTATACGGCTCCGGTCCAGTTTATCTCAAGCAGCGTCTCCAGAACATCAAGTAGGCCGCTCAACAAGATCTGCCATGGACGGCCTTCTCCTTGTTCCATCAGCCAGAGCAGCCAGGCTGGTGGGGACTAGGAAGAGGGCCTTTTCTGTGACGGCCCCCAACTTATGGAACTCTCTCCCCAGTGACCTCCGCCATGTCCCCTCCTTGATGAGCTTCTGCCATGCATTAAAAACATGGTTTTTCAGGCGGGAATATGGGGTGGGCTAGGATTTTAAAGTTTTAATGGTATTTTATATTTTGTTTTATTGTATTTTTTATATATTGTACATTGCCCAGAGTGGCTGGGTCACCGGCCAGATGGGCGATTCAGAAATATAAATAATAATAATAATAATAATAATAATAATAATAATAAAGCATCATTTCTGTAAATGAGGCTTTAATGAAGTTGCATAACAAAAACCCAGGTCTCTGCTCTGAGAAGCCTACAATCTAAATTTTCATTGGAGGGGAGGGATAGAGATGCAGCAATTTAATAGGGATGGAGGAATCTGTCAATTTTGGTTTCTCTTATTTTCTCATTTTTCAAATGTTAATTCCATCCTGTTACCACATCATTTTGCAAATGGTGTTAGGTCCACATAAAAAATGTATGCTTTTTCACACATATTTCCCCCCCCATACATTTGCCCCATGGATTTTTCAGCAATATAATGCATTTCCCCACATAATTGTCACTAACATAAGCACCGCTTTAAAATATAATAATATAATATAAGCATATGCCCCCTAATATACTCCTTTTTTATTGGAGAACTCCAGAAAATTTGGAGAAGGGCAAATACTGAAGCATAACTGTTTCAGTTTGTGAATTGGATTGGGAAGTGCAAATTTGGTAGATTTGTATTAAAATGCAAACAAATCTCTCTCCCATACCCTAAACAAGTGGAGGAAATTAAGATAGAGGCAAAGGTGACACAGTGATATGGAAATACAGATCCAGGTATTTTGGTTTCAGTCTAGCTAAAGATTAGGACCAAGAGGTCAGTGTTTAACCAAGTTTCTGAACTTTGGTCTCCATTCTAGACTTCTTGTACCTTCTACCTCCCAAACCTGTTCTGCAGTAGAACTCAAAGAAGTCCTTGCATGGAGTCATGTATTTGTAGCCTACTTCTGTGTGCAGAGATCTGTGGCTTGGAGCATTAATTCAACATTGGCCTTGAAATAGTAAAAGAACAACACATCTGGCCCTTCTAAAAACCATATTGCGCGGCAGGGCATTAGAGATTGTAGCAGGACACATAGAACAAGTATATACACTACGGGCAATGACAATTCTACTACCATTCTTTCCCAAAGACTCTGAAGAGCTAGGCCTAGTTTTTCCTGAGATTGTAAACCTGTGTCTGGGCTGTACCACTTCAGACTGAGGCTCATACAATTGAAAGTCCCTTCACACATACCCCCCCCCCCCCGCCCAGTCCCTTTCAGATAGACAGCTAGCCTGTTGGGGATAAGCATTCTGATAAGCTTAGCTTTTTCCTGCCATGGTAGTTTTCCACTATGGCTAACTCTGCAAGTTATGTGTTAGGTTTTTTTTTTTTTTAATGCTCCTCCATATTAAAAAAATAAACACCAATTAAGTAACCCTCCCACCTGCAACCTTAAGTGGTATAGTCCACACTAGTGATGGGCAGATTTGTTAAACTTGATCCCATAGTGGTTCTTATTTTTTCACCACCAAGTTAGCTCCGTTCCAGTTCCGTACAGGATTTGTTTGCTTTTATGCACTGAAATTTGCATGTATTTTTGTGCACACATTTTCTGAATGCATGTATTTTTGTATGCATGCACCCATTGACTAAAACATATCTGTGCTCATTTTAGAAATGGGAGCCAGTGTGGCATAGTGCTGAGAGTGTTGGACTGGGACTCAGGAGATCCGGGTTCTAGTCCCCACTCAGTCATGAAGCTCACTGGGTGACTTTGGGCCAGTCACTGACTCTCAGCCTAACCTGCCTTACAGGGTTGTTGTGAGGATAAAAATGGAGAGGAGCAGGAGGATTATGTAAGCCACATTGGGTTCCTTGCAGGAAAAAAGGCAGGATATAAATATAATAAATAAAGAAACAAATAAATAAAAAATGTGCACATGTTAATGGATACACATTTTTGTTTTGTGGAACACATTGCAAGAATGCATTTCTGATCACAAACTGCATTTAGTCCTGTGTTTGGTTCCCAGAGGTACAGATCAGGTCAATCCATTAAAAAAAAACTTGAAGCAGTGAATTTTTCTACCATCCCTAGTCCAGACAATGATTGAGTTCATGTTGGGACTTGAATAAGATGCTAGGAGAGGATATATTGTTGAATATTATTCTTCCTATCTCATGTTAGTGAGATCAGCAGAGTAGAGTCCCTTTCCAGCTTAAAAGAAACTTAGATTTAGCTAGTGTTAGCCAGTTAGCATTTCGTGATCCAGGATGCTTTAAGGCAGACTGGATTTCCGTGGTTTTGCCCCCTTTTTTCTCCCGCAAAACAATAATCAGAGACACAGTCTTGTAAAAGTCAAAAATGACATTTACTCACTCAGATCTTGCAGTTTCATTGAGGCCGACTTAAAAACGTTTCTTACAGTTGAAAAAGGTTCATTTGGTTTTACTTGTGGTCTGAACTTACGGAGTTCAGACCTGCAACTCTTGTTACATGGTGGTGTTAGTATTACAGCAAACAAGCAACTCACTATGTCCAAGCAGGAAGAGAAGAGCATTGAACTACGCCCACTTCCTGCTAGGCACACAGGTAAACATACCTCACTGAGTCTCTTCTAGGAAATTCACCTGAGAAGAGACCAGTGGCTTTAACCCTTTCATGCACCTAACTGGTGAAACATGAATCATTGGTTTTGGCTGCACTTTAAATATCCCACAGTTCAGTTAACACAATAACCCACACTCAAGGGGTTGAGTATGGTTTTTCAGGCGGGAGTGTGAGTTGTTGAAACATGGGTTATCGTGTGACTGAACCCAGCCAAGATAACAAACCATTGTGAACAACCCACAGTTGACTAGGGTGTTCATGTACCTGGGGGGGGCACCCCACTCCACCTCGCCTCTCCGCAGCAGGGCCCCCCGCCGCTCGATTCTCAGTGGTGCGGAGTGATTCTCCACGCCGCTCAAGCCGCCTGTTTTAAGCCCTGTTGCCCTGGTTTCTACGGAAAAGACGCAGCGCGGGCTCCTGGTGCGCCGGCACAGGGTCATATCGCGTCACTTCTGGCCAGCCGGAAGTGACGCGGTGGGACCATCACGGCCGGCTCCCCGTGGAGAGGAGAGCGGGGACCGGGACCTGGTAAGGCTCGCTCACCTCGGACGGGCGTGAGCGGGGCCGATTTCGGCCCACTACGCCCGCTCGAGACGAGTGGTTACATCCCTACGTTGACAACCCAACAGCAAACCATGGGTTCTCTTCATGAGTTGTTCGTGGTTAACAAGCCATGGCTTGTTAGAACAGCTGGGTTTAGACAACACGATAACCCATGTTTCAACAACAAGCCACAGTTCAACCCTTGCGTGTGGGTTATCGCATTGTCTGAACCCAGTCACAGTTTACCACCAGGGAGTTACGGCAAGCGGGGAGCTTACCTGCTTGGGGGGGGGGGGCTCTGGAGCATCCCGCACCTGCTCTCGCCACTCGCAATTCCCAAAAACCGGAAGTGACGCAACGGGTTCCCTGTCACGTCACTTCCGGTTCCCTGGTGCTGCATTTTTAGTGAAAAAACCAGGGCAACCCAGCTTAAAATGGCCACGAATAGCAAATCGCGGCCGTTTCAAGCTGGGTTGCCCTAGTTTTTACGCTAACAATGCAGTGCCAGGGGAACCGGAACTGACGCGTTGGGAAAATGAAGCTCCTTTCCCCAGCACAGCGTGGATTGAGGTAGATCGAGCGGCAGGAAGGTATATTGTGAGAGTCTCGGGGGGGGCCGAGAGGGCCGCTTTCGGACTGCTTTTAGCTAGGGGTGCACCGAAATCGGCCCCGCTAACGTCCGCGTGAGGGTCACGCGGGCCTACCTGTCTCTGGCGGTGGCTCGCCTCTCTGCAGTGAGCCGCCTGCGCTGGTCCTGTCGCATCACTTCCAGTGTGCCGGAAGTGACACGACTGGACCCTGCGCCGGCGCGCTGGACCCCCGCGCTACGTTTTTGGCGGGGAAACCAGGGCAACAAGGCTTAAACAGCCCTGTTGCCCTGGTTTCCCCACCAAAAACGTAGCGTGGGGGTCCAGTGCGCCGGCGCAGGGTCCCGTCGCGTCACTTCCAGCACACTTCCAGTGACACGACGGGACCAGCGTGGCTGGCGCTGGCGGCTCGACCAGCTCCGCACCACTCAGAAGATCGAGGAGGGGGGGGCGCTGCCGCAGAGAGGAGAGGCGGCGGAGAGGCGGGCCCCCCAACAGGTTCATGGACACCACTACTTTCAGCCACCCCCGAGACTTGCAGTTACTTCCCTGTTTACCACCTCTTTGAAAACTAGGCCTGTGGCTATGCACAGAATTAATCAACAGGGTGCATATGAGAAAGGAATCTCTACAGTTGTGCTTTTGTAAGTCTCTCAACACACTGAACAATGAAGTGTTATTCTGAAACTCTGGCTAGGATTCCAATGATCCATATGACCTGTTCTACATGGGTGAGTATGTCTTGAACAATGGTTCCCATGCAACACAACAATCCACTTCTGAAACTGGGGGTGGTGGGGGGAGGGACTTCAAAGAATGATACAACATGGTGGTCTGCTGTTCAAAGAGAGGGGGAAAGTCAAAATCCTACTTGATTTCTTCAAACACCACAGTGGTTCTTTGGATCCTAGCTTTTGTTTTATGCTTCATGACAAGCACCTCTGGTTTAGTTCTATTGGAGCTGATTCGTCACCTTTTAAATATGCAAAATTAAGGAAGAAACAATTTCCTTTGGGAACAGACAAATTACCCATGGAAAATCTGATTCATCTTCATTTTCTGTCTTCCATGGAATACAAGCTTAAGGGAAGAGCCAATAATCAACTTGGAAACCATGATGCTTTGAGCTAATCAATTCATTTTGTTTTCCCATTTAAACATAATTGTGCTACCCCAACAACAGCTAAAGGGAGAAAATTAATCACTTGACACAGAAAACAACACAAAGTGGCATTAGTTAGAATTGTATTTGTTTCCCTGTGGTTCCGTAAGAATAGATTGTGTACATTAGGCATGAAGTACTTTGTTAAAGGCATGTAGTTTCAAGTCGAGATGAAGCCTGTTGAAGGGCCAGAGGATTTCCTTCTTTGGGGAGCCATTGAAAATAGCTGCTGGCAGTCAATGTCTTTCCTCATTTGCTCTTCCAAAGGATATACTGGAAAGCCTGGGACTGACTGACACATGAATTCATTTATTTCAAGGCCAAAAAGAACACTTGAGCATGACCTCTAGCAAAGGATATTACTACCAACAACATTATTTATTAGATACTTAAAAGTCGTCATTGTACAAGATATAAAATTTCATAAACCAGCCTGCAGGTTCAGAACCTAGTAAGATAAAAGTGGGGGAAAGAGATAAGTAAAGGCAAGGTATTGGAGGAGGAAGAAGCAGCTGGTTCAACACTTTACTAAGGAAAGGCTGTCAAAACCAGTTCAGTGGCACCTGGGAGCCATCCCCCAGCCAAATTGATGGTAATCAAAGTTCTCCCACACCCGACTGAGCTTCTACCTGGCAGGTATCCCTTTTTGTGGCCGCTGCCATCTATTTATCCAGAATGCCGTGGTACCATCTGGTCCCCAATGTAATTTAACATCTATATGAAGCTGCTGGGACCATTAGGGGATTTGGAGCCAAGTGCCATCAGTACACTGATGACACCCAGCTCTATCTCCTTGTGACAACTGAATCAGGAGAGGCTGTGCAAGGCCTGGATCAGTGCCTGAACTCAGTGATGGGCTGGATGAGGGCCAATAAACTGAGGCTGAATCCTGGAAAGACTGAAGCCCTGTGGGTGAGTGGTTCCCGAGTCTGGGAGATAGGCTCGTTGCCTGTTCTGGATGGGGTTGCACTTCCTTTGAAAGATCAGGTTCATAGTCTGGGGGTACTCCTAGATCCATCATAGTCACTGGAGTCCCAAGTGACTGTAGAATCATAGAATCATAGAAAAGTAGAGTTGGAAGGGGCCTACAAGGCCATCGAGTCCAACCCCCTCAATTGTCCAACCCAACAATGCTCAATGCAGGAATCCAGGTCAAAGCATCCCTGACAGATGGCCTTCCAGCTTCACCTTGAATACCTCCAGAGTGGGAGAGCCCACCACCTCCCTAGGTAGTTGGTTCCATTGTCTTATTGCTCTGACTGTCAGGAAATTTTTTCTGATGTTTAGGTGGAATCTGGGTTCCTGTAACTTGAGCCCATTATTCCGTGTCCTGCAAACTGGGATGATCGAGAAGAGATCCTGACCCTCCTCTGTGTGACAACCCTTCAAGTACTGGAAGAGTGCGATCATATCTCCCCTCAGTCTCCTCTTCTGAAGGCTAAACATGCCCAGTTCTTTCAGTCTCTCCTCATAGGGCTCTGTTTCCAGTCCCTTTATCATCTTTGTTTGTTGCCCTCCTCTGAACCCTCTCCAGTTTCTCTACATCCTTCTTAAAGTGTGGTGCCCAGAACTGGACGCAGTACTCAAGATGAGGCCTTAGTAACCAGTGCTCAGTAAAGGGGAATTATCACTTCCCGCAATTTGGAAGCTATACTTCTATTAATGCAGCCCAAAATAGCATTTGCCTTCTTTGCAGCCACATCACATTGCTGGCTCATATTCAGTTTGTGATCTACCACAATTCCAAGATCCTTCTCACTTGTAGTATTGTTGAGCCAAGTGTCCCCCATTCTGTAACTCTGCATTTGGTTTCCTCTCCCTAGGTGCAGCACTTGGCATTTATCCCTATTAAATTTAATTCTGTTGTTTGCAGCCCAGTGCTTCAGCCTATCGAGATCGCTTTGAATTTTGTTTCTGTCTTCCAGAGTATTAGCGGTTCCACCCAACTTTGTGTCATCTGCAAATTTGATAAGCATTCCCTGCACCTCCTCTTCTACTGTGGTGGCTCAGAGTACCTTTTACCATCTTCAATTGGTTCACCAGCTACAGCCTCTCCTGGACAGGGATAGTTTGGTGACAGTAATACAGGAGCTAGTAACCTCAAGACTTGTGGAATAGTGGTAGATCACAAACTGCAATGCTGCTCTATGTGGGGCTGCCATTAAGGCTGCTCTGGAAGCTGGAGCTAGTGCAGAATGCAGCAGCTTGGCTGTTGTCAGGAGCTGCCCTTTTTCAGCATGCAACTCCTTTGCTGAAGGAACTGCTCTAACTACCCATTCACTATCAGGCCAGGTTTAAGGTTCTGGTACTTGTGTACAAAGCCCAAAACAACTTGGGACCAGGGTACCTGAGAGAATGCCTTCTCCTTTACCAACCTGCCCCATCACTGAGGTCATCGGAGGGCATTCTCTCGGTGGCTCTGAATGGACCTATGGCCCGATTGGAGTCCACCAGGATAGAGCCTTCAGTGTGATGGCTCCATTTCTATGGAACTCCCTGCCTCTGAAGATTAGGCAGGGGCCAACACTGTGTTGCTTTCGTCTCCTGCTGAAGACCTCTGTGTTCTGGGGAGCCTAATCCACTGTCCAACCACCTTTTTAATGTTACCTTGTTTTCAATATATGTTTTTGTTTCTTTTATCTCCCATAAGAGTTAAACTCAGCCGCAGCTGTTATTGACACTGGATCGTATTGAAACAGAGAGCCGGCTATGATTACAACACCTTTAATGGAGCGGAACTAATAGACTACCAGGAATTTCACACTGTCAACAGAAGAGTCCATAAAACTCAATGAAGCGTATTACTCCAATCCACATATGGTCTGTACAGAATTCATACAAGGTAGCAGGCTTACAAAATACAGAGAGGTAATTGACAAACAGAGAATGTAACTTACTAGGCTAGCTTTGCTGATCGGACTGCCGGTCTCCGGGCACCGTGCCCAGGGTTGGGGTAGCTTTGTCTCTGACCGGAGTCAGGGACCTGATCCATGCATTCCTGCACTGAGCTTCCAACAACCCGTTCTTCTCGGAGGTTCCTTATTTACCCCTCCCTCACCCCCTCCCTTTCTTTGATGACAAGTTGGGCTGGTTCCGCCCAGCGGGGCTGTGGTGCTTTTTGGGTACTTGGGGATGCTTTGCAGCCCTTTGAGACTGCACCCCCTCCCCACCTGAATGTTATGCACTTCCTTGGGGGTAAATGTAAATGTGCCCTATTGAAGTAGATGCAGATGTAGCCATGTAAAACCGGTCTGCCCAGAACTGTGTCTCCTCTGCCCAGGGTGGGGATTATGCAAACAGATGGGAGGGAGATGGGTGGGTAGTGGAAAGGAAAAAGTGTGTCAGGGTTCAGAAGTCTGTGGTCAGGCTTTCTCTCCACATCCACCCCTTCGGGGAAGATAAAATTGGGGCTCTTGATGCCCCAATTCTGTCTACCTTCTTCTTGAGAGAAAGCCCTAGATAACCCATCCACCAGGATGTTCTCTTTGCCCTTGATGTGTTTGACCGAAAAATCAAAGTCTTGCAAGGCAAGGCTCCACCGCAGGAGTTTCTGGTTGGACCCCTTAACCCGATCGAACCAGCATAATGGGGAATGGTCGGTCTGGAGAAGAAACCACTGCAGCCAGTAGGTCAGACAGAGACCAGCCGGGCTGGAGTGTGTCTGGGGTGGGGCCAGGCTAAGTGCAGCCTGACCCAGCTGGGCAGCCTTACCAATCAGCACCTGATCAAACGGCAGGTCCCAAACACACTCAGATGCTGGAAGCAATTGTTTATTACTACAGCTACAGCCAGATGCTCCTGACATTCCATCCCGACCTCAGACTTGTACCTTTGAACCTTGGAACGACCCTGACCATGACTTTGCCTGATCCCAAACTGGTTTAGATTTGCTCTGTTTTGGACTGATATATTTTGGCTTCGACCCTCGGACTGTGATAACGACTACAGCTTATCTTGGAACTGGACGTACTTACAACAGAGGTAGGGTCTGAGTTTAGTCACTGCCCACACTACAGCAAGGCATTCCTTCTCTACTGTAGCCAAGCTCTCTGGGCAGAAGTTTTTTACTGAGATAGGCGACGGGGCGCAATCCTTGTCCCGCTTGTTCTTGCAACAGGACGGCCCCCATCCCTGCCTCTGAGGCGTTGGTTTGCAACACAAAGGGGAATCAAAGTCGGGTGCCTGCAGGATGGGAGCTGCCGTGAGGCAGGATTTTAACCCATCAAAAGCAACCTGGCAGGCGCTTGACCATTGTACTCTGAGTGGCTGCCGTTTTTTTACAAAAAACCGTGAGAGGGGCTGCTAGCTGGCTGAAGTGGGGCACAAACTTATGGTAATAGCCAGCCAGCCCCAAGAAAGCTTGGACCTGCTTCTCTTGGTCGCCAAGCGGGGACCAATTCCGCACAGACTCGATCTTTGCTTCCAGGGGTTTGATGTTACCCACCACCACACCCTATGCCCCAGATATTTGACCTCCCCCAGCCCAACCTGGCATTTCTTTGCTTTGAAGTCAGTCCTGCCTCATGGATCTTATGTAACACCTGGCGGACGTGTTTCAGGTGTTGCTCCCAGGTATGGCTAAAAATGGCAATGTCATCTAAATAGGCACACACGAACTCCCCCAACCCATTTAGGAGTCTATTCACTAGCCTTTGGAAGGTCACCAGACCGTTCCGGACTCCGAATGGCAGAGAAATGAATTGGAAGAGCCCCAGGTGTGTGACAAAAACAGACTTCAAAGCCGCATCTGGATCCAAGGGAACTTGCCAGTATCCCTTGGTTAAATCTAGGGTACTTCACCCGCCCTAGCCGTTCTAGCAACATGCCCATGTTGGGGATGGGGTAGGGATCAGGGATGGTCACCCTGTTGATTTTCCGGTAATCTACATAGAAGCAAACCCCCCCTCCTAACACAATCGGGGAGGACCAGGGACTAGAGCTGGGTACGATGACCCCTAGATCTAACAAGCCTTGTACTTCCTGTGCAATGGCTTGAGCATGGGGGTCCCACAGCCCGGTATGGAAGGGACTGGAGAGGGGGGCTGTCCCCAGTCAGGATGGAATGCTTCATCAGGGAGGTTCGACCAGGGCGATCAGACAATGTAGGCTGAAAATCTTCCAGGACCTCCTTCATCTGGGCTCTCTATTCCAGTCCTCCCCCCTGTTCCCACTCTCCCAGCAGGTCTCCCTCTGCCACGTTCTGGTCAGCACACTCCCGTACACACATGACATCGGGCTTACGTTCCACATACAATTTCAACATATTGACATGGTACAGTTTATGCCAGCCTGAACTCCCTGGGAAGGCTATCTGATAATTTACCTCCCCCACCCTCTGCATCACTGTTCCTGGTCCCTCCCACTTCAAACACAATTTATCTGTCTTTATGGGTTTCAACACCAGCACCTGGTCGCCAACCTCGAAAGGCCGGGGTACTGCGGTCCGATTGTACCACTCACTCTGCTTCTGTTGTGCCATCTTCAGATGTTGCTGGGCCACCTCCCGCACACCCCAGAGGGTGTCCTGGAGCTGTTGCATAAAAGTATGGACTGGCAAGGGTGTAGCAGCCACATCCCCCTCCCACTCCACCCGCAACAAAGCCAAGGCCCCCCGAAGTTCTCGCCTAAACATCAGTTTGTTTGGGGAAAACCCTAGGCTCTCCTGAGGGGAGTCCGGGTAGGCAAACAGTAGGTACAGAAGAGCTTGGTCCCAATTCCCAGGGTGTTTGGCAGCATAGGTGTGGATCATCTTCCCCAGAGTCTGATTAAAGCGTTCAACTAGCCCATTAGTCTCATGATGATATGGCACAGACGTCAAGTGTTCACCGCCACCTAGCTCCCACATTTTTTTGAACAGCTTGGACACGAACCCTGTTCCACAGTCCGAAATGACAGTTGGGGGCATTCCTAGGTGGGCAAAAAGAGAGAGGAGAGTCTTAACCAGGCTATTCGCCAAGATGGAGGCTAAAGCAAAAGCCTCTGCATAATGGGTTGCAAAGTCAATGACAGTCAGGACAAATTTCTTTCAGGGGACCCCACTCGTTCAAAGGGGGTGCCGACCACTGGTAGAGGTTGTAACAGGGCCTTCGGGTGGTCCCGATTGTGCCCCACACGTTGGCAGACATTGCAGGACCGGCAGTATTCCTGCACTTCATTGGCTACCATTGGCCAGTAGAAGCCCTTGGACACCCTAGCCAAAGTCTATTTCTGCCCCAAATGCCCTCCCCTATGGATGTAGCCGAGCAGCCCGACGGACACAAGTGAGGCCCGAACTGAGCCTACTTGTGTCTGCGTGGGCTCTCCGCCTCCCGCATGGGCTTACCTTCAGTTCTTCGCTCTCTGCGGAGAGCCGCCTGTGCGGGCCACGCCGCCCGCACTGGTCCCGTTGCGTCACTTCCGGCACGGCGGAAGTGACGCGATGGGACCCTGCTCCGTCGTGCTGGACCCCCGTGCTCTGTTTTTGGCGGGGGAAACCAGGGCAACAGGGCTGTTTAAGCCCTGTTGCCCTGGTTCCCCCCGCCAAAAACAGAGCACGGGGGTTCAGCGGCACCAGCAGCGGAGACAACAGCAACGGCGGAGGCGACGGAGATGGTGGCGGCGGGTGCAGCAGGTGCAGCAGGTGCAGCAGGAGGTATGGCGGTGGGGGCGGGGGGGATTCAGGGGCGTCCGGCGGTGGCGATGGCTCGAGCGGTGCGAGCGGCACGAAGAACGCTCTGCGCTGCTCAGAAGAGCGGGATCGGGCCGCCGTGGAGATCCGAGCCGTGGAGAACTTTGGGCCCAGGTAGGGCCCGAAGTACATCCCTACCCCCAGGCTACATCATGAGCTAACTGGAGTACAGCTTGCCGGTAAGCTTTGGGCACCATGAGCTGCCTCTTCTTCTGGGTTGGATCCCTGTTTTGGCGTGAATTCCCGATACAGAGCCCCAGCGTCCCATACAAACCAGGCGGACCAGGCTGTCTGGCCCGGGAACTGGGTACAGGGCCACCTCGGCACGACAACCCTGCAAGGAGGGGTCATTCTGTTGTTCCACCTGGAACGCAGTCCTGGTTCCAAGGCTCATTGTCACTGGTTCGAGTCCCTCGTCCTGACTTCAATGGGGCTCCTCTGAGTTGGGGGGGGGAAGAAGGATGTTGGGCTCTCTGGCCCCTTTGGCACCGGGCGCAGGTCCGGGAGTGGGGGCTGGGAGGTCACTGACCCATCCAAGGGGCTGTTGCTTCACCCGACTGTGGGTTACTACCCCCATTTTTGCCACCCGGTATGCCAGATCATTACCTATGATGATCCCCCATTCCTTTTGCCCATGTACTATGACATCCATTTCCCCCTTCCACCCCTGGTACTTCACCCAGACTCAGGCCAGGGGTACGGCTATATCCAGAGAATTGTAGGGTTTAATGGCACAGGTTTCCCCCTGCAAGAACTGGGAGTCCTTTACACTACCCCGGGGAAGAGTGGTCACATCTGCCCCCGTGTCCTGCTATACCCTGCATAGGGAATATTGTTAACACAGATGGACTCACAGAATTTGTTCTGGCTCCAGTGCATCTGCTCCGGGGACACAATCCTCAGGAGGGAGGCTTGAGGGACAGCTCCCGAGGAGTCCCTTCCCACGTGGGGCTGATTCTGGTCCAGATCCTCAGAATTGTATTCTTGGGAGGAGGTGGATTGCCCCTCCTCCCCACTGTCATCGGGGTTGCTCAGCATTGGGGCGATACATAAGGTACACCCTACCTTGCCTGTAGACGGACATTGCTCTCGCGGCTTGGCCAGTAGCTTGGGGCAATTTCTCTTGATATGCCCGGGCTCCTTACAATAGAAGCATCCACTGGTGTTGGGGCCAGGGGTCCCTTTGGGCTTGGGAGGCACCTCCTCTCGGCTATGAGGATTAGCCTTCTCCGTGCCCCCTTTTCCCCTGCCAGAGTTGGAGACATGGATCCAGTTGGTCTTCGGCTGTCGGTACAGCCCCATTTGGTCAGCCAGCCGGGCGACTTCCAGGCACGAAGGGGGCTCATGGTCCCGGATAGCCATGGCCAGGTCCTCAGTGATGGTGGCATAGAACTGCTCTGGGATCATCAGTTCCCACAATTCAGCTGTGCTCTGTCTTCCCATGGTCCCGATCCAGGCATCCCAGGCTTGCCCCAGGTGTGCCATCCAGGACCCATAAGTTTCTCCCGGCAGCGGGCACCCCCGCCTGAACTTCAGCCGGCAATGGTCAGCGGTAAGTGCAAAGCGCTGCCTCACAGCCCCCTTAAATGCAGCATAGTGCAGGGGTGCTGCCTGGGTGAGGATGCCCATGAGATCGGCCAGGTCCCCGCTGACTTGGGTGTGCAAGATGGACATTTTTTTTATTGTCCAGCACCAGCTGCTCCTAAGAAGCGGCCTCAAAGAGCGTGAAGAACATCAGCATGTCCTGACCCAGCTTGTATACAGGAAACAATTTTCTGTCGCAGGTAGGCGGACGGGGGACAAGTGGCTGTGGCGGGTTGTCTCCCTCCCCTCCACCCACACCCAACCGGGCCAGCTCCAACTTCATCCAAAGCATCTCCTGCTGGTGCTGCATAACTTCTCTGGTCTGCTGCCAGCAGATCCAGGGTGCAGTTCCATCACCCCCTCCTCCATATGGGTCGGCAAGCAGGTTCCCACCACCCGGGGCTGCACCTGCCCCTGCGCCGTCACCTGTTGGGTCCCCACCTGGGTCAGCACCGCTTCCACCAGAGCTGCCAGCACCTTCACCATCCACTGGGGAGGCACTGTCCAGTGCGTGCGGATCACCAAGGTCAGCGCCTCCCCCCAGGAGCCCAAGTGGGCTGGCCCAATTGGGCGGCATGAGAAGCTTCCTCCTCCGCTCGCTTCACTCTCCATCAACGGCTGGTACTCCCCCACAGTTGGGGTTTTTGGCGTGACTACGAGTGGCCCTGTTCCTAAGGCATCCATCACCATTGCTGCCTACACACTTTCTGCCACCTGTATTGAGCAAGCCTGCTCGGTCAGATTTGTCTGCTATTGTTCCGCCTGGTGTAACTGGCCTTCCAGTCTCAATTTCAGCGTCAATCCCACCGCTACAACCATGTGAAGGACTGCTGCCGGTCCTTTGTGTGAGTTCGGGAATTACAGGGTTAACCAGCACCGAGACAATGCCCTCTGTGTGGCTCCCGTAAAAGTTAAACTCAGCCGCGGCGCCGCGGCTGTTATTGACGCTGGATTGTATTGAGACAGAGAGCCGGCTATGATTACAACACCTTTAATGGAGCGGAACTAATAGACTACCAGGAATTTCACATTGTCAACAGAAGAGTCCATAAAACTCAATGGAGCGTATTACTCCAATCCACATATGGTCTGTACAGAATTCATACAAGGTAGCAGGCTTACAAAATACAGAGAGGTAATTGACAAACAGAGAATGTAACTTACTAGGCTAGCTTTGCTGATCGGACTGCCTGTCTCCGCTGGGCACCGTGCCTGGGGTTGGGGTAGCTTTGTCTCTGACCGGAGTCAGGGACATGATCCGTGTGTTCCTGCACTGAGCTTCCAACAACCTGTTCTTCTCGGAGGTTCCTTATTTACCCCTCCCTTGCCCCTTCCCCTTCTTTGATGACAAGTGGAGCTGTGGGGCTTTTTGGGTACTTAGGGATGCTTTGCAGCTCTTTGAGACTGCACCCCCTCCCCACATGAATGTTATGCACTTCCTTGGGGGTAAATGTAAATGTGCCCTATTGAAGTAGATGCAGATGTAGCCATGTAAAACCAGTCTGCCCAGAACTGTGTCTCCTCTGCCCAGGGTGGGGATTATGCAAGCAGATGGGAGGGAGATGGGTGGGCAGCGGAAAGGAAAAAGTGTGTCAGGGTTCAGAAGTGTGTGGTCAGGCTTCCTCTCCACATATACAAATATTGTAAATGAATAAATAAATAAAAATGTCAGCTGCCTTAAGGAGCTTTACTGCTGCTGTATTGGTGGCAAAAAAGTATGTGTGTGTTTGTGTGTGTGTGTGTGTGTGTGTGCGTGTGTGCGTGTGCGTGCGCATGCGTGCATGTGTGCTTAAAGAGACCTGATTTGTCCAGGTAAGCTTTCCTAAACCTCTTAAGAAAATCACACTATTAGAGCTATGTGCAAATGGCCTCTCAAAATTCTCCACCCTATTTGTGGGCAGAGAAAATGGGGGGAGGGATTTAATCTAATTTCTCCAGGGAGAGGATAAATTCTCAATGGTTCCTCACAGGCAGGGCTCACCATTGGCAGCTGGGGTTGTAACACAGTCTCTTTCTCTCCCCCCCCCCAAGGGTTGTGTGTGAGTGTGGGTTGCCACTGCAACTAGCAACAGCATCAACTGTGTTGGCAGGTTGGTCCTCATTTTGCATCCTCCACAATGCTGGTGTGAGGGTGGCAGTGCTGTGTCTGGCTCCAGGGAAGAGGTGGTGAGCCAAAATCCGTCCTCCAATTTCCTGAAAGTTTTATTCCCCGCTGAAAGAGGCTTCCATTGTTTTGCCTCAATCTCAGGGTGTTCTTCAATACATTTTTGTGGTGTTTTTGAGCTTTCCTAATCACTGCGAGGTGGCCAAGGCTGTTCTGTGTGTGTGTTTCCTTTCTATTACACATCTCCCCATTGTTCTGCAGCCTCCCAGGCTGCCTGTGCTTCCTGAGCTGAAAAAGCTGCATAGGAGGAATGACCTCATGATGTCTTCCCCTGGGCTTTAATTGAAGCGTGGGAAGCCGAGGAGGCTACAAGCTGCTAGGGATGTGTGTGGAGCTCGATCGGGGGGTGGGGGTAGAAGCAGGGCGAACTCGCCGGGCTCAACCCCCCCGAGCTCTGCACGACCTTCCTTTCCCCAGCTCGGCTCGTGTTCTCGCGAGCCGAGCTGGGGAAAGCGACTTCCGGGTTCTGGCACTACATTTTTTAATGTAGAAAACGGTGATTTCCAGGTTCCAGCGCTAAGCCATTTATGCAAAGTAGTGTAGTAAACAGTAAAAACGGCATTTACACAAATTGTGGCCATTTTTACTGTTTACTATGCTATACTTTACATAAACAGCATAGAGCTGGGGAAGCAGGAAGTCCGTCGAGTGCTTCGGCGAGCGCCTCAGGTGGCGCTCGCGGGGTGCTTGTCTTGCGTGGCGGGAGCGCTCGCCGAGTGCCCCGTGAGTTGGGTGCCGGGCTCGGTGCCCATCCCTACGAAGCTGCCATAGAGATGATTGTACAATGAAAGACAGGACACTCATGCACACTCCTTCGCCACCTCCTAAGTAAGGTAAGCACAAGAAACCTGAACCCCATTCATGAGAATTTCTCAAAATTGTCCTCTCCGTTGAATTTCTTTTCAAAAACAATTTATTTTCTATCAAACTGAATGAGAATGCTTGAAAAAATAAGTGGAATAAATTTTCGGCACAGCACTATCTAAGCTCAGTCTTCTAGCTGCCATTCTACACCTACTCTCTGTTTAGTTTAGTTTAAATGTTTATATCCCACTTTTCTGTCAAAACAAAGTGGCTCTGAAACAAGCAAAGCAGATATATGAGCCCCTGTCTGCAGCCTGAAGTGCTACAATACAAATACAGGGTTTACCTCCTCAGCTGCTGCAGGAGAGAACAAGGGTGAAGGGTGAACTCACTGGGTGACTTTGGGCCAGTCACTGACTCTCAGCCTAACCTACCTCACAGGGTTGTTGTGAGGATAAATGGAGAGCAGGAGGAGGATTATGTAAGCCACCCTGGGTTCCTTGCAGGAAAAAAGGCAGAGTATATATATAATAAATAAATAAAATAAATAAATAATAAATATGTACATAGATAGGGCTGGGTTAGCTCTCTTAGCCATCTATCCAGCTTGGCGGGACAATACTGGAAAATGTCAATCATTTTCTCTATCTTGGCAGCTATCTTTCTGTTACAGCTGACATCGACCATGAAATCCAGCATCGTTTGAGCTCCACAAGTGCCACGTTTTCTCGAATGAAACATAGAGTGTTCGAGGATCGGGATATTTGTAAGAAGACCGAAACACTGGTTTATGAAGCCATTGTATTACCAACTTTATTGTATGCCTGCGAAACATGGACTATCTATAAACGTCACTTCCACCTCCTTGAAAGATTTCATCAACGTTGCCTCCGGAAAATCCTGCAAATTACTTGAGAAGATAGGCGAACAAATGTCAGTGTACTGGAAGAAGCAAAGACTACTAGCGTTGAAAAAATGATCCTTCAGCGCCAACTTCAGTGGACCGGTCATGTTGTTCGAATGCCTGACTGCTGTCTCCCAAAGCAGTTACTTTATTCCCAACTCAAGGATGGAAAGCGGAATATCGGTGGTCAATATAAGAGGTTTAAAGATGTTCATAAGGCTAATTTTAAAAAATGAAATATAAACATCGAAAACTGGGAAGCTCTGGCCCATGAACGATCTAACTGGAGGTTGGCCTTTCACAAAGGTTCTATGGACTTTGAAGAAGCCTGAGTGCAAGGTGAAAGGGAGAAATGTGTGTAGCCGCCTTGGGTTCCTTGCAGGAAAAAAGGCGGGTAACCTGTGTCCTCACTGTGGGAAGTTGTGTGGATCTAGAATTGGCCTCCACAGTCACTTACGGACCCATCGCTAGAGTCTACACAATTCTCTTTAGAATGTCCTCCTTTTAAAATTTTTCTTTTTGTAAATTTTTATCCTGGAAGACAATCTTACTCGGTCACGAGTGATCGCCTGATGATGATGATGAGCTCCCTTAATTGTGTGTGGTACAATCAGAGACATAGATGAAAAGGGGGCAGATACTGGGGCAAAGGGTACTATGTCAATGATGCTCCTGAGAGCACCTTTTAACTTTTTCTATATTATACTGCTGATCTGAATCAGGGGACTGAGTTTTACAAATGTTGCCATTCCACCAACCTCTCTCCCCCCCGCATCCCAATTTTTGGTGATTTTAGAGGAGGCAGAACATTAAATCCATGTATTCATGCAAGTCAGTCCAAGCAATGAGCTTCTGCAAAATATTTTGCGGGTGACCGGCCAGATGGGCGATTAACAAATATAAATAAATAAATAAATAAATAAATAAATAAATTTAATTCAGCAATACCTTTAAAAAATCTGGTGTTTTATGTATATGAACACACAGCAATGGGGCTGAAAAAAGAGCGTAGGTGATGCCTTTTCAAGTAAAAAACAAACAAACACCATAATGCCAATGCAGCAGTAGTTCTCCTGATTTTTCCTGTGAAAAATCAGGAGAAACATGTGAAGCACTAGAAGGGAGGAGGGTTTCACAGATTTTTTCACACTTCTCAATGGAGGCTTTTGAACATGGTGAAAATTCAGCATAGCAGTATAAATAAATAGCTGTCATAAAGTAGTGCACTGAGGGACAGTGTTTCAGTGGGGGCAAATCATGCCCTCCACCCTTGACTGTGAGTGGCCAATCCTATGCTGGCTGGGCCTGCATTGGGTGTAAGTGTATACAGAGCACGCACACACAGTTTGCAACACCCTTCTAGGATCCCTGAAACACAAAAGCCCCTTCCGCACACATACCATCCATTGGTAACCTCAAGACTGGATTATTGCAATGTGCTCTATGTGGGGCTAACCTTGAGGCTGGTCCAGAAGCTGGAACTATTGTCAAATGCCACTCCATATCAGCATGTAACACCCCTGCTGAAGGCTCTTCATTGGCTGCCCATCTGCTACCAGGCCAGGTTTAAGGTTCTTGTACTAGTCTATGAAGCCCTGGACAACTTGGGACCAAGCTGCCTGAGGACACACATTCTCCCTTATCCTGCCTGATCATGGAGACCTTCTGAAGAGGCATTCCTAGTGGTCCCACATGGGTTGGAGATCTGCTTGGAAACCACCAGGAGCAGAGCCTTTAGTGTGCTGCCTCCCACCCTATGGAATGCCCTTCCAACTGAGATCAGGCATGCATCTCTCCTACTTGGGTTTTGGTGTTTGCGGAAGACATTTTTCCCCCCAGGCAAGCATTTCCTGACTGATGAGTAAATTCTAGCCACCATTTTATTGATCTATTTACTTTTACTGCAACTTTTTTTTTTGTATTTTATATTTTAATTTATTGTACACTGCTCCAATATCTCTCAATGTGGAGCAGATTAAAAATTCTATAATAAAACAACAACAGCAGCAACAACAAATGAACATTTCACTAGTAACAAAATTATGATTAGTTAATGTGTCTAGATATGTGCAGATTGCTAGAAACTGTGCATTACCAACACACATTTACCAAGTAGTAGATATACCTGGCTTTTTACCAATCCTGGAAAAGTACAGAATTATGAAAGAATGGTGGTCAAATGGCCCACCAAGACAGTACAATAGTTACTATGTATTAGCAGCTTTCGATCCAGGTATTCATCTCCTGTCTTTGACAGATTATTCAAAGACAAATAACCTAGCATTAAAAGCAGCATGGTATCATCCTTGCACAGGTTGGAGAAAACAAGGAGAACAAACATGTATCTCTCTCTCTCCCTCTCTCTCTCTCTCTCTCTCTCTCTCTCTCTCTCTCACACACACACACACACACACACACACGATTGACTAAGCAAAACACAGACCTAATGGCAAATCTTACAGAAAGATTGGGCAGGTCATTAGAGGATAACCTTAGCACAGCATTTGTTAGTATCTGGTGGAGATACACAGAGGTAAGAGATAGCTTTTTGTCTTTGGGTGACAAATACAAAGAATGTGATAGCCAGTGAATTGGAGATAATTCACTTTGCTTTCTCTTTTAGTTTAAGAGAGCACACATTAAGACTGCAATTGTATACACACTTCCCTGGGAGTAAGCCCCATTGAGCTCAGTGGGACTTACTTCTGAGCAGACATATATAGGATCGCACTGTCAGTCTGATACAGCTGCTGATGGCCATTTCCCTACCCACTGTGGCCATTCTGAACACAAGCTGCCCTATATACAGCTGGAAAAGAATTACTGGTGAACTCACCACACCTATGCCTGCTTCTCCTCCATCTGGAACTACTGCCCCATGAGTGCTAACTGCAGATGAAACTTCTGAGAAAACAAACAGAATGACACTGTACATTTCTCAGGATCAGAATGGATGCCCTTTAAAACCTCTTCAAATTGCATAGACAGACCCCCCCCCCCCATCAAAAATGATTACCGTACTGTAACAAAACTGATTGTATATGCCCATTTTGGACAGTGAGGGAAATTCCAGACAGGTTGAAATCTCAAGTTGCTAGATCTCAACAAGTAGGATTTTGCTCTCCTTCCCCGTCAGAGTTCCCTCACCCTTCAACCAGAAGACTGGTATTCTCACTGCCATGAGCATAGGTGTTGTAGCCTAGAAGTATCACTGGCAAAATGCTCATACACAATTCACCACTTTACTGAGACTTGCTGGCTGGGGGGTTGTAGTCCAACACATCTGAGCGTACTAGGTTGGGGAAGGCTGTTCTAGAGTCTCTTCTTGCCTCAGATTCCTCCTTCAGAATATCTTCCCAAGTGACTATGGGCCAGAAATTCCAACTCTTAGGAGCCCTTCTCTGGACTGAAAATCATAACAACACAAAAGGGCTTTCTTCCCACTCTTTTACTCTCACCACTGAATGTGGTTAAGTGGACATGGTATTTATTAGCAGAACCCACAGAAAGTAAAATCACAGACTTTAAAAAAAAGTTTACTAGGTTCATTTTTTTTTTTTACTAAAACGACAAAAACAAGCAAGAAAAAGATGTATCTTTCACAATCATATGTGAGCATCCTAGCTTTTGAGAAGAATAGGCTCTTTATCTCTTAAGCTCAATTCCTTTCTTTATGAAGGCATCTCTTGGGTAAAGGCAAAAACAGGAGGAGATAAGCATCCAGTAACAATGCAAAAAAGGGGGAGAACAAGTTCTCAGGATGCAAATTCTTTATTATTTGTTTTCAGGGAGCCCGTTTTGGCCTATCCTCAGGGGGTTGTGAAAAGATGTCTGCAGAATTCTTCAACAACTGGAATGTCTTTCACTGTTAGTGGAGGCTGAAGAGGCCTAGCCGGCCACCTCCAAATTCTTGGTTCCCTCCAGAGTCTCAGGAGGTGAGAAAAAGCTGAAGAGAAAAACAAACAAAAATCCCAAAGGAAAAGAGGCAAGGTAGATAACAAAAGGTACCAGCACAACCACCTATATAATACTCTGTTGGTTTCCCCCTCCTATCTCCTGGAAAATGCCTGTAGTTCACTAGTCCACAGTTGTTATTTTTTGGATGGTGGCCATTCTTTATGTGTGCCCAGTCAAGAAGGGGGGGCGGAGAGACAATGGCTAAGGCATTTGCATCTGAAAAGGCATTCTGTCTCTGCTCTGGCTGATATGATATCGCTGAAACTGAACTGTGGAAACATGTGAATTAGCTTTGAAATGTAGGAAGAGTTAGTGGTAGGTGAAGAATGTCCTCCCAATTTTGAAGCTCCTTCCACAGGCTGCAAAAGAGGACATTCTTCAGATAATTTCTCTGGGTCTAGGAAAACATACAGAGGTGGGCAACCCTTTTTCTGTTGAGGGCCCACATTCCCTTGCAATAATCTGTTGGGGGCCACGTGCTGGTGGTGGGTGGAGCGAAAGCCAGCAGTGGGCGGGCCCAGAGCCAAAAGAGCATAGGTGATTGCTTTTTGCTTTCTGCCACCCCCTTTTCTCTCTTCCTTCCTGCCCAGTGAGCTGACAGGGAAGGGGACAGAACTCTCTTGTAAGAGGTATGAACTGATCACATGCAGAGTGCTTTGAAATTAGGCTGAGGGCCCACATGCAGGCTTAGGGCTGCAGGTTGCCCCCACCCATTTTAAAATATTTGAAAGCGGGGGGGGCTGCTAGTAAAGGTAGCTAGTCAAGGTAAACTTTTTTTTTTTTAAATTATTAGACCACTTGAAGCAGCCACAAGCATCAATTGAACCAATGCTACAGTCCTGCCAGAGGACTTGTGGAAGGGCTGCAGTTTGTTTTTGTGGAGGAAGGGGGGGCTGGCTGGTCCGCCACACCCCCACCCTTTCCTACTCCAAAGGAACCAAGAGCCCCTGAGATCTCAAGGTACCAGATTGCCAGCCTCATCTGTCCGCAATCCTACTTGGATCTCTGTTCAGGGGCTCGCCTTTAATTCTGTAACCTGGATTTAGATACTGAAGCCACAGAGTACTACAAAACCCATGTGGGGTAAAACCAGGACAAGGTTTATTCTGGTAGCATTTAAACAACAAGATTAAATTTTTAGGGGTTTTAGGGATTTTAGGGGTTGGTTTTAGGGGTGGGTCTCCCGCCTGATCGGCGGAAGCAGGGGGGGCATGTGTTCATCTCAGGGAGATGATGGGGAGAGTTCCGGGGGGCAAAACATACCATTGTTGAGCGGCAGACGCTGGCAGAGTGCTAGGGGCAGGCCATGCCGATTAAGGGGAACAGGGGATCGATGCTTAATATCTATCCCTTGTTCCAGGCCTGCCCAGAGCCAAGGGATAACTGGGGGTGTGTGTGTGGCTCCTTCCCCACCCTTGCATTTGCTGCTGTGTAATGCCAGGTCCGTTACCCAAAAAACATCTGTAATCCATGACATGATCCTGGATGAGGGTGCGGACCTGGCATGTATTACGGAAACCTGGCTGGACGAGGCCGCTGCTCCAACTCTGGCGGCCTTGTGTCCGGCTGGTTTCTCGTATGCCCAGCAGCCAAGGGTTGGGGGACGGGGAGGGGGAGTGGCTGTTATCTACCGGGAGTCCTTGGTCCTCACCAGACTCCCTCTCTGGGAGACCAAGTTTATTGAGTGCATGTACTGGAGGTTGGGTCCAAAGGGCAGTCTGGGGATTCTGCTCGTGTACCGTCCACCCCGCTGCACGACAGACTCCCTGGCCGAGGTGCTGGAGGTGGTCTCTGATGTGCGTGTCTTGTCCCCCAGGCTACTGGTGTTGGTGGACTTTAACGTGCATTCAGGGGCTGCTGTATTTTAATTGTACATCGCCCAGGGTGGCCGGGTGACCGGCCAGATGGGCGATTAATAAATATAATAAATAAAATAAAATAAAATTAAATAAATAAATAAAATTAGGGAAATGAGAGAAGCACACAAAATAAAGAGAGAGACACGTTAGTACACAGTAAAGCTGCAAAACAATAAAACCTGATTCCTTAAGATCTCTCAGGCACACACCTGTTACCTGAGGGTGTTCTCTTCAAGGGTTAAATCCAGCACAGCCTCGCTGCCCGAGGGAGATTACCACACCTACCCGAAGGTCCGAGAAGGATAAAACTCCCACAAGGCTTGCCTTTACTAGAGCCCTCAATCCAGCTAATTTCACCAGGAGCTGCCTGGGGTCCTTGGCTTACCGCCATTACCACAGCCGGGTAGAACAAAGACAAACCAAAAACCACGCTTTGGGAAATATACCTTTTCCCCCCCTCCCCTCCTCTGCTGCCTCTTAGCCAATCAGCCAATCACCATGCACCTCACCTGGCCAGGCAGGGGGAAGGGAACTCATGACTTGAACTATTTACATATGAAAGCCCTAGGCCAACTTCTCTAGTTTCCTCCCAGCCCCCTCAACTGGCCCCACTTGGTTTACACATGAGGAGGCGTGTGTGTGTGTGTGTGTGTGTGTGTGTATGTGCATGCATGCAGGAATCCCCAAAGGCCCCTTTCTCCACACGCTAAGTATGCACACCCCACCCCAGCCGGTTCACACATGAGGTGTGTGTGTGTACCCCCAAAGGCTCGTTTCTCCACAGTTTCACTATGAAAGGGAGGAGGTTTCTTTCTCACCTTCTCTTTCCCTTCAGTACTTTTATATGTCCTTAATAGCCATGATCAGTATTACTACTATTTTATCTGCCTTTAATCCTCAACTTTTGTGTCATGTATTCTATGGCTTAGTTCTACATTTCTGTATTTTTCTATTAAAATTTATTTATAAACATTTATATACTATTTATATATTATATGCTAAAAAGCCTTCAAAGAATAGATGATGATGATGATGATGATGATGATGATGATGATGATGATGATGATAGAGTGGGAAACCAGAATGTTAGGTATGATTATATGGGCCAGGATACTTGTTCCTTTTGCTTTCCTTTCAGCACAGGGTATCTTTCAGTAGTATAGAAATTCACTATAAATTTAATAATAATTTGGCCTCAGTAAAGGTGAGATTATCATTGCCCACATAGGATCATAGAGTTGAAAGGGGCCTACAAGGCCATTGAATCCAACCCCGTGCTCAATGCAGGAAACTAGAGGAGGGGTCTCCCATCTACGGTAAGTAATTACCAGGCCTGACCCTGCTTAGCTTTCCACGCTCAGACAAGCTGAGCCAGCATGAGTCACAGCAGTTTCTACCCAGCAGTATAGACACACTGGGGTGGTGGGGGGGGGGGGAGAAGGCTGAATTTGCAAAACAAATCATACACTTTGTTAAAATTGAGTCTCCAAATGTCTCATGTGTAATGCCTCTCTTTATCTTCTCTAAGGGATGAATGAAGCACACAAGTACTGGTGATTGGGTGGGCTTGTTTGCAACAGCTGCAGAAACAGTTGCCAAATCTGATTTTATGTTAAGAAAGCTCAAACACCAAAGAGCCTGATGTGCATTAGAATTCATTTTCTTTCTATAGTGCACATAAAGTGTTCCTGCTGCTATAGAAAATGTTATGAAATCTATAAAATGCAGTCTGGCTTTCTTGGTCATCTTACCGCCTGCTGTAGCAAGAGCTGAATAGGCAAATGCCATCTCCTTTGTGGCTCATTTGACCTTAATGTCAGCTATACTCCATGAATAATTTCTAACTCTGATATTTCTGCTAGAAATCTTGCAAAAGCATTTACTTGCAAATACATTTAAATTTCTATATCATCAAAATACCTTGGTTCCATGAAAATGGTCTTCAGGCAGGACATGGCAGTGATTTAAAACAGCACATTGAAAAATCTCTCACATCCCACATTCTTCAGTTTGGTTCTCCTTCATTTAACCCCTACTTTCTGCTAATTGCTTTCTTCCTAACACACGCACACACCAAATCTTTGCCATTTGAAGAAAGTTACAATACTGTCTTTAAACTTAGGGGAAAGATAACAGCATTAGGCCAGGCAGAGTGAGTATGAGAAGGACTGATGGAGAAACACCAGTCTCCGGTCTGGATACAAGGTTGTTTATTCAGATACAGTGCGTACCAGAGACCCAGTTCAGATGGGCATCCAAAACCAGCTCTACCCGGGAGTTTTCTAACACTTGTTTTTATAGGGTGCCAAGCAGTTACAGGTTAGCGCATGCGTACACGAACCTCGACAGTCAGTCCTCCGCAAAGCCCTCCCCAACATCCTTATTCACCATCTTGAGCAGTGGTTCTCAACCTTTTTTGCCCCATGCACCCCTTTCACCATATGCCAGAATGTCATTCCCCGCTTTCCAAGATTGCCTGACTTAATCCGTGCTATACAATAAGGTGTCATGTCCTGTAGATTATGTACAATCTGTAGAATTGTAATTTGTAGAAAGATCAGTATTCCAACAGTTTGAGTCAGTGGTCCCATGTTTGGCCATAGATTTCATAGATCATAGAGTTGGAAGGAGCCTACAAGGCTATCGAGTCCAACCCCCTGATACTCTCTGGGTGACTATAGTATGTTACCATGGTTGCTTTGGACATGCATTTCTGCACATGTCTGTTTCAATGTTTGGGTCTGGGATGCAGTCCCCTCAGGAACAATGGATGATTGGGGGAATTTGATCTGGTGCTTGAGAAACCTCTTCTCTCTGCAGATCCTAGCTATATTCATGCCAGAGGACAGGCTGCTGTCAGTTTGGTAGAGCTGCCTGAAAAGCTAGCATCTTTTGCCAAATTAACAGGACCTTTGGTCTACATCAGCCTTCCCCAAACTGGCACCCTCCATATGTTTGTGGACTACAACTCCTACCATTCCTGCCTGACCAATGGCCATGCTGGCTGGGGCTGATGGGAATTGTGTTCTGAAACATATGGAGGGCACCAATTTGGGGAAGTCTGGTCTAGATAGTGAAGTAAGATTGCCAGGAAGGGAAAACAGATCAGAGACTTCGGGACTTAAGTCTGAACAACACTTTATTAAAAGGTAATAAAATACAAAATCACAGTCAAATTACTGAATACTAGTGTGTGTGTGTGTGTGTGTGTGTGTGTGTGTTTGTCTAAAATATATATACCGTAACCCTCCCTTCCACTGCATTTGCAGCACTCAGGGCAGTTTATAACCTTTAAAAACAACAACAACAACAACAACAACAAAATCCCAGAGAATTAGAACAATCATCAACCACAAAAATAAACAGCAGTTAAAAACAGAAACAGGTGAAGCAGATAAAAGCAATCTAAAAACACACACAGAGGGCCAGCCCCAAAAGAATCCTCAATCCAGAAAGTCAAGTGACTACTGGAATAAACAAAAAAGTCTTAGCCAGGCAGCAAAAAGCTTGTGAGAAACAGACAAGATAGAACTATGAGGTTAAATGGAATTGGTCTGGCAACCACTGAGAACCATCTCAGCAGAACTTCCCAGAGAAATTCTGCTGGAGCTTTTGCACATTCATAGGCCCAGATTACTTTAGAGACCATCTCCTCTCATGTGCCCCATTACGGTCTCTAAGATCCACCGAGGGCAACCTCTTAATGATAGTACATATACACTGAGAAGGGCACAGAGACATTTTAGGCTGCAGTTCTATACCCAATTAGATGGGAATTACTCTTGGAATAACAGTGGCAGGGGATCACAGCAAATAAAGGTGAAAGCTAAGGGTCAATTTGTCTACAGAGTTTTAAAGCAGTAGTAGGCACAATAACAAGGGTCACCCAAGGTACAGAGCTAATTAACAGCTCTGGATGCATTAGAGAGGTTTGGGTGCAAACAGGGGCCATGGAGTGATGCGGTCTATGAGCCAGGTGGAGCCAAATAAGTTGTTTCTTGTGTATAAAAAGACTAGCATGTTCAGTAAGTTCTGTAGGAGTAGTGGTTTCACTCTGTTAGATGCCTGGTCTGATTTGCTCTGCTGGTTTATACTTCTGGATGCTTAGCTAGGGGGTCTGTTTTTGACTCAGTAAAAGTTTGTCAGTCCCTCCAGTTCCTGGCTTCAGTCTGCTTTATTCAACCACTTCTGCTAACAGTTACTGCTGAGTAGACATGTAGGGTTGCACTATCAATATACAGTAATACCTTGGATTGCAAGTAACTTGGTCTGAGAGCATTTTGCAAGACAAGCAAAATTTTTAATAAATTTTGACTTGATAAACAAGCGACATCTTGTAATACAAGTCGTCGTAGGGATGTAACCGCTCGCCTCGAGCGGGCCGAAATCGGCCCTGCTCACGCCCGCCAGAAACTGGCTTTGATATAAGAGTGTTTTGGATTACAAGCACGGTTCCAGAACGAATTATGCTTGCAATCCAAGGTATTACTGTACAAAGTTGAGATTGAAGGTATTAGGGGCTCTGTTGTTTTTAAACCATGTTGATTTCAGTGTGTTACTGTGATAAGTGGCAAAAAATAAACTAAATTTCAAATATAAAAAGGTGGTGTTTCCTTCTGACCATGAATGATGGTTTGTATTTATCAAATGATGTACTATCTCATATTTCCTTCAATTAACTCAAAGCACCTATGGGGAGGGGTTTCATAATACGGATTTTTAAATCTTTTTAAATCAGTTCATGAATCGATTCAAACCAAGTGTCTGTGGGTGGGCAAAACCATTTTTCTTTTGAAACTTGGGTTGGCACTCCTGAGCTACAACTATTTTGAGGTCACGTTTACTGAAGTACATATCAGCCTTTAGACACTCTGTAAAGGTGCTAGTAAAATCATGGTAGATTCTAAAGAACACATTAATTGTTACTGCAGCTGTATGATGGCTTCTAGTAGATCCAGTACACAAAACAGGCACTAGAATATATTAATTTTCACTAGTTAAATGTTTGTTGCCTGTGGCTAATTTTTAAGGAAATTGCAGCAATTTTATGTAATCATCCCCATCAACTCATATTACAGGCTGATCCTATGATCTTGCTACGCCAGCAGCTTTTACACCAGGTTTCATGCCAGCATAACATAGCTGTAATTCTATACATTTTCAGCAGCAAAGCAGAAAGCACAAGAATAGCTATAGAAACAGGAGAGAATGTAGCAACACTGAGAGATGTCTCCACAGTAACCCTAGCAACCTCAGCACCACACAATAATCATGAAATTGCATACTGAAAATGCCCCCACATTAGCCATGCATAGAAAGCACCAATCAAAGATGGGATGAATTTCACAATGATACCACACTACTCAGTCCATACCTGCACCTATGCGCACTGCCACCAGGAAACACCCAGAGCCTCATGCTGGCTCAGCTTGTCTGAGTGTGGAAAGCTAAGCCGGGTCAGGCCTGGTTATTACTTGGATGGGAGACCCCTCCTCTAGTTTCCTGCATTGAGCAGGGGGTTGGACTCGATGGCCTTATAGGCCCCTTCCAACTCTATGATCTATGAATCTCTCTTGTCAGAAACTTTTATAGCAGATAGTGGGGTAGCAATTCAAACTTTAACAACACCCTATTCAGGCTCTCCCTCAGCAAGGGCTGAAATCCCCCAGCAACCCCGACAAACCAGCAGCTATTTCATCAGGTTGTACAGAGGGAGATGAGAGGGGGAGCAGGGTCATCCCAGCTTTCAGCCCTGCTGAAAGGCTACTTCATTTATTTTATTTATTTATTTATTTATTATATTTATCAATCGCCCATCTGGCCGGTCACCCGGCCACCCTGGGCGATGTACAATTAAAATACAATAAAACACAATAAAATATAATAATTAAAACAATATAAAAAATTCTCATTAAAAACCTAACCCACCCCATATTCCCGCCTGAACAGCCATGTTTTTAATGCACGGCGGAAGCTCATCACGGAGGGGGCATGGCGAAGGTCACTAGGGAGGGAGTTCCATAATGTGGGGGCCGCCACAGAGAAGGCCCTCTTCCTAGTCCCCACCAGCCTGGCTGCTCTGGCTGATGGGATAAGGAGAAGGCCGTCCGTGGCAGACCTTGTTGAGCGGCCTACTTGATGTTGCTGGAGGCGCTCCTTGAGATAAGCTGGGCCGGAGCCGTGTAGGGTTTTAAAGGTCAAAACCAACACCTTGAATTCGGCTCGGCAAGCAACTGGTAGCCAGTGCAACTCATTAAGCACTGGCGTGATGTGATCACGCCGGCGGCTGCCCTTAATCAGGCGAGCCGCCGCGTTCTGTACCAGCTGAAGCTTCCGGACCGTCTTCAAGGGTAACCCCACATAGAGCGCATTACAGTAGTCTAGGCGAGAGGAGACCAAGCCATGGACCACTGATGGGAGCAGGTGATTAGGAAGGTAGGGGCGCAGCTGCCGTATCAGATGGAGTTGATACAGCGCCGCCCGGCTCACAGCTGCCACCTGAGCCTCCATGGACAGCTGGGAGTCTAGAATGACCCCCAAGCTGCGGACCTGGTCCTTCAGGGGTAGATGTACCCCATTCAGCACCAGGTCAACATCCCCTAACCTTCCCTTGTCCCCCACCAGAAGTACCTCGGTCTTGTCGGGGTTCAGTTTCAGCATGTTCCTTCCCATCCAGCCAGCCACTGACTACAGGCACTTGGACAGGGTCTCAACGGCCAACCTCGGTGAGGACTTAAAACAGAGGTAGAGCTGCGTGTCATCCGCATACTGATGACACTGCACCCCAAACCTCCTGATGATAGCTCCCAGCGGCTTGAGGTAGATGTTGAATAACATCGGGGAGAGGATGGAACCCTGCGGCACTCCACAAGTGAGCAGCCGAGGGTCCGAAGCCTCCTCCCCGAGAACTACCCTCTGATACCTTCCAGAGAGGAAGGACCAGAACCACTGCAATACAGTGCCTCCCAAGCCCAACCCCTCCAGACGGTCCAGGAGGATACCGTGGTCAACGGTATCAAAAGCCGCTGAGAGATCGAGGAGGACTAGAAAGGAGCATTCGCCCCTATCCAAAGCCCTCCTCATATCATCTACCAAGGCGACCAAGGCCGTCTCCGTCCCATGTCCAGACCTGAAGCCCGACTGGCACGGATCCAAATAATAGGCTTCATCCAAGTGTGCCTTCAACTGAGCACCCACCACCCGCTCGATCACCTTGCCCAGAAATGGTAAATTGGAGACTGGGCGAAAGTTGTTTAAATCCTGGGGATCCAAGGAGGGCTTCTTTAGAAGCGGTCTTATTACTGCCTCCTTGAGGGCTGATGGCATAACTCCCTCCTCCTCGAGGGAGGCATTCACCACCGCCTTGATCCCCTCACCCAGTCTCTCCCTGCAGCTCATGATGAGCCAGGATGGGCAAGGGTCAAGCAAGCAGGTGGTCGGCCTCACAGATGAAAGCACCTTGTCCACTTCATCAGAAGGAAGAAGCCGAAACCGATCCCACAAAACCGGTCTGCCATTGGCCTCCTCCCGCTCACTCCCTGTGTCCACGACGTACGATATCCCACTCCTAATCCGATCGATTTTATCTGCGAAGTGCTTCGCTAAAGCCTCACAGGAGGCTTTTGACTGTTCCAGTGGGTCCGGAGCGACTGGACCGACCAGACTCCGGACCACTTGGAACAGCCTCCTGGGGCAGCACTCTGCAGACGCAATGGAGGCAGCATAGAAATTCTTTTTTGCTGCCTTCACCGCCACCCGGTAGGCTGAAGATGCAGCTCTAACCCGTGTTCGATCGTCTTCGGAGCGGGAATTTCGCCATCGGCGCTCTAGCCTTCTCACCTCTTGTTTCAGAGCTCGCAGCGACGGAGTGAACCATGGCGCCGCGCGAGCTCTGTTTAGGCGAAGAGGGCGCTTCGGGGCAACTCAGTCTAATGCCCTGGTGATTGCAGCATTCCAGTCATTCACCAGGGTCTCGACCGAGCTACCGTTTGTGTGCTCCAATTCCCCAAGCGCGTTCAGGAATCCATCCGGATCCATAAGACGCCTGGGGCGGACCATTCTAATAGGTCCCTCACCCCTGCAGAGGGGTTGTGGCACCGAGAAATCCAACCCCACCAGATAGTGATCTGACCATGACAAGGGGGTGGTGGATATACCCCCGATCTCCAGATCATTTCCCCCCTCTCCGGAAACAAAAACCAAGTCCAGTGCATGACCGGCTACATGGGTAGGTCCAGTTAATACTTCATATTTTCCTCTTCCCTCCCCAAGGATTTTTCCTTGTGTGTTCTGCCTTTTTAGATTGTAAGCCTGTGGGCAGGGGCTGTCTTGTTTTACTGATTGCAGATAAACCGCTCCTGGAGCCTTTTAAGCCGAGGAGTCAGATAAAATTACTTCAAATAAATACATAATAAACCCAATCCACACAAAGCCAGTAGCAGCACAACAGGAAAATCAACCTGCAAACAACCACCCTTTTGCCAGAGAAAAGGCCAGGGTCTGACCTGGAAGGAAGCGCTGCCATTCAATCAGAAGAACCAATTACCTCTGTAGCCCAATGGGTTGGAGGAGGGCCACAAGCTGTAGCCCCAGGAGATACAGATCCTTCAGGAGAAGGTTTCCGCTTCTCCACATACCGTATATGGCAAGCTGAAGTGCTGCCCTAAACTCTTGTACCCCTTTCAGAGGCAGAGGACTAACCACAGTGGCAGTGTTCTGGGATGAAGGCAATAGAGAAGAATACATTACATTTGCATCTTGAAAACAGATTTTTAAAATAAGGAAAGGTTATTGTTTTGAGACCTATTTTGAAGGGAATGATTTTATTTATAGTTTGTTGTTGCCCTAATACTTCCATGTGGATGACTCCATTCAAAGCATTGCTCTGCTAGGTAATTTAATCCTTTACGGCTGCTTGTTCCTCAGTTCTCTATTTTCAGCACAGACCAACCTTGCTGGCTATTTTGCATCATGTCCAGCAAGGTATTTCTCACCAGCTCCCCATTTACTAGACAGACTTGGGCATTGCTAGTCAGTTTCCCCAAATTAAAAGAAAATGCATCGCTATGTGTTGTGCTTCCTTGTTTCCACGTCATACTGGTTATTTTTGCTCTCTAATTCCCTATTCAAAGCCCAGACTGCCAGCCTCACTATATTGCATTAGTATTTTACATTGTGCTGGGACATTGATCATCATCAGGACATTGTTTAAAGGACTGACCCAGCTAACCTTTGGACTTCACGCTGGGCTCTAGCCAATTGCTGCTGCTGTTGTTTTCTCACAGATCTCCAATTACACTTTTGCAAACCTGTTTCTTGTTCGGGGATAACCTATTCTCAGTAGCGGACATGTGATTTTGCTGTCTTTACTTTAAACAACTGTGCAATATTTTTAGGGGGGAAATAGGGGATTTTTTAATTATCTCATTGGAATGAATGATGTTGTAATAGATTAGGCTACATGGAACACGAATCGCACTGAAACAAATGGATTTGTACAATAATGACTCCTTGTCAGTTCAGAGCAATTTTACCCAATTTCTCAGGACTATGCCCAACTCCCCTCTTACCTGTGGAGCAAAAGTTGTGGCCAGGGGGTGGGGGTGGGAGGGTGGCACAGTCCAGGCGATGAGGACTGTGGCACTGCTTCAGTCTGGGCAGAGCTCTGATGATCTGCTTGGTGGAGCCGGGCTTCAAGGCAGACCAGAGGGAGAACTTGCTTCCTCTGGTCTGACATGGCTGCCTTGGCATTGCCGTCGGCCCATCAACAACTTCCCCACCCACCTACTTCAATGTAACCATATTTCTTGCTGTGGACAGTAGTTAGTGGCCAGTTAATTGGGCTGGGAAGGAATTTTACCTGCATACAAATTGGCACTGTGGTGCAGGGTTTTCACCTTCCTCATTACAAGATTATTATTTCAGTTGTATACGGTTGTTTCATATTGCATTACAAGTTTATTGCTGACAGTCATTTGCCAATGTTTAAAGTTACAACTGTATAGGCATAGAAGGCATTGGGCTGGATCCATTTGTAAGGGGTGGATGGGATTGGGTTCCCTTCTCCCCTATGGTGGGGATCCCCTTAAGGGATCTTGAGGGGGGCATCAAAACCCAGCCCCACACAACTCCATGCATGCAACTTACCTCTCCACAACTAGCATCCTGGGGTCCTCTCAGTTCCACCCTACCCTTGTGATAGAAGTTCAGAGAAGATCTTCTGAGGAACAGATACCAAATGTATCTGTATTCTGTTTTGCATTCTTTTGTTTCCCCTCTGCTTTTTTTACTTTTGTAAGTGCTTTTGTAAGTGCTCACATTGCTCAGGAATGTGAGAATGGATGTGTGCCTGGTTTTCTCACCTTAGCATGAGGCCTAGGACCTTGAGCAAAGGATGTGTGAAGAAGACATCAATCAAGCTCCAAGATAAGGTAAAGCTTTCAAGAGGAACTGGGAAAGAAGGCAAATAAAGCCTACCTGCAAAACAACGGGATGCATCTGTTCAGCCAGGCCTGACCTTGTGAGATAACAATGAGGCGCCTGGAGTTGTGAGACACTTGAGGCAACAACTCCACAAAACCAGTTTACACTACATTTTGAAAGAACAAGGTAAAGCCTAGAGCAGTGGTTCTCAACCTTTCTTGCCCCATGCACCCCTTTCACCATATGTCAGAATGTCATTCCCCCCTTTCCAAGATTGTTTGACTTAATCTGTGCCACACAATAAGGTGTGATGTCCTGTAGATTATGTAAAATCTGTAGAATTGTAATTTGTAGAAAGATCAGTGTTCCAACAGTTTGAGTCTGTGGTCCCAATTCCCCCCCCCCAAAACCCTAAAATCCCCGCCGGGGGGGAATTCCCCCCTGGCTGGTTGAGAACCCCTGGCCTAGAGAAAACACCCCCAGGATCCAAGGGTATAGCAACCCTTATGTGAGAGGAAGCAAGTTGGAGAATACAGCAGAACCCAGGACAGCGTGCTCATGCCAGATCTCTGGCCCTTCACCCCGACGTTACACCATGGCCTGGGCAGCCTCGGGTTGTACATGTGTAAGTATGAATGGGTAGTAAGACTTAGCTACTGCATTTCCTCAGGGTGTGGGTGGTATCCTATCCCCCACATCCCCGCTCTTTTGGTAAATAAAGCTTTGAACGTGAAACCCTGGTGTGCTCTTTCAACTCCGCTTCTAAATGTTCTGGGAGCTGAATCCTGATCACCCGAGATGAGACTGACTGCCATCTAAATTAGTAAAACCTGTCACAATCTGTGGGCTTACGTTTTAGAAGCTCTAGACATGGGTGAGCTCCCCAACACAACTGAGGGAATGAGCTATAAAACTCACCTGAAAATATCAATGGCTTGTAGTACACATTCACATTAGTAGAGTTGCCACTGAAACTTCACCTACAGCAAAATCTGAAGTCAATGTGGGCATTCGTTCTGAGGTGAAACATCTGAGGGTAGACAAAAGCGTTTTCATATTACTACTGCAATTTATTTGGTGTGGGAATTGAGAGTGCTCTGCTGCAGATTTCTAGATTGCACCCAGATTCACCAGAAGCAAAACTAAAAGCAAATCTGGAGGCTCTTCATCAGGTGAAATATCTGTGGAATTCTGGGGGAATACAATAATGTTTCTCAAGGGTTTTTGTGTTGTACATCTTATCAACTTATTGGAAAAGCCTCAGGTTTGCCAACTAGGTTTTTTTTTTAAAAAAAATTATCCATCACTGGCATTACACTAGGCAAATACTGAATTCTCTCTCTCTCTCTCTCTCTATATATATATATATATATATCTTTATGATACATCGCAGCCCCTAATATTAACAAGTGGGAATCAGGACATTTCTTTCCCCCCCAAGACCAAAGCTGTAATATTTCTGGCATTTTCCTGTGGTAGAATTACTACTTTATGTGAAAACTCTGTGATGATCACAAAAAGCTAAGTTCCCTTAAGGGAAATCTAAATATGTGAAAGTGTGTGACAGTTTTATCCTCCTCATACTCATAATAATTTGTTAATTTTGGAGCATTTGCAACAGAGAAGAGTACACAAATTTCCATTGAAATGACTTACGCTGAAGCTGAGCTAAAGGGCATGGCTTGGAGTTCGGGAAAGAATACTGTGTGCTCCTGTGTAACATCTTCTAATTAAATGAGGGAAATCAGGGGTTTCTTGAGTGAAACAAATTTACCCATTAATCTTAACCACAGTAACCTAGTCATAGCTGTTGAATCAAATTACACAAGGGATTAAAAAAACCCCACTATTTCATGAACTGATATGCACTCCAAATAGCTTTCCTTTATTCTTATTCTTATTGCTGTTTTTACAGAGAATAGCCTGCTGAGGGCTTTAGAAAAGAGCAGACTGGATTTTACACAGTGTCAGAAGCCACCAGGCCTAAACTCAGGAATGTTCAAATCTGTGCTCTTCTGCCCATCGTGGTGAGCCACGCAGGGCTACAAAGGGGAGATTTTTCACACAGCTATGATTTTCCCCTATGCTCCAAAGTGATTCTACTCACTGAGGCATCCTAATAGGCTCTCCTGACTTGGCAGTGCTATTAAAACTCTGAGGTCAGGCTGAGCTTTGTCTGAGCATCAGTCAGCTTGGCCTTGACTATCTGCCTTCCTGCTATCCCTGTATCTTATTAACCCTAGTGCAGCGTTCTCCAACCTTGGGTCCCCAGATGTTTTTGGCCTACAACTCCCAGCATGCCCCAGCCAGTGTAGCTGGCTGGGGCATGCTAGGAGTTGTAGGCCAAAAACATCTGGGGACCCAAGGTTGGAGAACACTGCCCTAGTGGATTCCTCTCACATTCTAGTCACAGGGACTTGTGATTCCTGCTCCATATCGATGGCTGTCTAGGCCAGCCTTCCCCAGCCTGGTGCTCACCAGACATTTTGAACAACTCCTAGTATTCCTGATGGTTGGCCAAGCAAGGTAGGGCTGCTGGGAGTTGCTATCCAAAACATTTAGAGGGCACCAGTTTTTTCCAGCCCTACCTGGAGATGCCAGGGAATCGAACCTGGGACCTTCTACATGCAAAGCAGGTGTTCTACTGCTGAGCTACAACCAATCTAGCAATGGGGATAACCCCTTAAGAAATGTTGCTAGTATTATAGAAACTTTTTTGGTTCCCTTGAAATTACTCCGATGTTCATCTGAGCAGCTTCCCAATTTGCCTCTAAATCCATTTGATCTTCCTGAGAAATTTCATGAGTCTTTTCAAAGCACTTTTTGATGTCCCTTGGAGTTCTGTCAATATTGTGCCCAATTTACACCTGTAAATTAGCCTTGAATTCTGCTTTTGGTGAAATCTAGTGGCATGTCTGTGACAGACATTTCAGTCTGCCCCTTGTACCCCATGCAATGAACTAAAGTCCAATTTGCAGTCATACAACATTTGGTCTAGAAGTAGGGATTTCAAGAGATCCAGTTCACCATCTGTATATCTCCCCAGATTTTTGGGTTCCGAATTACGTGGCTTCATGTGCTTCCAGACAAGACTTTTACTGTCCAATCACCCTGCCTCATTCATGGAATTCTATGGAGGGTGTGTGTGTCCAGACATCATTGTCTTCTACTTATGTTTCCCCACCACTTCTACCATTTTTTTTTCTTTCTGCAAGAAAATCTGTAAAGGAGAAAAAGATGGAATTTATTTTGATTGGTAATGCTAGGAGCCCTTCACCTAGAAACACTCTTGTTTCTGGAGTAGCATAGATGACTTACTGCTGTGCCATTCTTCCATTTATATTTTAATTTTAATTTCCAGACTTTGCTCAGACCACTGTACATAGTGGCCTGATTCCCACGTCATGCTGCCTCATTCACAAAAATCCACAATTTCATGGTAACCCACACAAGTATGGGTTGCCATGACATGCAAACCGGGTCATACAGTTTGCCAATTTTCAGTGAGTGCATTTCCCCCCTTTCCACTTCCACACACACTGGTGTGTTTCTGATCAGTAAAAAGCCCTTCACCTAGAAGGCCAGGGCAAATGTGCATTGATTCCAACACCACACAGAAAGGAGTCTTGCTCACACAAGGATCCCAACCTGCACTGAGGTTTGATCAATGTGAATGGGCACTGGTGCACATTGATACCATATAAGAAAGGAAGAAAACTAAGATGCAAATTGAAAACTGTGGCAAACTGTCAATCCAGAAATTAATTTTAGGAATTCTCCAAGTTACATTGGAAGGAAGGCAGAGCAGAATGTAGGGTATAGCCAGCTCACAAAACTATAGAAGAGCCAGTATGGTGTAGCGGTTAGAGCAGTGTTCTCCAACCTTGGGTCCCCAGATGTTTTTGGCCTACAACTCCCAGCATACCCCAGCCAGCGCATGCTGGGAGTTGTAGGCCAAAAACATCTGGGGACCCAAGGTTGGAGAACACTGGGTTAGAGTGTTGGACTGCAACTCAAGAGATCTGGGTTCTAGTCCCCACTCAGGCCATGCAGCTCACTGAGTGACTTTGGGCCAGTCACTGACTCTCAGCCTAACCTGCCTCACAGGGTTGTTGTGGGGATAAAATGGAGAGGAAGAGGAGGACTATGTAAGCCACCTTGGTTTCCTTGCAAGAGGGAAAAAGGTGGGATATAAATGTAATAAATAAAATAAATACAACGGGGCAAGAGAAATCTGCTCATCTGCTTTTGGAAGGTGACCTGATAGGAGGCAAGACTGAGATGGGAATGTACTAATATGTGGGTGGCATTGGCTTGAGGAGGGGCCATGGGGTGGGTGTAGATTGGCTTGAAGGCCTTTGGTCTTTTCCAGTGCTATGTTTCCATGTTCCTGCTTCAAGTCTCACGGAAATTCCCCCCACCCACCACTTAAGCTAAAAAGATACCTTGTGAAAGTCATTGATAAAACAATAGTATCAAAAAAGCTAGGGAAACTTTTTACTGATCCTGAAGGTGAATGCATGAGTCATCCTGGACCACATACAATGTTTTCATTCCTTTGTGGTTTTGTTACATTAAAGCCCTAATTGTTACATAACCCCTGTTCATGTGGGTTTTTCTCAGGTAGTAAAATCAATGGTGCATATTAGCTAAAGCATTTAGGTGAAAAAGTAGATATGAAAGAGATGAATGGTGAGAGCCTGTAATCATTTTTAAGAGAACTCTTTTCATTCCGATGGAATCTGGGTAAGATTATTTGTTAACATTGCTTTTCCTAACTTCCTCAGGCTCTGCTTCTTTTGTGTTTGCTTGGTGGCTTGTGCCTCAAATGCATTTGGTTTTGTGGGCTATCTGTCGATGGTGTGACCCAGCGAGCCCCACTACAGCCCATGTATAGTGGACTGGATAATCCTCCTGTTTGTGCTACCTGCCAGGCCAAACAGCATGGCTGGTGGGATCTGTTCATCTTGATGTTCACATTCTTTACAGCTCTGCTTTGCAAAAGTGGTGTTTCTTTCTTTCTTTCTGCATATATTTTTTTAATTTTTAAATTTAATTTATTTTTTTAAATTTTTAAGGCAAACAAAACAACACAAAACACAACAAAAACTGAACTAAAATGGACTTCCGATTTTTCCACAAGCAAGAATGAGTAATAGTATATACTGTACTCTATAGTTACAAATATATTTCTCTTTTTTCTCTTGTCAAATATTATTCTATTCTTCTTGTTCATCCACCTCACAAGTTCACAAAACATTTTAACCATAATCACAGGTATTAATTCTTCTAATTAAACAATACAAAGCATTTCTACTCATATTTAATAAGGTTCCCTGGCTTCTTTCCACTTATTTATAAAAGGGACAACCTTTTTAACCACATATTTTCCCATTTCCAAAAATGGTATTAGTTTCTTAAGGGTGCAATCCCATGCCGGCTGGAGAATGCTGGGAATTGCATGGCTTCATTCTGTCTAAACATGCTTAGGATTGCACCTGAGGACACTGACATTTCATCTGCCCTTAGGGCACAGGTAGGAAATGTGTGGCCCTCCAGATGTTGTTAGACTGCAGCTCCTAGCATCCTTCACCATTGGCTATGCTGGCTAGGGCTGATGGGAGTTGTAGTCCAGCAGCATTGGACTAAAATTTCTCCCACATTTGTCTCAGCCATTCTCATCCAATTTGATAGAAAAGAAATTCACCACTGAGAAATCCCTGTCTAAAGCCTAATGGCACTTGCTGGTAGGTCAGAAAGTAGGGCCTCTGATACTGATATCAATGCATGGGCAGACTCATAGCTCAGCTTGTCTGAATGTGGAAAGCTAAGCAGGGTCAGGCCTGGTTATTACTTGGATGGGAGACCCCTCCTCTAGTTTCCTGCATTGAGCAGGGGGTTGGACTCAATAGCCTGGTAGGCTCCTTCCAACTCTATGATCTATGAAAGTGTAGGTGTTCCTACAGATAACACAGTTCCAAACTGTTTAAAGCAGGGGTAGGCAACCTTTCAGACCCGTGGGCACATTTGGCAATTTGAGATACTGTCCAGGGCAACACCACCACAAAATGGCTGTCGTGGGAGGTATGACAAAGGACAAGTCACCTGTCCAAAAAGACTCTGCCTTTACAAGGCAGACGTGGGGTCTGAGCCCCAACACACTAAACAACTCCTTTGAACCTACAGTTTTCAGCACCAAGAGAAGCCTATTTCTAGGGGTGGGCGATCCTCCATAACCCTGCCCGCCTCTGGCTCGGTGGACACCACATGCTGCGCCTGCCGAGCCAGGCCGAAAGCTGATACGTGCTGCACTGCTCATTGGACTTCCGGCTTCACAGTACACCACTGTTTACGTAGAAAATGCCATAAGATACGTCAAAAGTGGCCGCAATTTGCGCAAATTACGCAAATTGCAGCCACTTTTGGCATATCTTATGGCATTTTCTATGTAAATGGCAGCCCACCGGGAACCCGGAAGTTACTTCCCTGGCTTGACTCGGGAGAACATGAGTCGAGCCGGGGAAGAAGGTAAGTGGGACAGAGTTCGGGGGGTTGAGCCCAGCCAGTTCGCCAGATTTCCACCCCCCAAAAGAAATCCTCGCACATCCCTAAATTTTTCACGGCAATCCCAGCTGCCAGTAAGAAAACATGTTTGTTTGTTTTTAATGGGAGGGGCAGATAGGGATATGGTGATTTTGTTAAATCCCTTCCATCTGTGTTTCATGGATTGTCAGGCGTCTTTCATTCCATCATCCACTCATTGACAGAATTTGATTTTTTTAAACTAGAATTTTGTTCTACTTATGCTAATTCACATTCGCCTAATTCACATTAACTGATGCAGATTAGCACATGTGCGCAAGTGTAAATTAGTACAAACCCCCCCCCCCCCGTGAAAAACTAGTACACAAGTTTGTGGAATCCACGTGACTTGGAAAAAGCTGGTCTGCTGTGGAATCCGCAGGTCGGATTCATAGAAATCTGAACTCATTTGATTCCATTGTAGATTTCCCCGACATCCCTCGGGGTAGGGCATCCTGGTGTGGGTGCCAAGAAAGATGTCTGGGGCACATTGGTGCCCATAGGCACCATGTTACCCACCCCTGATTTAGTGTCTTTAAAGGCCAAAAGCAGAAGCACCTTGAATTAGGCCTGGAAAATATTCAAAGTATCAATGTTGGCCTTGAAACCCCCTTGTAGCCAGAGTCCTGTATAATGTGGAGAACATCTCTCCATGTATGAACCCTTCCACCACCCCCATACATACAAACATATAAATCAGGGGTCCTCAAACTTTTTAAGCAGGGGGCCAGATCATTGTCCTTCAGACTGTTGGGGGGCCGGACTATAGTTTGAAAAAAATATGAACGAATGGATCAAGTAAAAAAAAAAGGACCTGGGTCCTTTTTTTTCACTTGATAGGGGTGAATTTTTTTTTCTTAAATGGAAAGTTAATATAAATTAATTATAATGTTAATAAGTGATTAAATGGAGGATGGAATGTTATTTTGATGGCAAAAGTGGGTATAAATTAATGATTTATTTATTTATTTATTTATTTATTGCATTTATACCCCGCTCTTCAGCCAGAAAAGGCTCTCAGAGTGGCTTACACAGATTAATAAGACAGTCCCTGCCCTCAGGCTCACAATCTAAAAGACATGACACAAAAGGAAAAGGGATTGGGAGGGAGGAGGAAGAATGCCAAACTCAGGCACCAATATAATGTTTGGCATTCTTCCTCCTCCCCCCCCCCAATCCCTTTTCCTTTTGTGTCATGTCTTTTAGATTGTGAGCCTGAGGGCAGGGACTGTCTTATTATTAATCTGTGTAAGCCGCTCTGAGAGCCTTTTCTGGCTGAAGAGCGGGGTATAAATGCAATAAATAAATAAATAAATAAGTGATTAAATGGAGGATGGGATTTTATTTCAAAAGTGGGTTTAAAAAATAAGAATGTACTACCTTTTTTGCTGTCTAAAATTGAAATACATTATAAAAGGCTACATACAAATTATAAGCGTGTTTTGCTTTTGTCTGGCTGCTCTGTGTGTGTGAGTGCTTTGTGTGGGGTAAACTGAAATACATTATAAAAGAGTCACTGACTCTCAGCCTAACCTACCTCACAGGGTTGTTGTGATGATAAAGTGGAGAGAAGGAGGATTATGTAAGCTGCCTTGGGTTCCTTGAAGGAAAAAAGGCGGGGTATAAATATAATAAATAAATAAATACAAATTATAAGAGTGTTTTGCTTTTGTCTGGCTGCTCTGTGTGTGTGAGTGCTTTGTGTGGGGTAAACTGCTGGTGTTTGTGGGCTGAGTGTGTTCAAGGAGCTGTGTTGGGGGGGGGGAACCTGAACCTCCCAGGATCTCTTTTCAGATCGGGTCCCCCACTCACCAGTGAAGGACGCGGCTCCGCCGGTCAGCTGTGTGGCGGCCACCCGCTTCCCGCTGAGAGCGGCTCTGCCATGTTCGGCAGCCACTCGCTTCACCCGTTTTCACCTCCCATCCCAGCTCTGCCGCTTCGTGCCTGCCTCCCCGGGCCTGCCTTTTTTCTCCCGGGGTTGTGCTGGGCTGGGGTGTTTGCCACTTCTTGAGCGGTGCTGCGGTGTGTGCCTGCTGTCGCCATTCTGCCTGCTGTTGCCGCGGAGATTGGCAGTTCAGGCCATGGGCCAATAGGGCGGCCGCTTGTTGAGTAGCCCGGCAGTCACACAGCTCTGCTATTCGGCAGCTGCCCCGCCTCCAGCCTTAAGAGGAGCCTTGCTTCTGGAAGCCGGTTACGGCTCCTCTGCTCAGCTCCGCGCCTCCCATCTTCTTCAGCCCGGGGTGAGTGCGGGGGAGCCCACGTGGCCACTCATGCCGGGCAGCGCGGTCCCGCTGCTCAGCTGTTTGCAGCGGCGGCAGCAGCGGCAGCCTCCCCTCCAGCCTTTTGCAGCTGGCTTGAGTAGAGAGGGGCTTTGCCCTTTTTGCATGGGCAGCCGCCGGGCCTGATAGAACGACAAGGCGGGCCTGATGTGTCCCGCGGGCCGTAGTTTGAAGACCCCTGCTCCAAACCTTGCCATTTCATTCTCCTGAAGGGCTGCATTTCAATGGCAGGGAAAGGCAGGTTTTTAGCACGTTTTGGAAAAGATAGCAAAATATGGTTTATTAAAGGAAAAAAGCATTCGGTGTAAATCCTACTCAGAGTAGACCCTTGGAATGGAAGGGCACTCAAATCATTAATGTCTAAATAGTGGCAGGTAGGATCTTGCTGTCAGAATGCTGTTGTCTGTTTGAAGGGCTGCCCAGGGGACACTTTCAAAAAGAGCACAGCCCTTCAAATAGAAAACTTTCCTCTGTCAAGTAAGATGCATCCAGAGAGAAAGCTTGACCACTCTGGTAACATTCCTGTTGAGTCCAAAGTCGGGTTCCATACATAATGCAACGCAATACAACATGTGAACTCCCTAATTCCATTTTTGGTGCCTTGCAGGAGATTGAGCGTCCAATAGTAGTGGTCAAGTGGGAAACCTAGAGCATTGGGAAGCTGCTCAAGCCAAGTTTAGCCATTTTTTCCATGCTTCACAAGGTTTTGGTTCATTTTCTAGACTTCCTTTCTCCATCCTTGCTGCACTCTGTGTTTATTATTTTCTTTGGTGTAGTCAGGATCTAAGGAGAAGGCTCTCCATTTTAAATTCTATTTTTGAATAGGAATTGGTGAAAAAATTACGTTTCAGTTTGGGTTGGTTACAGTTTAGCAATTTCCACAAAGTTCTCTATATTCAAGAAAAAAAGAATGTGAGATTAAAAAATATATATGGGAGAAACCAAAGCAGGCAGATTCATCCATTCAGTGTCAAACTACATTTATCCATAACACTCATTGCCTGTCTCTTAAGAATTTAGTACTGAAGTCTTCCTAGGAGGACTGAGGTGTTGACCCCATTTTGGTTTGTAACTAAAAGCCTGGGGACCTGAGGGTGTCCTGGGCCTAGAATATTTTCCCACCTATTGATGACAAACCAAGAAGTGAAGTCCTTTGGGTTCCCCTTTCTCTGAAGCCAGGTTATTACAACCACTTATGCTCTAATTCTTTTCCTTTCCTGCTCTTACCTTTCTCCTTAACCATTTCTGCCCCCGTGGCCCACCATTGTCACTAGTACATGAGCTTTCTCTGGGTACATCACCTCTCAGTCCCTCGCCTTCCCATTTCTATAGAGCCTCCTTCCACTCATTATTCAGAAAAAGCTATTTCCCCCAATCTCCCTCTTTCTGCAGGGATGTTGAAGAGTCCTTGGTCCCGAGTCCCGAGTCGAGTCCCGAGTCTTTGGACCCGAGTCTAGAGTCGAGTCTAGAGTCCGAGGTCCAAAATGGTGACTCGAGTCGAGTCCCGAGTCCCTCCCAAAGCGGCGGCCCATGGAGGGAGCAGGAGGGTCTCCGCGAGAGGAAGAAGAGCTGCCCTTCCTCCCGCGGAGACCCTCCTGCTCCCTCCATGGGTCACTGCCGCTGCCGCCCTCACCTCCTCCTCCTCCTCCGCCGCCCTCACCTCACCGCTGCCGCCGCCCTCACCTCGCCAACGCCGCCGCCCTCACCTCGCCTCTGCCACCGCCGCCGCTGCCCTCGCCGCCGCCCTCGCCTCTGCCGCCGCTGCCGCCGCCGCCCTCACCTCCTCCTCCTCCTCCTCCTCCGCCGCCGCCGCCGCCGTCGACGGCTCGTCGCCATCGCCGTAGCACACAGCACGCCGCGTCACGCCGCCAGCGCCGTCGCTCTGTTTTTGGCGGGGTTGCTGTGGTTCAAAAACAGAGCGACAGCGCTGGCGGCGTGACGCGACATGCTGTGTGCTACGGCGATGGCGACGAGGTCGGCGGCGGAGGCGGAGGAGGCGGAGGAGGCGGAGGAGGAGGTGAGGGCGGTGGCGGCGGCAGAGGCGAGAGCGGCAGCGGAGGCGGAGGAAGAGGAGTCCTTGGGCTCGAGTCCCGAGTCGAGTCTCGAGTCCCACATAAATTATTGGGACTCGAGTGGGACTCGAGTCAGAGGGGGGACTCAGTCGGACTCACGAGTCGAGTCCCTGAGTCCGAGTCCCCATCCCTGTCTTTCTGTGTCTTCATGTCAGGCCTATCAGATCTAGTGTACTGGTCCATGTGTAGAGGGTTGGTATACTAACCAAGCCATTTTTCTCTTTTGTAATCCATGGGTGTTTGTTAAGGATAAAGTCTGTAAAAATGAAGTCTGTCATTCTGGACTTGAATGAGCAAAGTTCCCCCACTTTAGAAGTAGCCATTCCCCACTTCACTGAGTCATGGTGCATAAATCTGCTATATATGCATCACGCCACTGGTAAAGGTCCCTTTGGCCCTGTGTTCATCATTATACCAGTATACATTCGGGTTCATGTGTGTAATTATAGTTAATTAATTAAATAAACAGGTAGCTAAGGGTAAGGATAGAGCAATTCACTCCCAAGTAGACAGGTGGAGTAAAAGCTTCTTACATAGTCTTAAATGTCGTCCCCCCCTTTTTCTTCTTTAAAAATGGATTGGTGTGGTTCCCCCCCCCCCACCCAAAGTTGTTTCACAAGATACCAATAGATAGGGCATAATGAGGTTTTAACTAATTGACATTATCTTTTCATTAGACTTTAATGATTTGAGTAAGGTAATGTTGAGGAGCAAAATAAATTTAAACTAATGAGGCACCCAATTACAATAACATTCAGGCCAGGTTTTTTACTGTCTCTGATTTCTTCTTCTTCTTCTTCTATTGATCCCTGCTGGTGCAATCAGTAGCAGAAGCATCTTGAAGTGTGCATTATTAGAATGTTTTGCTTTTCTGATAGAACAGAACAGGCAAAAAGGGAGGGATGCAAGGAACCAGTGCAGATAATGAGCAGAAGAAGAAACCTCCAAAGCCCTGTTCAGGAATTTGCCTGAATGCGTGAGAGCTTAAAGTGGGTAGAGCAGGGGTTCTCAACCGGGGGGGGGGGGATTCCCCCCAGGGGGAAAATTGGGACCACACACAGACTCAAACTGCTGGAATACTGATCTTTCCACAAATTAGAATTCTACAGCTTGTACATAATCTACAGGACATCACACTTTATTGTAAGGCACAGATTAAGTCAGACAATTTTGGAAAGGGGGGAAATGACATTCTGACATATGGTGCATGGGGCAAAAAAGGTTGAGAACCACTGGGGTAGAGCAATGGAGCTGTGTACGCTGGCCCCACCCCCTACATCTCTGGGTGTGCTGGCCCACCCCCCTCATTTCCACCCCCCTCATTTGCTGAATGATTTGATTCAGCAAATCATGCTGAATTGGCAAGGTCTGAATGGGCATTCTACTCACATTCACTTGAACCCCTGATAAAGCAGGGTCTGCAATGACGCAGAGAGTTCTACTTGCAATCAAGTGAAGCTCTTGTTCAAACCTTGTGTGAACCGGACTGTGTGTGTTCTCTGTGTGTTTGATTTGGTGCTTCTTCCTTTGTTTAATCCTTAACGTTGTCCCTTTCTGCACATCCTTTATGACAGTAATTTGCTTGGCCTTGACTCCTCTTTAAAACCTATAAAAATGGAAATGCTAGAACCCCTTCTTAGATATTTGAAGGTTACATCCATTCTATTGAAGATTACCATTGCAATTAATCTGTGATGTAGTTTCCGCTACTGTGCATCAGAAGGAACCTCCTTAGTGGCAAACCTCTCCATACTTTTCAGGATGTACTATTATTACAATTGGCCAGCAAGATAAACCAACAAATGACCATCTCAGCAAACATATGCCTTCACAACAAGGGACATTTATTTATTTTTCACCTTTAACAGCTGAGAGCTGTCTAGAAGTGAAGAATACAAATACATTACAGTCATGCCTTGGATTGAGAGCATAATTCGTTCCGGAAACATGCTTGTAATCCAAAACACTCTTATATCAAAACGAAATTCCCCCAAAAAAATTTGTACAGAGATTTTTAATTTAAGCCGTACTACAGTACTTGTGTTGCAAGACATCGCTTGTATATCAAGTAAAAAAATATTAAATAAATATTTAAAAATTTGCTTGTTTTGCAAAACGCTCTCAAACCAAGTTACTTGCAATCCAAGGTATTACTGTATATAACTCACAAAACTTCACAGAAGAATGACGTATCTGGAACTTATTAACTTTCTCTATCAGCCTCTTTACCTCCATCCCCCGGAATGAAGACGTGAGACCAGAAATGGGGTATATGAGGACCACAACTTTACTGAACTATAAATCAAGGATTTGCAATTAAATAAATGCACCAACTACTTAACCCTGCAGGCAGCCCTCTTTAACTTGAGGGGAGAGCTCGGAGGACATCCTGCTCTCCCCTTGGTGGGTGACACCGCCCTAGGTCAGGTACTAGACCGATCAATGCCTTTCCTAGCCTGCTCACTATAAGGCAAGTAGAAGGGCCCCCAGTCTACTCCCTCCCAACCCTGCTTGCACAGAATTTAGGCTGCCTGGGTGCAGAATTTTGATTCTTTATTTTAGTGTAGAATACATACAGACCTGAACAACTACTGATGACATTCCAAAGCAAGAGAAGGACGGGGGGGGGGGGGGAGTCATTTGTGTGACATCAGTAACATCTCACTGAAAAGTGCATGTGACAAACACTGGAAATAATCTATTGGAGGTGAGTGCACAGATCATATTTTAAAATGCATCTCTGAGAAGTCTGGAATTAAAATATTTAAAAGAAAAGTCATGGGATAACTTCTTTTTTTCTTTTTTAAAGGAATGGCTTCATGATTAATATTGCAGTCTTCATTTCTAACTAGAGCATGCTATCAGTTTGTGTAATATAATTTCCTGCACTGTTGATGTATGTACTAGAGATGGGATTTGGAAACTTAAGGTGCTCACACCAGGAGGATTTGTAGATAATTCATTTCTTCCTTATTAACAAAATGTGAACATAATACTGGCCTAGTGCAGGCTTTTCTTAATTCCCCCCCTTTTTCGCATAACAATCTCTTCTTCAATACACACCCTAAGGCCTTTCTCAGTTCAAATAGCTATCATTAGTCATGGCAGATAGACATGGTTAGACATAAAATTGCCTTCAATGACTTACTAAAACATAACTTCTGGGAAAGCCTGACATTAGGGATTTAACTTTCAAATTACTTAGTTCCTCCTCAAATTATTTAATTGCATTGGGATGGAGTTGTTCTTTCCTGGGGTTGGGTGGGTAAGGTCACACAAAGGCATGCATTTGTTTATATGAGTATAACAAGCAAACAGTTAATTTAATTTTAATGAGATACGATCATGAATAAATACATTCTTTTTAAAAAATCAAAGACAGATCAGCATAATACAGTGCAGAAAAGGCAATATTACCTGAAGCACCATGTGTGTTAGAATCAGGTGTGCCCTCCTAATGCTGTGGGTTCGAGATCTGAAGTGGATATTGTAGTTCTGCTCATGATTATCCTGAATTTCTTTCTCCCCAATTCTATTCAATTTGCTTTCTATCAGGGGTAGGGTGGCTGCTTATGCATTGCCAAAAAAGATGAAATGCATAACCCCAAAAGAGGAGAAAAGAGGATCCAGATTTGCATAAATTTGTATATGCTAATTTACATGTATAACTGTACATTTAGAAATCATTATTATAATCTAGATAGAAATAGCGGAGAAGACTGTGGCCAGGTGACCTGTGTGCCTGCTCAGTCTGCTGTCCAGGTGCTCACTGTCGATGGGCAACTTCCAGCCCCCTGCTGGCTCTCTCTTCTTATGGTTCTATATCTTTATACCAGATTTGGGTAGGACAGCCCTTCAAACAGATGATGGTCCTCTGGCAGCCCTTCAAATGGAGACCTGTCCTCTGTAAAAGAGGCCTAAAAGTGGTGGATGTGAGGTTATAAGAATGCCTTAGGAGTTGGGGGTGAGGGGGCTTTCCTTCATTGGAGGTATTGAAGCAAAGGCTGGATGGCCATTGCCAGGGATTTCTTAGTTGCATCCTGCATTGCAGATCCTGTGCTGAACAGGGTGGTGGATTAGATTAGGCCTGTGGCTCACGCTGGCTCAGCTTGTCTGAGCGTGGAAGGCTAAGCAGGGTCAGGCCTGGTTATTACTTGGATGGGAGACCCCTCCTCTAGTTTCCTGCATTGAGCAGGGGGTTGGACTCGATGGCCTTGTAGGACTCTTCCAACTCTATGATTCTATGATATTCTATGATATTCTATGATCACTTCCAACATCCCTATACAGGGATGTTGAAGAGTCCTTGGTCTCGAGTCACGAGTCGAGTCACGAGTCTTTGGACCCGAGTCTCGAGTCCGAGTCCTTGGTCCAAAATGGTGACTCACGAGTCACGAGTCACTCCCAAAGCTGACTCCACGAGTCCCTATTAAAATCAATGGGGTTTTCCCCCCAACAAAATAAGGCTACTTCAGATGTGTGGTTTAAATAAATTCTAGGCACAAGTGTGCCTTTTTATTTCAAAACTCTGCAACTGATTTTGGCAAGAACAGACCAGGCAGAAAAACCCAAAATAACCAGGCAGGCAGAGGAGGCAGGGAACCCCAAAGCAGGCAGGCAGAGGCCTTTGTCTTGGACAATTCAACTGTTGAACTGGTCAAGAAGAGACCAGGCAGGCAGAGGAGGCTGGGAACCCCAGACAGGCAGGCAGAGGCAACCAAACCCAAAATGTCTGAAAGGTTGCATTTTATTAAAAAATAAACTTGCTGTACTTCCTAAAACTTATCCATGTTGCATTTGAGGAACATGATTTTTTTCTAAATGTTTGGCCCCCATTCTGGAACGGTGAGGTCTCATCACAATTCCACCCTCACTGAACACCCGCTCCACTGGTGATGAACTTGCTGGAACCAGAAACACACTCAGAGCAGCCGCACAGAGTAATCTCAGGTCCTTCTGCCTCTCCCAAGTACGCAACACATCAATCAAAATAAATCTTGACACACTGTTGGGGCTGCACTCCTGGTAGCCATCCATAGTGGCCGAGCAGCGGCACACCTCGCTTCCATGCGCTCTTCGCCGGCAATCACGCTCCTCTCCACTCCTTCTGGCACAGCCCAGGGATGTTGAAGAGTCCTTGGTCTCGAGTCCCGAGTTGAGTCTCGAGTCCCATTAAAAATATTGGGACTCGAGTCCGAGTCGAGTCAGAGGGGGGACTCAGTCCGACTCACGAGTCGAGTCCAAGTCCCCATCCCTGCCCTATGAATGGGGATGTGCATCTGAATGCATATCTGAGTCTGCATCCCATTCAGAGCAAAGGTACATTTGCTCTGTCGCAGATGTGCAACCAATTTAGGCCCACCATTCCTAAAAGCAATTCTGTTCAAGAGACTTTCCATGGACATTCTGTAAATACCTGAGTAGGAGTGTGTGTGCAAAAGCCCCAAATAAGCCTTTCAGAAGTGTTCAGAATGCCACTGAATATGAGATGTTTTGGCTCTGAAGCAGTCCAAGGCACAGTGGGCCTATCCCAAGGCTTTGGAACTACCTCAGAGATTCCAAAGAGTGCTTTTATTTCCCTGGCCAATCCATACATTTTTTACCCTCCCACCAGCTTCTCCAGGCTTCTCCATAAAGGGAAAACACCAGCAGAGAGGAGGACGAGGATGTTGTTGTGCAACTGACAGCAGCCGCTTCCAACCAGGGAAAGACTTTATCGGGACTCTCCTTTTTGTTTCCAATCACAGTGCTTTGGGGGAAGGAAGTCAAATGAACTGATCCGAAGGTGTTCCAGCGTTTCCACTTCCTTGCTTTTTGTGAATATGTCTGTGATGGCAGTGGCAGCAACAAGGCTTCCAAGGGCTGCCTCTTCAGTGGGCAGCTGACACCAACTCCCCAATCAGATCGTATTTATTTAATATTTATTTTCCTTAAAACATTTCTAGGCTGCTTTTCAAGACAGAAGATATGTGAAGTTCCACTGAGTCTTCACAATCTGAGCAAGCTCCCCCAGCAATGTTTGACCTGGCTGCTGGTTAATGCTGGCTCCAGGCTTTTGAGTGCCCTTGGGCAAGACACCCTCAATGGGCTCCCTCTCTCAGTGAGTCTACCTTCTCCCTGCCATTTTCACCAGCTCCTATTGCTCCTCATCTTTCTCACCATTGCCACCGTCAAGGTTCCACCTGTACCACGACACCTTGATCAGCTCCTTAAAGATATTTTGCCTCTTTAAGAGCCCCGCATGTATCAGGTTGCCAATTCTCTGCCTTTTACCTTCTTTTCCCAGTAATGTGGGATTAGGCCTTAGGCGTGGTGCAAAAGACACCCCAAACAACTTGATGTTAACAATAACTGTTTACTTTAGTAAATTTTTGTATAGTAGATTCACAATAACTTAAGGTAATTACACAAATAGAGCTGTATACTTTAAAAAAAACAGGTATAATAGAAATAAAAGAAATAATAATGCAGTTCTCTCTAATCTAGCTACTCTTTCACCTGTAACCTTAATAGAGATTCCTTCCCAGCCTAGCCCTAGCTGTTCTTCATTTTTCAGTGATATTCGGTCTCTGCTTCTCTGTCTGTCTTTGCTTCTTGGTGCCTGCAGTTTCTCTGCTCTCTGTGTCGGTGCCTCCCACATAACTGGGAGGTTACAAACACATGACCTAAAACTGGGGAAATGAAACTTAACTCCATTAGGGGAAAAGGAGACTTCTCTCAATGAGGGGGAAAAGGAAACTTTAACTCCATGAGGGGAAAATGAAACTCGTGAATGCCCCCCTCCCATCAGAAGATGTTTGGGCCTACAGGCTTCAACCCAACTCAAGCCTTTGTAGGCCTCAATCCTTCACAGCCACCACTTGCTTGCTCGACAGGCAGAGATCCAGGGAGCAAGTAGGCAGTGGCATCTACTCTTCTTCCTTCGCACCGCCACCACCAGTGGTGGTAGTATAGAATCATAGAATCATAGAAAAGTAGAGTTGGAAGGGGCCTACAAGGCCATCGAGTCCAACCCCCCGCTCAATGCTGGAATCCAGGTCAAAGCATCCCTGACAGATGGCTGTCCAGCTTCACCTTGAATGCCTCCAGAGTGGGAGAGCCCACCACCTCCCTAGGTAGTTGGTTCCATTGTCTTATTGCTCTGACAGTCAGTAAATTTTTCCTGATGTTCAGGTGGAATCTGGGTTCCTGTAACTTGAGCCCATTATTCCGTGTCCTGCAAACTGGACATTATTCCAACGCCTGCAAACTGGGATGATCGAGAAGAGATCCTGCCCCTCCTCTTTGTGACAACCCTTCTGCCCAGACATGAGCCTCATGCACCAACTGCCCCATCTGATCGTGCTTCAGCCAGAGCCAGCCAGCCAAATAGCATGAGGCCGGTGGGCTGGGGCACAATTTAAACGGGGCGTGGAAACAGTCCTCGTGTGCATCCCGCTGCATTTAAATTGGATGCCTCCCATTGCCCAGCTGATCGGTGATGGGTGGAGGAAAAAGTGCTCTCAGTATGCAGGGAAGGGGAGGCTTAAACCTTTCTGTGCGGTGAGATGGCTGGGGAAGCAGGTGTGTGTGTTGTGTGTCTACATGTTTCGGTTTGGGAGGCAAGGGTGGAGTCTGTGCATGCGCACGCAGCCCCCAACCCACCAGCCATCATCTCACGTGGCCCTTGGGGCCAATTTTTTTGTCCATAGCACATAAGGACCAATTGTCCTCCAGTTAGCTCTTCACTATATAGCAGTGTTCTCCAACCTTGGGTGCCCAGATGTTTTTGGCCTACAACTCCCAGCATGCCCCAGCCAGCTACACTGGCTGGGGCATGCTGGGAGTTGTAGGCCAAAAACATCTGGGGACCCCAGGTTGGAGAACACTGCTATATCTGATCAGGTTGTGCTGGTCTTATTTAAGAGCTGACTTTTAGGCACGCAGCCTTTATGCATACCAAGAGCAAAATGGACTATTTTCTCCCAGATCCGCCAGGCACATGATTATGTTTTACAGCATGCTGAGATAACAGGCAAGCGGCACCTTCCAGCCTGTGTGGCTGCACCCATCGTGCCGCCAAGCACACGGGGTCAGATCATGGGAAAGAGGCAGCTGTGTGGGTGCCTCTTTCCCATGATCTGACCCCGTGTGTTTGGCGGCACGATGGGCGCAGCCACACAGGCTGGAAGGTGCCGCTTGCCTGTTATCTCAGCATGCTGTAAAACATAATCATGTGCCAGTAAAGGGTACCTCAGTCACTTAAGGTGGAGCTTTCCTGTCTGGTTGGGAGTCGTGACACTTGCTGCAGTTTCTGCTTTGTAGGCAGAGGCAGGCTCATCCCTCCTCCTCCAGGCACTGGGCCCTGGTGGACGGGATGGGGAGATGACTGGGAGCCAGCAGCACCAGCGCGAGAAGTAACCACACCCGCCACACATTCCATGTGGTTTCTCTCTCTTGAATGTTACCAGCGCAGCATGGGACCCGAGCATGCAAAAGGGGCAGCCAGGCCAGTCAAGTAGCATAAGTATCAGCTCCGAGTATGTGCAGTTGACACAGCATCTAAAGTGGTTTGTGTTGACCATCGCTCCCGTTTACACAGACCATTAGCAGTGTGGGGATGCTGGTGCAGGGGTGAGGAACCAATCCGGCCCTCAGGGGTTCCCTAGATGGCCACACCTCCTTCTTTGGCTGTACCACCTTCCCCCCCAACCACCAATCATTTGGTGGTTTCCCGGGGTTTGTGCAGTCCCTCCCCCCCCCATTCTAAATGGTTGAAATGCTTCTCCTGAGGCTTAGTCACTGTCAGGAAAAGTTTTAAGCTACAACATGCTGGTATTTGGGGCCGTGTGTGTGTTTTGTTTTTGATTGTTTGTTTGTTTGTATCTTGGGGCCCATCCCTTTTGCCTTCAGCTCCACTTCCTTTACATTTAGCCCCATCCACCACTGGAATGTGCCTCCCCCCCTCCCACTCCGAGAACTTCTCTGAAACTGAATTCAGTCCTGAGGCTGAAGAAAAGTCCCCACCCGTGCTGTACTGAGATCCCATCCTGCTATCATATGCACAGGCCAGAAAAGAGGTAAGCCGCTAGATGAGAAAGGCTCACAATATTGGTGCTATCCTTGTTGTTTTGGTATTCACATGCATACCACAGTGATGCAGAATCTCTCCACAGGGGCTGTGGTGCTGGTTATTCTGCCAACAGTAAGTGTGGCTGGACCGTGGCTGCAGCTGCATGTTATGTGACCCCACTGAGGTAAATCTATCCTGATCTGCTGCTTGCCACCTTAGCTTGACTAAATGGTCCTATAAAGCAGCTGCCTCATGTTTAGAAAGCACGATTTAATTAACTGAAGAAGTTTTTCCTCCAAGGCTATATATGGCTGGAATCTTGGTGGAAGACAAAACTAACCATGCAAGACATTTCCAGTTATTAATCATCTACTCTACAACTCTAACAGTTGCTCATTTCAGCTGCCTGATAAACTAATGGGGAAAGAAACACTCTTTACATGATATTGAATACTCTTTTTTCCTACCTGGAGAGTGAGCTCTGTTAAGATGGCAGCCTTCGAAGTATTTCTGTGGGATGTTGGCATTCAGACTGGTAGAGTCAAATACTTGTCAGTAGAGGAAGGCTACATTTGTGATGGTGGAGAATGATTGGGAAACAATTGACAGAGCTGGTCTAATGTCATATAGAAGTAGAGCATGTAAAGGGACTGTAGGTGTCATGAACATTCAAGCAGAGGTGCTTGTATATGAGTGCGCCTGCGCTCAAGAGCCTGAGTGAGCTGTGTTCTCAGTCTGTGCTCACCTCAAACCTAAGGACTGCTGCCGCCTCCCTCTTCCATTTTTGCCAGGCCCAGAACCAGGGCCGGCGCTACCGCTAGGCAGAGCCAGGTGGCTGCCTAGGGCACGTGGCGGAAGAGGGGCGCAGAAACGGTGCGCTCCTTCCTCGCCGCCGGCGCGCTCCTGCCCCGCCTGCCACCTCCGCCGTGCCTCCCCGCCCGCCGCTGCCGCCTCCGCTGCACCTACCCCCCGCTGCACCTCCCCCCCGCGCGCGTGCGCCCGCCCGCCCGCCACCTACCTACCTACCTACCTACCTACCTTCGCATCGTTTCCGGAGCCCCGCCGGCGTTGTTTTGGCAGGAGGAACCACTAGGGCAACAGGGCTTAAACAGCCCTGTTGCCCTGGTTTCCCCGGCAAAAAAAAAAAAGCGCAGGGGTCCCGTCGCGTCGGAGGCGTCGTTGTCGTCGTCGTCGGTGGCAGCAGCAGCAGCCAGCAGCCAGCAGCGGGGGGGGGGGGAGGAAGGTAGGTGGTGGCAGCGGCGGCGGCAGCACGGGGGGGGTTGCAGAGCAGGGCTGCTTTGCTCCGGAGCCCCCCCACGGCATGAGAGGGGGGGGCGCTAAATATAATTTGGCCTAGGGCGCCAAACAGCCCTGCACCGGTCCTGCCCAGAACCTTACATTTGGGGTAGAGGAAAGCAGCTCTGGCCATGCTAGGCAGGGCCAGCCTGACCATTGGGCAGAGTGAGGTAGTCGCCTCAGGCAGCAGATACTTGGGAGTGGCAGTAAGGTAGTAGAAGAGGGAGCTGTGGGCCATGCATCCTGCTCGGCACCCCCTAAGCTAGCCTGCTGCCTTCTGGTGTGGTGAAGGATGCTGTTCCATGGCCAGTGTGGAAGAAAGGTTCAAATGCCAGTCCAGCTGGCTTTTGTACATGGGATGGGTTGGGACGGAGGCAGCAAAACAACCTGGGCCAGGAAAATAATGCTATGCACAACAGTTATATCAAGCCAGCCAGACCCCTCTTGGTTCCTCAGGTCAGCTGGGCTGGCAGGGCTGATGAACACCTACTCTATTCCATAGCAGAGCACAAACATTCCATAATTGTGGCCCATTAAGGTGCACCTGCATTGATTTCTACCTCTTCTGCTCCCTAATACAAGACACGTACTTTTCTATGTTTCAAAGATATGGTGGAAAGAATATTGGAGACAAGATTATGCTCTCAGAGAAGCCTTTGAAAAACTGCATAATGGGATTGTGTATCTGATGGAAAACAAACAAGCCAAGCAATGCATTGATTTTGTTATTTTTAACTTCATTGTTCACAAAACTGTAGTCCAAGTGGCACTTTTTTCACATTATATGCCACATGGGCATTTAACTGGAATCATTTGGATAGTGGAAAGCTCTCAGTCTATGTATGCACCACAAACCTAAACTGCTTGGCTCCTAGACTGGGCGGGATGCATCTGAGGGGCCACAGGATGCAGCGGATCCCTTCCTCCAAGGCAGGAATGTAGTCTGCCTAAATGTTTGGGTGGGGCGCCAAAAAAGTAGTGGTGGGAGTACATCTGGTTTGCAGGCTTTTAAAAGACAAAATTGTAAACTTTTAATTAAAAAATTATTTGTTGGGATTTGGATGGTGATCAGAGATCAGAGCCCGCTGTCATTTGGGCTAGACACCCGTAGGACTGCTCTCTTAATTTGTCATTCCCTTGAAACAGGAATCCCTGCAAATCATAGATCTTCCCTATAGATCGTAAGAAAGGGGTTGACATTTCTGGCAAAGAATCAGCAGGGAGGAAGAGAATGCTTAACCTTATTCCACCCAACACTCCCCCCCCCCCTGTTCTCCTCCTCTAGCCAGAGCATATTTCCCGCTGTAAAATCAGCTGGTGAAGGAAGAGGGAAGAGGGACATAATCTTCTCCTGCCTGCTGCTTCCCAGCAGGAAATTGTATCCTCCCAGCCAGCCCCTCTTTGCAAAGGAGAAGTCATGGTCAGGTGTTGGGGTTACACAGTGGTGCAGCTAGGACCTTATGCTTTTATGACCATCACTCTGTAGATGGCCATGTGCTTTACTCCAAGCTGTGAAGCACACGGCTAGCAGTTCTCTTCTCCCGCACCCCTGCCATTCCATTTCCCATGGTTTACAATTGCTTCTACATTCCTGGTACATTAGAGCAAGAACAAAAACAAGCAGACACTGCTTGCTAATCCTGATTTTTAAAAAAGAGAGGAAATACTTGGGCATGTGCAGTTTTGTATTATAAACTCATTTATTCACAAAATGGACTTTGCTTCTGCTGCACCGATGCTAACCACTTGAACAGCAGCCTCCTACCACCACCACACTCAAGGCTTTTCTATAGGAGGCATTTACCATGCACTCATTATTCCCTACTCACAGTTGTTTATGGGTTCTTTAGACATTGTGACCCTCCACATTTCCTTCTGTGTTTTGACAAGTTTTGCTTGGAGCATGGAAAACTGTTGCATTTAATTGTGAAAGCAAAAGGAAGTGTGATTTCCTCTTGTGTATTTGTGCTATTCCACAGTGCCCCCTACAGGGGGAAAGCAGGAAAGGAAATGCTCCTCATGTAGTGCTCGGATTTAAATTCTGCGACAAAACCGAAATTAGATACAATGGATTAACAGCCAATTAACAGCCTCGTGTAGAAAAGTTCTCTCACACACAAACACTCCATGTAAAAACTGCATTTGAAACTCCCCTTGATTTCACCAGTGACTTTCCATAGGTCATAAAGAACTGCTGTGAGAGAAATGGAAGTCCACATTTCCAGTGGACACAGAAAGCGGTGCTTGTTGCACAGTTCTTGGCTTTTTTAGTCACCTTTCTGTCAAAATATTCAAGGTGGCATACAGTACAACATGCCAATAAAAGCAACAATTTAATTCAGCAAGTTAAACAACCAAAAATAATACAAAACAATAACCTCAGAAATAAAACACAGTAAAAAATAAAAGCATATTGAAGAAAGCCTTCCTCTCAGCATAGGAATGTTGGGACAAGCACTTTGCACAATTATCTTACAGCACATTCAAAAGAACTGGGTAGAATTAATGTTTCACTTTCAACAGAAATTCAATATACCCAATAGGAAAATGGCTTCTGGAACAGAAAGGTCTTAGCCCAGCAGTAGAAAACATAATGGCTAGTAGAACCATTTGGAGAACCTTGTTGAGGTTCTCCAAATTCCAACTTGTCTATTCCAACTGTCTATTATCTTTGAGAAATCATGGAAGACAGGTGAAGTGCCAGATGACTGGAGGAGGGCAAATGTTGTTCCTATCTTCAAAAAGGGCAAGAAGGAGGAACCTGGGAACTACAGACCAGTCAGTCTAACATCAATCCCCAGGAAGATTTTGGAGCAGATTATAAAGAAGTCAGTCTGCAAGCACCTTGAAAACAATGCAGTGATTACTAGAAGCCAGCATGGATTTGTCAAGAACAAATCCTGCCAGACTAATCTAATCTCATTTTTTGATCGGGTAACCTCCCTTGTGGACTGTGGGAATGCTGTGGACATAATATATCTGGACTTCAGCAAAGCTTTTGACAAAGTGCCTCATGATATCCTGATTAGCAAGCTACCTAAAAGTGGGCTAGATGGAACAACTATCAGGTGGATCCACAATTGGCTACAGAATCGGATTCAAAGACTGCTTATCAATGGTTCCTTCTCAAACTAGGGAGAGGTAACAAGTGGGGTACCACAGGACTTGGTCCTGGGCCCAGTGCTCTTCAACATTTTATTAATGACTTGGATGAGGAGGTGCAGGGAATGCTTATCAAATTTGCAGATGACACAAACAGCTAATACTCTGGAAGACAGAAACAAAATTCAAAGTGACCTCGATAGGCTGGAGCGCTGGGCCAAAAACAACAGAATGAAATTTAATAGGGATAAATGCCAAGTGCTGCACCTAAGGAAAGGAAACCAAATGCAGAGTTACAGAATGGGGGACACTTGGCTCAACAATACCACAAGTGAGAAGGATCTTGGAATTGTGGTAGATCACAAACTGAATATGAGCCAGCAATGCGATGTGGCTGCAAAGAAGGCAAATGCTATTTTGGGCTGCATTAATAGAAGTATAAGCTTCCAAATCGCGTGAAGTGATAATTCCCCTTTACTCAGCACTGGTTAGGCCTCATCTTGAGTACTGCGTCCAGTTCTGGGCACCACACTTTCAGAAGGACGTAGACAAACTGGAGAGGGTTCAGAGGAGGGCAACAAGGATGATAAAGGGATTGGAAACAAGGCCCTATGAGGAGAGACTGAGAGAACTGGGCATCTTTAGCCTTCAGAAGAGGAGACTGAGGGGAGATATGATAGCACTCTTCCAGTACTTGAAGGGTTGTCACAAAGAGGAGGGGCAGGATCTCTTCTGGATCATCCCTGTTTGCAGGACACGGAATAATGGGCTCAAGTTACAGGAAGCCAGATTACACCTAAACATCAGGAAAAATTTCCTGACTACGCCAATGGAACCAACTACCTAGGGAGGTGATGGGCTCTCCCAATCTGGAGGCATTCAAGGTGAAGCTGGACAACCATCTGTCAGGGATGCTTCAACCTGGATTCCTGCATTGAGCAGAGGGTTGGACTCGATGGCCTTGTAGGCCCCTTCCAACTCTACTTTTCTTTTGATTCTATGATTGTGCCCATACCAGATTGCAAGCACAGAAATAGGCCTCCCCTCTCTGAGAGCCTGTATACATAAATCTGTTATTCTTTATGTGAAAAAGCTCTCGCAGTTGCCTGATCAACACCTGGCAAAAATGTGCTTTTTGGATCTACAGGATAGGGAGGGATGGGTACGTATTGGCAGAAGTCTGATGTCCAGTTACTCACCTCTTTTGGATACAACTTTATATGATTTATCTAATCGCCAAATTCGCGATTTAATATTTGGCAATGATGCTAGGGATGATTTAGAACATGTCAAGAAATGTAAGCTGGCCACTTGGTATCCTAAATTTAAGCTGGATCACAAGATGGCTCTATATCTTAAAGAACTAACCTTCTTTCCTGTCAGGCGAGCTTTTACACAATTAAGACTCTCCAACTGATGCCTACGGAACTTCTGAAGGGGAGATTCTGTAGCCGCCCTGTAAGTGAACGCTTGTGTGTATGTGGAGCAGGCCAAGTTGAGGATGTGGTTCACTATGTCCTATACTGCCGGCTTTATAGATCACCACGGACTAAATTCATCCTCCCTTTTCAAAACTTCTTGGGAGGACACTCGGAGGACTTTAAAATCAGGTGGCTGCTGGCAGATACAGACAACTTTGTAAGCTACAGGGTAGCTTTGTTCGCCCTAGCAGCATCAAAGTTAAGAAAAGCCTTTTTGGCAGGTGTAGACCTTGATCCTGAGCAAGGTTGATAATATAAAAAGGTATATCATATTAATTCAAGACAATGTGCATTTATTTGTTGTTTTACTTAGATTTTAATGTTTTAACTGTTTTAACTTTTTTGACTGTTTTAACTGTTTTAATGTTGTAATGTTTTATATTGTGTTGCGATGGCCATTGGCTACAAACAATAAATTGAAATTGAATTGAATAGAAGTATAGCTTCCAAATGGTGGGAAGTTATAATTCCCCTTTACTCAGCACTAGTTAGGCCCCATCTTGAGTACTGTGTCCAGTTCAGGGCACCACACTTTCAGAAGGACGTAGACAAACTGGAGAGGGTTCAGAGGAGGGCAACAAGGATGATAAAGGGATTGGAAACAAGGCCCTATGAGGAGAGACTGAAAGAACTGGGCATGTTTAGCCTTCAGAAGAGGAGACTGAGGGGAGATATGATAGCACTCTTCCAGTACTTGAAGGGTTGTCACAAAGAGGAATGGCAGGATCTTTTCTGGATCATCCCTGTTTGCAGGACACGGAATAATGGGCTCAAGTAAGTTACAGGAAGCCAGATTACACCTAAACATCAGGAAAAATTTCCTGACTACGCCAATGGAACCAACTACCTAGGGAGGTGATGGGCTCTCCCAATCTGGAGGCATTCAAGGTGAAGCTGGACGGCCATCTGTCAGGGATGCTTCAACCTGGATTCCTGCATTGAGCAGAGGGTTGGACTCGATGGCCTTGTAGGCCCCTTCCAACTCTACTTTTCTTTTGATTCTATGATTGTGCCCATACCAGATTGCAAGCTTTGCTTTTTTTTCTGTTGGCAGGAAAATTCATTCATGTGCATTTTTTTGCACATTTCCTAAATGTACACATCAGTTGTACACATAAAGAGTACTTGTGAAAATTTTTCAAGTACACATTTTTTTAATGTACATTTTTCAAATGTATGCATGCTGTCAAACACGTTTGTTTTTGGACCATGAATCACACTGCAAACTCAGAAATGTATGGACTTCAACCACTGATTGCATTCAAGTCCATGTTCAAGTCTGGGAGATACAAATTGAGTAAATTCTGGTACAGAACAAACAGAAACTCATTTTGGCTAGACAGACCTTTCTAGGCAGGGAGTTCTGATGAATGGGTACCAAAAGCCTGCACCATCATCCAATGAGAGCCAGTGTGGCATAGTGGTTAGAGTGCTGGGCTGGGACTCGGGTTCTAGTCCCTGCTTGGCCATGAAACTCACTGGGTGACTTTGGGCCAGTCACTGACTCTTAGCCTAACCTACCTCACAGAGTTGTTGTGAGGATAAAATGGAGAGGAGGAGGAGGATTATGTAAGCAGCCTTGGGTTCCTTGCAGGAAAAAAAGGTAGGGTATAAATGAATAAATAAATAAATCATGCCCCCGCAGACACCTATAAGGCACGCAGGAGTACATGCAGGATAAGATTATTCTTAAGATATTCAGGACCCAGCCTACTTCATAGAATCATAGAAATCATAGAAAAGTAGAGTTGGAAGGGGCCTACAAGGCCATCGAGTCCAACCCCTCTGCTCAATGCATGGAATCCAGGTCAAAGCATCCCTGACAGAAGGCCATCCAGCTTCACCTTGAATGCCTCCAGAGTGGGAGAGCTCACCACCTCCATAGGAATTGGTTCCATTGTCTTATTGATCTAACCGTCAGGAAATTTTTCCTGATGTTTAGGTGGAATCTGGGTTCCTGTAACTTAAGCCCATTATTCCGTGTCCTGCAAACTGGGATGATTGAGAAGAGATCCTGGCCCTCCTCTGTGTGACAACCCTTCAAGTACTGGAAGAGTGCTATCATATCTCCCCTCAAGTCTCCTCTTCTGAAGGCTAAACATGCCCAGTTCTTTCAGTCTCTCCTCATACGGCCTTGTTTCCAGTCCCTTTATCATCCTTGTTGCCCTCCTCTGAACCCTCTCCAGTTTGTCTACGACCTTCTTAAAGTGTGGTGCCCAGAACTGGACACAGTACTCAAGATGAGGCCTAACCAGTGCTGAGTAAAGGGGAATTATCACTTCACGCGATTTGGAAGCTATACTTCTATTAATGCAGCCCAAAATAGCATTTGACTTCTTTGCAGCCACATTGCATTGCTGGCTCATATTCAGTTTGTGATCTACCACAATTCCAAGATCCTTCTCACTTGTGGTATTGTTGAGCCAAGTGTCCCCCATTCTGTAACTCTGCATTTGGTTTCCTTTCCTTAGGTGCAGCACTTGGCATTTATCCCTATTAAATTTCATTCTGTTGTTTTCGGCCCAGCACTCCAGCCTATCGAGGTTTGTTTGAATTTTGTTTCTGTCTTCCAGAGTATTAGCTGTTCCACCCAACTTTGTGTCATCTGCAAATTTGATAAGCATTCCCTGCACCTCCTCATCCAAGTCATTAATAAAAATGTTGAAGAGCACTGGGCCCAGGACCGAGCCCTGTGGTACCCCGCTCGTTACCTCTCCCCAGTTTGAGAATGAACCACTCTAGTTCAGCCACTGAACTAGAAGGCCCACTGTACTACTGACACTGAAGCCTGACCCTTGCCTCCCCAGGAAGTAAGGGAGTATGGTAAATTGAGTTTGTAGGTCAGCCTACAAGGTTGGAGAACACTGAACTAGACATTTGAGTATTTTATCCATGGAAAAGGGAAGGGAGGGGACTCAATTCACAACCACAACCGCCCCCAGCCCCAGCAGAGGATAGCCGGGGAGAGACTCTACAGAGAGACTCTACAGATTGCCCTCAGGTCACTCTGTAGCTGCTGATTTCTGAACGTAATGTCTTCTAGGAAGTTTATTCACTCACCGGGGATTTCCTATTGATAGTCTACGTGTGTAGAAGTTAGTGAAAGAAGACCAGATGTTCTGATAAATACCTTCAGAGTTTCTTTGGCCTGAATGGCAAAGTCAGATTAATTGTATAACCAATTGATAACTGAGGGAGGCAGAGTTGGCTTCCAGGTTTGTAAGATTTGTTGTTTGGCTATCAAAGCTGCCTGCTGCAGTCAAGTTATAGAACCTTTATTTAGAGCCAAACTAAATAACTAAAGAATCTAAATAACCTCCTTGAAAGATTTCATCAACGTTGCCTCCGGGAAATCCTGCGAATTACTTGGGAAAATAGGCGAACAAATGTCAGTGTTATGACAGATAATTCTGGGCACTAGATTCCCTCTAACCCTCTTACAAAAGGTTTAGGATCTTTGGCTGGGGTAAAACCTGCGCTGCTGGGGTGGAAAGTGTGCGCTTTGCTCCTTTTATACTTAAACAAACCTACACACACACACAGACTCTAGAAACAAAAGGGTGGTGCATTCGCACCATTTATATTCCAAGACAAAAATTTGTAATCCATTTTTAATCAGATTAATTTGTAATCCACATAGGAGTTTCTAAACTGCACCTCCAGTCTCATCCCGAGACCCTTGTGGTTTTATTTCCCACTTTTCCACAAAATTTCTCGCCTCCTCCACCGTACTGAACTTATATCTCCTTTGGTTCATGGTAAAACTAACTCCTCCTGGCAATTCCCATCTATATCGAATATTTTGCTGTTTAAGCTTCTCAGTCAAAAATATATATTCTTTCCTTTTTTGCAAAATCCTTGATGGAATTTCCTTCAAAACAATTATTTCCACGTCTTTCCCCTCATCATTCAGCATCATTTTCTCCTTATAGTGTTGTTGGATAACTTGATCTCTTAAACTTTTCCTGACGAACCAAATCAAGATATCTCTCGGGACTTTATTTTTAACAGCAAAACGAGAGTTAATTCTGTAAACTCTATCAATTTTTGCTTGCATAACTTTCATTTCCATCCTCAAAAAATCTGCTAACAGTTCAATAATCCTCTTTGTAATGTCTTCTGATTGTTGTTCTGGAATTGATCTCAATCTTAAACAGCACTCATTCCGTCTTAGCTCCATCAGCGCCAAATCGCTTAAGCATTTTTCAAGATGTTGTTCTGTCTCTTGACATTTAGCTTCTAAGGTCAAGACCTTCTGAAAGAGAAGAAAAATATTTCATTATTTGAATAAATTGAAGTTGGATTTGATTTGTTTACAAGAGACACATATAAATAAAAGAGATTCAAAATACTTGATACAAAAGAAACTTGGAGAATAATTTATTTCAGCTAGTACAAAGGAAAAAAATGGTGTGGTTTTATATGTAAAGAATAAACTTTCTCCAATATTGATCTTCTCAGATGAACAAGGTAGATACGTTGGAGTAGAAGTTAATATCTCGGGAAAGAAAATATTGGTAGTAGGGGTTTATGCACCAAATGAAAACAAATCTATGTTTTATAAACGTCTTATGGATAGACTTTTGGAATCTACATACGAAAATTGGTGTTTAATGGGAGATTGGAATGGAGTGGTGTCACCAAAACAAGATAGACATTCGGAAAAAGATATAAGAAAAAATCAGGGGAAATTGCCAAAAAGTTTTTTTGAATTAATAGAAAATCTGGAGTTGGTGGACATTTGGAGAACTAAAGATGGAGACTCCAGAGAATTTACATTTTTTTCTGATAGACATAAATCACATGCAAGACTTGATATGATTTGGTTGTCGAAAGCTATGGCTATGGAAATCTATAAAGCTGAAATATTGCCAAAAATGTTTTCTGACCATAATCCAGTTTCTGTGACTTTCAAAAGGAAGAAGGGTTCATTTAGATGGAGATTTAATGAATCATTATTGAAACAAGAAAGGGTGGTCCAAGACTGTAAGCATAAACTGAGAGAATTTTTTGAAAACAACTTAGACAAAGGTGTGGACTTACAAATAGTTTGGGATACAAGTAAAGCCTTCATCAGAGGACAATTTATACGACATAACTCCTGTCTTAAAAAAAAGAGACAAGAAAAGACAGAAAATATTTTATTGGAAATCAGAGAGAAAGAGAAGGAATTAGAAAAATCTCCAAATAATACTAATATTTCATGGCAAATTAAAGCATTGCAGAGGCAGTTATCTATGTTGATGATGCAAGAACTGGAAATGAAATTGAGTTATGCCAAGCAAAGGAATTTTGAATTTGCTAATAAACCAGGGAAATGGTTGGCATATAAAATAAGGAAAGAGAGAGAGAAGAGAGTAATACTTAAGCTGTTGGAGGACAACACTGAAATAACGGATAATTTGGGTATGAAAAGAGCATTTTTTCAATTTTATTCACAATTATATAAAGGGGAAAAAATTCTGAAAAAAGAATAGAAGATTATTTGCAACGGCAAAACTTGCCAAAGATTACAGAGTATCAAAGAGAAATTATGAATGGCCCTATAACTATACAAGAATTATCTGAAGCAATTAAGAAATCGAAAAAAGGGAAAAAACCGGGCCCTGATGGACTGTCAGCAATTTATTACAAATGTTTTGAAGATGAGTTGTTACAACCACTACAAAGGATTATGAATAATATCCTACAAAATGGGAAGTTACCAGATACATGGAGAGAGGCTAATATTGCATTGATACCTAAAGAAGGACAAGACTTGACTTCTGTTAAAAATTACAGGCCAATTTCACTATTGAATAATGATTACAAATTATTTACAATGATTCTATCTGAAAGACTAAAGAAAATTTTACAAGAGTTTATTCATCAGGATCAATGTGGTTTTCTGCCTAAAAGACAATTAAGAGATAACATTAGAACTGCGTTGGACGTGTTGGAATATTTAAATTGTCATAATGAAAAACAAGCAGCACTGATTTTTTTGGATGCTGAAATAGCTTTTGACAACGTGAACTGGAGTTTTTTATTTGGAGTAATGAATAAAATGGATTTTGGAGAGAATTTTATTAAAGGAATAAAATTGATATATTCGACACAAAAAGCACAAATAATTGTTAATGGTGAATTGACAAAGCCCTGTATGATACAAAAGGGAACAAGACAAGGATGTCCATTATCTCCACTACTGTTTATTTTAGTTCTAGAAGTTTTGCTTAGAGATATTAGGCAAGATGGAAAAATCCCGGGAATAAAAATTAAAAAAGAATCATACAAGTTGAGAGCTTTTGCAGATGATTTGATGATAGTCTTGGAAAATCCACTACAAGGAGTGCAAACTCTGTTGGATAAATTAAATGAGTTTGGAGGGTTGGCAGGATTCAAGGTAAATCATGAAAAAACAAAAATGTTGGTGAAGAATATGAGAGCGGAAGACCAACAGATATTGATGCAAACATCGGGTTTTAAAATTGAAAAAAGAGTAAAATATCTTGGTATCATAATGACAAATTCGAATTCCACGTTGTTTCAAAACAATTATGTTAAGATATGGTTAGGAATTAAAAATGATATGTTGAAATGGGAGAAACTAAAATTGTCTTTGCTGGGTAGGATCTCTGTGATAAAAATGAATGTTTTACCAAGAATGATGTTCTTATTTCAAACACTACCGATTTTAACTAATGATGTGCCCTTTAAAGAATGGCAAAAGGACATATCTAAATTTATATGGCAAAGAAAGAAACCACGTGTTAAATATATAGTTCTACAGGATGCGAAAGAAAGGGGTGGATTGGGTGTACCTGATTTGAAATTGTATTTTAATGCTTGCTGTTTTGTTTGGTTGAAGGAATGGGTGACATTGAGAAATAACAGACTTCTAGAATTGGAAGGGCATGATCTAAGGTTTGGATGGCATGGATATTTGTGGTATGACAAAGCTAAGGTTAATGTAGATTTTAAGAACCACTATATCAGAAGGGCGTTATTAAGAGTTTGGAACAAATACAAGCCCAGGTTATGCCCAAAATTACCCTTATGGATATCACCCCAAGAGGCATTATACAGGAAAGAAATGACAAGCAATGGGAACTGGTTAAAATACAGAGAAATATTGGAATTGCGTCAGGGAACACATTGGATTAAAACACGGGATTGTTTAGTAACACAAGGTCATAACTTACACTGGTTTTCATACATGCAATTGTTAGAGAGATTTAAAGTGGATAAAAGAATGTATGATATAGAAGAGGATAAGTCTGAATTTGAAATACAATTGTGTACAGGTGATGATCATGTAATTGCAAAAATGTATAAATTTTTGTTGAAGTTTGGGACAGAAGAAGAACAAGTTAAAGACTGTATGGTTAAATGGGCAAGGAACTTTGGATATAATATAATGATGGAACAATGGGAACACATGTGGACTAAAGGTATAAAATTTACACTGTGTTCTGATCTTAGAGAGAATTTTTACAAGATGATGTATCGTTGGTACCTAACTCCTGTGAAATTGGCTAAGATGTATAATAATGTGTCAAATGTATGTTGGAAATGTCAAAGTCATGAAGGAACATTTTATCATGTTTGGTGGACATGTAAAAAAGTGAAAACATATTGGGTACAAATACACACATGGATACAAAAGATTTTAAAAGTGAATATTAAACTGAAACCAGAAATGTTTTTATTGGGTATAATGGACTTGCAACTTGAGAAAGACTATGGAACATTATTACAATATATGATGACGGCAGCAAGAATAATCTATGCTCAAAAATGGAAAGAAGCAACTATACCAACTATAGAAGACTGGCTGTTGAAAATGTTGGACTTAGCAGAGATGGCAAAATTGACTTGCTTAATTAGAGAAATTTTTTTAACTTCATTCAAGAAAGACTGGAAACCTCTGGTGGACTACCTCTGGCATAGTGGTGAAAGTGTTGGACTGGGACTTGGGAGATCCAGGTTCTAGTCCCCGCTCGGCCATGAAACTCACTGGGTGACTTTGGGCCAGTCACTGCCTCTCAGCCTAACCTACCTCACAGGGTTGTTGTGAGGATAAAATGGAGAGGAGGAGGAGGACTATGTAAGCCGCCTTGGGTTCCTTGCAGGAAAAAAGGCAGGGTATAAATATAATAAATAAATAAATAAATTGGGGAGGAGGGAAAGTGACTTAATAACTTTTGGTTTTGATTTCTGAATATGGGTAAGGTGATAGAAATTCATTATGTGAAAATAGAAGAAACTTATATATTGGATAAGGATTGGTAATGTTTGTCAGACAATGAGGCGGAAGCCAAATGTTGTTTTGGAAAATTCAATAAAAAAAATTCGAAAAAAAAAGAAACAAAAGCGTGGTTTTATTGAAGAAGAATACAGAGTAGGTACAGCGTCTTATTTGTTGGTAAAGCAAACCTAGTGATGTCAGGCAGCAAAATATCCTTACGCTATGGTTCAAACACACCCTGTATTCTGGAGAGGAGAAAGAGTCCCTTTTGCCCTGACAAGCCTGAACAGAAAAAGGGGGGGGGGGAGATTCCCGCCTAGAAGGATAGAAAAGCAAAGTCCCAGCTACTACCTGTCTGCTGTGATGAGGTTCCAGCTGTAGCCCTGCAGTTCGCGTTCCAAGGTGACCCCTTCAGCTCCTTCTCCAGACACCCCTTGCTAAAACCTCTTGGTTCTTATAGTCTCTTTCCTGCCTTTTTGGAGGGAATGAGAGCAGTGGGGGTGGTCTTTGCCCCACAGATGTCTTCTAACCCTGCCAACGACCTTACTCTTTGTATTTTGATAGCTCTTGATGGGTGTACAAAGTTTGGGTCTTCTTGCTGATGGGACTGTTTTTGGAGTAAGCTTCTGGTGGTATTCGCCCAGTGGTGGGGGGGAGCCATATCTTTTCAGGAGAAATCCTCTTGTGTTTTAGGCGATATGCAATATTCAGGTCTTAATCAATGCAAGCCTGCCACTCATTTGCCTATGCATGCCTCTAGGCTTCACTCACTCTTCCATTCAAGCCTTCAGTCATGACCTTTTGCCTTCTGCCCTGCTGGGGAGGTGGGCAGGCTGCTTCTTTTCTCTTGAACCCTCGCTTACCCTACGCTTCTTATGAGGGCTGTGGACTTCCTTTTGGAAGTGTAGCCATAACCAAATGATCAGAACTATATCTCATCTTAACAGTCCCCCCGTTGGTAGCTTGGTATTCGGAGAATATGAAGCTACCACCTCTTTAATTGGCACCGGGCATTCATTCGCTGCTCCAGCCTCTGGAACTTCCGTGTCAACCTTTTCATCCATACAAGCATACCTAGGGTTGCAATGAAAAGACAGCTTTGCACTATGGCCATGATTACGATTGGGTGGAGCAAGATTGCCCACACTCCTGCCAAATTTGGGGACCACCCCTCTAGTGAACTCCACCAGCTCTTTGCTCCTGCTTGCCTCACTGAGGCTGCAATTTTCTTGATTTCCTGATTGTCATGGTGAACTTCTAGAACTGCTTGCTCTCCTAGTTCCTTAACCATGTCTAGTTCAATCCCTGTAGGTCTTGCAAGCCATAACCTAAGGAAATGGGTGTGAGGGTAGGGTAAAGCCCTACCTGTTCCTTAATCGTTTGCACTGTCCATACTGGCACACTAAATTCAAAATTACAACCTACTATTGTACTTATGCTACAAAAACACCTATTTACATATCTAACTATTGGTTGAATGAACTGCTTGTTGATTATCACATATGCACAACTTGTCTTGATACACACACACCCTTGTCCGGTGTATATGACAGCTGAACTAGACTCTTTCTTGAGCATAAATGAACAGTAGGATGTATTTCTTGCCCCATAGGAAAAGCAGTTGCGTGGAGTCTCAAAGGTTTGGTCCTCGCACACAAAGCCTAACCCTGGGTGATGCTGACACCCTCTGACATTTATGGTCTCCCAAACTCCTGCTCTGAGGCAGTGCCCAGTGTTGTTCTTCTTGCGCATACATGACCATACCTTTACTGATTGGGATACCCAAGGGAACAACTGGAAAAACTCTCATGGTTTCTTTGGCTTCTACAGTGGCTAGGAACAGTGTGAGTTCCTTGCCTTCTCTGTCATACGTGGCATTCCTTAGCTCCCACCATTTGTCTAGCTCTTGCTCTCCTTTGGACATGTAGGGAGCAATTACATTTTTGACCTCTTGGGGGAGTACCTGGTTAATGGCCATGTGAATTAGAGACATTGTTAGCTGATGGGCTAGTCCCTGAGCCTGCATGCATGACATTGCTAAAGAGACATTTGTTGCAAAGACATGACAGTATTTACAATCTTAAAATTGTCCTTTTCTATCACCCTTTCCCACAATGGGAGGATTGCAGAAATGACCTGAGGCATCTTCTACAGTGTGTGCCAGTGCCCTGGTGATGGGCTCTGCCAGTTCTTCAATTCGCTCGGTGGCATACATCAGTTTATTGTCCACAATCTCAATGACTCCTGCATCTAAGAAGCCTACACCTAAGCTTAATGCTTCTCCGACACTCCTGGTGTTCCTGGTTTTCCCAAACCTCCCTTGCCATAAGTCTTCCCATTTTCCCCATCCCTGCTGACTCGTGGTCAGGTATGGTGCGCATTGTGGAAACTCCTGGGAGATATTCAATTTATGGAGTGGTATAATGACCTGTTTCAAGGATCTTTTTGGTTGCCAAATCACTTCTTGGAATTGATTCATTTTTAGCACATGTGACCCGATTATAGGGTATTCTAACTTGGACAACATTGTCACATTTTTGATTAGGGGATCTATTGCTAGAACCTTCTACCCAACCCTGAGGGTGTAAGGGCCCGGGGCACTTTGGAAGTCAATAACAGTGTCATAACTCACCGAGCTAAATGGAATATGTTCCCTGTTAGTTCCACAATGCCTTTCATCTAACATCAAACCCCAGTCCAAAATGCCTTGGCTTTTCAGCTTCTCCACAGACACGTGGCCTTTAAAATGCTTCCAGTTCTGGAAAGATCTCCGGTAAACTTGCCCAGTGGAGGCCGTTAGAGTGAGCAGGATTTCTTCACCTTTCCGCCTCTCCTTTTCGCTGACCACCATGATTTGGAAGTGGACTGGTGAACCTACTGCCCAAGTGACCGCAGTGACTAAGATGATGTGACAGACGGGCTCTCTGGAAACATCCACTCCTTGGCTGGCGTTGGAAAGGGGTGCACATTGCAACTGTGCCCTGGAGCTCTTGTGGTCGCCAGTAAAGCAGAAGCTGGTTTGGATCTCCGTCCCACTGCGTGTGCAAGGAATCCCGTGTTCTGCCTCACAAGCTGCATCATGCTGCACATTCACCCGGAAGGAGGATTTTAATGCCTTTCTTGGGACTTGTTCCCAGATCAGGTCGGTCAGAGTGCACGCCATGTCGATTTCTGGCCGCGCCACCTCATGGCACCTCCACCTGTTGGTGACTTCCCAATCGCCCATGACTCCTCGCACGATTCCCCACAGAACTAGGGTCTTCCACATGTTGGCTGGATAGGGTAAAGAGAGAGAAACTGTGAAATCCTAACCCTCCCCCACCCGCCTAGTTTGGCGATGCCCAATTATTTCTAATCACACACAACATACAAGACAGACACACATAGACTTCCTGCTCAGATCTTTTTGTGGTTTTCTTCTCTGTGCACTTGCAATCTGAGGCTTGGGTCATTCTGTGAACACCAGGAGAGAGAATGCGCATTTACTGCTCAGTTGCTGTGCTCAGATCCACTGCACCTGCATCTGGAGGATTTCCTTTCCATTCTTTTAACTGGGGGCAGTGAAAGTATTTCTTCCATGCCTTGCCCTTCTTACCTGCTGGGATCTCAACCTGGTAGACTGCTGGACTGGCTCTGTCTACAATTAAGGCTGGCCCTTCCCACTTTTGTCCTTGCTCATGAAAGAACTAAATCAAGTCCCCGCGTACACACCCTGGGACTATCCAGTGGCGAACTTGGTCTGACCTAATGGCCCACCACAATCCATCTTCCTGCTGGATTTGGTATTTTCCCTTTGAACTTCGGCCTGCTGCTGCTAATGCTTCTACCTCCTTGTCTCCCTTCTGCAGCTCTGCTAGGTCTAGAGTGGTTACACTTGCTCTTTGTGCTTGTCCCCTGGTTGTGAGCGCAGCTATGGGATGATTGGACTTTGCCTCTTTAATCAGCACGCTTTCATTCACGCACCCACACTCTATTTTGTTTTTAGCCCAAACTTCTGGAAACTCCTCTGTCCACGGGTCATCTACCAGAAATGTATGGACTTCAACCACTGATTGCATTCAAGTCCATGTTCAAGTCTGGGAGATACAAATTGAGTAAATTCTGGTACAGAACAAACAGAAACTCATTTTGGCTAGACAGACCTTTCTAGGCAGGGAGTTCTGATGAGTGGGTACCAAAAGCCTGCACCATCATCCAATGAGAGCCAGTGTGGCATAGTGGTTAGAGTGCTGGGCTGGGACTCGGGTTCTAGTCCCTGCTTGGCCATGAAACTCACTGGGTGACTTTGGGCCAGTCACTGACTCTTAGCCTAACCTACCTCACAGAGTTGTTGTGAGGATAAAATGGAGAGGAGGAGGAGGATTATGTAAGCAGCCTTGGGTTCCTTGCAGGAAAAAAAGGTAGGGTATAAATGAATAAATTATACTGTTGCCTGGGCATGCCATTCTGTTGCCTGGGCATGCCTTTGTCTGCCCCAGGGACTACTGAAGAATGAGGTCCTTGGTTTGTGTAAGTAAATGCCTGGATTGGCTCTGGAAGCCCTTTCTTTTTTGGGGTTCCCTCTTTCGGGGGGGGCGGTTTCCCTTATCCACTCTGAGACTTGCTGGACTGCCTCTTGCAGCTCGGCCCATGTAATCTGTTGGGGGTCTATTCTTCCTATCGCCCTCCTTGTTTGGGTGTTTAGCCCAGTGTAAGCTGCCTCAACAAACTCCCTAGTGTTGTAATCCCATTGCCTCTGTGCTCTGAAAACTCCATTTGCTAGTCTGGCTAGCATTTTCTTTCTGTTTAAATAGACCTCTGGTCCCTCATGGGGTGCCTGAGAGTCCATTAAATACAGTCTGAGGCACGGTGTGCCTGGAAAGAAAGTCTTTATGGCCACCTTCATCCAATCACTGAGATTGGGACCAGTGATCAATCCTACTTCTGCCTCGATACACATGATGTCATTCTCAGAGGCGCAGTACCGTGCCACTTGGCCTACATCAAAGATGTCAGCAGTGGGGTGCATAGTACTGATTCGAGCAAGCCATGCCAGTACCGTTGCTTTATTGAGTGGACCCAAAACCTCAGTCAAAGCATTTGCCTGAGATGGGGACCACCTCACTGTGTCCTGTACTTCTTCTACTCTAGTTCTATTATTCCCAGAACCAATTGTAGTCACTGTCTTGCTTATTATTGGAGCTACTGGCATTTCTCCCTTAGCCTCTAGCTCTCTTCCTTCGGGGCTCCCCAGGCGCTGAGCCGGAGGATCTGGCTCTGGGCTTGGCGTGTGGTGGATAAATGCCCTCAACTCGCTACCCTCCGCATCTGGCAAGACACTTTGGATGGCGACATTGAGCCCTAGCTGAGCTTCTAGCTGCCTTTGAAGCTCTTGGATTTGCTTCTTGCAGTGGTCATGTGTGACCACATGCCTTTGTCTTTGCAACTTCCCTATTAACACCTCAGTGGCTGCCCTAGCCTGGTTTAGATTTTTCGTGGCTTCTTCTACTTCACCACTTGCCCTTTGTGCCTGGTGCACAGCCTGGTCTCTTTCCCGCTCCATCTGCCTGAGAGCTGAAGCCCAACGCACCTTGTCTGCTTGTATCTCTTCCTTCTCTCTGATTAACTGTTGGCATTCCAATTTCCACCCTTCTACAAACTGTTTTTGCTGGTCTAACTCCTCCTGCATTGCCTCTACCATTTTTTGGTAGCTGCCACACACATTATGCATTCCCCATAGAATGGCTGCCTTTCTCTGTGATTTGGAAGGCTTGCTTTCTTTAAAAATTAAAATACTCTTCCAAAGCTTCATGGAGTGTTTTAAAAGGATTGCTTGTTTTAAAACAATCATCTCCCCATACACATGTTCCTCTTTTGGCAATGTATGCCTCTAATTCTGTCAATTCTCCTCCCTTCTTGAGAAATCTCCTGGCTCCACTCATGGGGGAGGCTATTGAAGTAGCTGCCATTACTTTTCTCTTTGTGGTTACCCCTAGGGAAGAAGAACTCTTTTTGGGGGGTGCTTTGGTCCTGCCCAGGTCTCAGGAGTGGATACGCCTTGATCAGGGGCGATCCTTGCCCTGCAACCCGCAGCTGCTCCAAATCACCCTCCAAAAGACACTTGCACTTTGCTTATGCTCAGGAACTCTGCGCGTGTTGCTGCGACTTACAAGTCCCACAATGTGATGTTCCTAATTCTCTCAAACACCTCCTACGTTTCTTAGCTCTATGAACTGGCTGCTGGTTTCCTGGGATCACGGGTTGGCCGCTTCCCGTTTCCCAGAAGACCCTGCTGCCACTTGTGAGTGCTGTTTCCCACTACTCCTTTTCTCTCCTGTGCACACTTGGATTTCCCTCAACTCACTGTTCTTCCAGTGATCAAGAGACACGCTCCCAATTGTTCCTTGTCCAACAACCAAGAACCAGTGCCTGGGTTTTGACTACGCGCCCTCCACCCAAAACACACAATACAATCACAAATCCCTGCCCAGGTTTTGGCCCTCGCCCTCCACCTAGAACAGACACAATCCCTGGGTCAGCCCACGCTTGTACTCCAGAACAAACACAAGCTAAGCACTGCGCTCTGGGTCAGCCCACGCTCGTACCCCAGAACAGAATCCCAACTTTTGGATGTTTTGGCCCCTCGCCCTCAACCCAAAGTTGCCTCCTGTGCTTAGAAATAGAAAGGGAAAAGCTCCTGACACACTCCCCGCCACAACTGCTACACGCTCCCCAGTGAGGATCTTAAGGACCCGCACTTTGCTGCCTGATCTTAAAAATCCACCACCTTGCTGCCCCGCTTTCTCCACCAATCTGTTACGACAGATAATTCTGGGCGCTAGATTCCCTCTAACCCCACACTTTTACGAAAGGTTTAGGATCTTTGGCTGGGGTAAAACCTGCGCTGTTAGGGGGGGAATATGCGCTTTGCTCCTTTTATACTTAAACAAACCTACACACACACACAGACTCTAGAAACAAAAGGGTGGTTTTATTGAAGAAGAATACAGAGTAGGTACAGCGTCTTACTTGTTGGTAAAGCAAACCTAGTGATGTCAGGCAGCAAAATATCCTTACGCTATGGTTCAAACACACCCTGTATTCTGGAGAGGAGAAAGAGTCCCTTTTGCCCTGACAAGCCTGAACAGAAAAAGGGGGGGGGGAGATTCCCGCCTAGAAGGATAGAAAAGCAAAGTCCCAGCTACTACCTGTCTGCTGTGATGAGGTTCCAGCTGTAGCCCTGCAGTTCGCGTTCCAAGGTGACCCCTTCAGCTCCTTCTCCAGACACCCCTTGCTAAAACCTCTTGGTTCTTATAGTCTCTTTCCTGCCTTTTTGGAGGGAATGAGAGCAGTGGGGGTGGTCTTTGCCCCACAGATGTCTTCTAACCCTGCCAACGACCTTACTCTTTGTATTTTGATAGCTCTTGATGGGTGTACAAAGGTTTGGGTCTTCTTGCTGATGGGACTGTTTTTGGAGTAAGCTTCTGGTGGTATTCGCCCAGTGGTGGGGGGGAGCCATATCTTTTCAGGAGAAATCCCCCTGTGTTTTAGGCGATATGCAATATCCAGGTCTTAATCAATGCAAGCCTGCCACTCATTTGCCTATGCATGCCTCTAGGCTTCACTCACTCTTCCATTCAAGCCTTCAGTCATGACCTTTTGCCTTCTGCCCTGCTGGGGAGGTGGGCAGGCTGCAGGAACGGTGCAGGGCTGTTTGGCGCCCTAGGCCAAATTATATTTAGCGCCCCCCCTCTCGTGCCGTGGGGGGGGCTCCGGAGCAAAGCAGCCCTGCTCTGCAACCCCCCCCGCGCCGCCGCCGCCGCCGCCACCACCACCTACCTTCCCCCCGCCCCCGCTGCTGGCTGCTGCTGCTGCTGCTGCTGCCGCCTCCTCCTCCTCCGACGCGATGGGACCCCCGCGCTTTTTTTTTTGCCAGGGAAACCAGGACAACAGGGCTGTTTAAGCCCTGTTGCTCTGGTTCCTCCCGCCAAAACAATGCCGGCGGGGCTCCGGAAACGACGGGAAGGTAGGTAGGTGGCTGGCGGGCGGTCGTGCGCGGGGGGGGAGGTGCGGCGGTGGTGGCGGCAGCGGCCAGCAGGCGGGCGGGGGGCGCGGCGGAGGTGGCAGGCGGGGCAGGAGTGCGGCGGAGGCGAGGAAGGGGCGCAGAAACGCTGCGCCCTCTTCCGCCACGCGCCCTAGGCAGCCGCCTGGGTCTGCCTAGTGGTAGCGCCGGCCCTGGCAGGCTGCTTCTTTTCTCTTGAACCCTCACTTACCCAACGCTTCTTATGAGGGCTGTTGACTTCCTTTTGGAAGTGTAGCCATAACCAAATGATCAGAACTATATCTCATCTTAACAGTGTACTGGAAGACGCAAAGACTGCTAGCGTTGAAAAAATGATCCTTCAACGCCAACTTCAGTGGACCGGTCATGTTGTTCGAATGCCTGACTGCTGTCTCCCAAAGCAGTTACTTTATTCCCAACTCAAGGATGGAAAGCGGAATATCGGTGGTCAATATAAGAGGTTTAAAGATGTTCTTAAGGCTAATCTAAAAAAATGCAATATAAACATCGAAAACTGGGAAGCTCTGGCCCATGAACGATCTAACTGGAGGTTGGCCTTTCACAAAGGTTCTATGGACTTTGAAGAAGCCCGAGTGCAAGGTGAAAAGGAGAAACGTGCTAAGCAAAAAGCACGTCAAACAAATCCTTTACAGGACCATCTTCCATCTGGTAACCTGTGTCCTCACTGTGGGAAACTGTGTGGATCTAGAATTGGCCTCCACAGTCACTTACGGACCCATCGCTAGAGTCTACACAATCTTCTTTAGAATTTCCTGCTTTTAAAATTTCCTTTTTGTAAATTTTTATCCTGGAAGACAATCTTACTCGGTCACGAGTGATCGCCTGATGATGATGAGAGCCAAACTAAATGTTCTTTTAATCAGGCATAGCTGAGCTATGTGTGGTTGTTTCCCGATCTCTCCTGCAACTGTGTACTGCCCCGATTTGGTTTGGAATCACAGATGCTTTTGGAGAGGAGCATCTAAGCTTCCTCTCCCCCATTTTTGTCCCAGAATTCTACACCTACGGCAGGGGGTGGGGGTGTTAAAAAAAGGAGGGGGGAAAGTCTTCATTGGAATCAATGGAGACTTTAATAATAATAATAAAAAAAAACCCTCCCCCCACATGGGGGATGGAATTTCAAGAAAAAAAATGAGTGGGGAGGAAGCTTAAAACGTTCTCTCCCAGTCCAAATCAGAGACATGCGTGCTTGCAGGGGAGTAAGAGAGTACAAGTTGAGCTATGTGTGATTAAACGACTGTTTAGTTTGGCCCTTAATCTCCAGAGTATAGGAATATATGGATTCCAAAACTGTTTGCAGGCAGATTAAGCTTAGAGTTAAAAAAATTAAATGGGTCTGGAGTGCTAAGTTTGCCCCAGAATCTAAAAGGACCAAATTAACTGATCGTGGTGCTAAATCTGACCCTTTTAGTGCTCTGTAGACACAATGGAGTCCTAAAACTGTCTAATTTAGCTTGAGAACAAGCTCAGTTTTACCATTTTAGCACTATGGAATGGCTTGGTGCTGAATTTTGATGGCAAACTGCTGTCGTCCCCCCCCCCCCGTTTTGTGTAGGGTTCCCCGTGGATTGTGTGTCCAAGGGCACACTGGTGCCCATGGGCACCGCATTGCCTTCCCCTGGCATATTCACTTGAAACATTCTCCTCTCAAATTAACAAGAACATCACCTGAGCCCCAAGGTTCTTACCCTTCCTTCCCAGAGCCTTGTAGCCCAGATGTGATACCATTTATAACTGTGCCTGGTGGTGTCATTCATTCCCACATAGATAAGCAAGAAAGGATAATGATCACTAGATATGTGAAGTCTTGCGAACCTCTTCATTTTATTCTGAATCCATGCACTGAAAAGACATCACATTTCATGAGTTAACAGGTCTGGCTAGCACTCAGGCATATCTGCATAGGAAGTCACCAACCACCACCACCACCCTTCTCCTCTTCTAGCAGGTGGTTGTTACTAGTCACCTCCGTCTTTGAAAGATTGAGAGCTTTCCTTCCACCTAGTGTAGCTCTCCTCCATCAGATAGATACTTAAAGCAATTTCTTATTTCCAGTGGTACAGAATGCCTTCTAATTCTCCTGCTCACTATTTTCCATCCGGTTTCCTCCCTGTTAAATATTTCATCTTCTTTCCTGACAGTCTCTTCCGGCTGTTGTCCTTGCCATAGTGCTCCCTATAGCCTGTCCAATAATTCCTCTTCTTTGATGAGGTGAAGTGTCCTTCAGATGTAACAACCAGTTTACAAATGCTTCAGGTGTAGTCTGTGATTCTTCCAGGAAGCAGATAACCATAACACACGACACACACCACAGAGATCTCACTGTCTATCTTCTTGCCTTTTGTTGATGTCCTAACCATTCTCTATTGAAGGAGTGGCCTTTGCTTCTTCTTTCTTTACTCATTGCTTGAGGGTTGCCTGGGTTCTTGTGATGTACTGCTGTTTAGGCAATGATTTGACGTCCTTTCAGCCCACTGGTGGAGATAGTACAGGGCAACAAGGAGCCCAGTTCCTGATGAGTTTGTGGCAATCTCCCTAATACCTTTCCACTGCAAATTATGGAACTCCCTTTCCACTGCAAACTCATAAAATCCTGTTAAATTCGGAGCTCTGGGATTAAGGTGGAGCTTCTTGTTCTTTTAGAAATCTGCTGGGAAGTTTTTATTGGTACATATTTATTTGGAATGGCCCTGTAAAATTTTAATTAAAAGACTTTTGCTATAGTCTTCAGTGAAATAGTTTGAAATCACTGAGCATGAACTACATATTACAAAGAACACCAGGCTGCTGCTATAAATGGCAGCCCTAAGTCAGGTTGACCCCTCCCACTCTGTAGTGTCTAGTTGAACTTAGCCTATGTCCTGCCATGAATACAATCTGCATTTCTTTGCCTCTCCAGTGAAAGCCAATGATGTTAAACAGAAGTAAGGAAACTCCTATTGTACTGACATCAAAACATGGGATAAATTGTACTAGAGATTACAAAAAAAAGGAGGGACCATTTTTAGAAACAGCCTTTGTCCTTTGTAATATGTAGCTCTGTTCTGACATAGCTGGAAAATAGACAATGAAGGTTAGACCCAAGATTTGCAGTGCAATCCTCAGACATAAGTCCCATGGAGTTCAATGGGACTTGCTTCCAGGCAAGTGGGTATAGAATTGCACTGTTAGTCATACTTAGAGTGGACCCATTGAAATCAATGGGATAAGTTGATGACTATCATAAGTCCCTTTGATTTCACTGGGTCTACTTTAAGTATAACTAAATCTGGATTCAACCCTGACTATTTTTTCTGGGGGCGGGGATGCAATTTTAATACAAAATTAGATTGAGAATTATATTTTACCATAAAAGTTAAGGTCAACAAATTAAAAAAAAACATTCTCACAATACTTTTAACTCTAGATGCTTACAAAAAATATTGGCAGTACCTTGTAGTAGTGGTGTCTTGAACTGGTTAGCACTGAGATACTTCCCGTCGAACTGAAAGGCACATACTGTTTGCCACTGTAATGGGAGTTGCGGAAGATGGCGAGGAGTGCAGTGTTGCACAACAGTCCTGCCTCAATGCTCTGTATTATGCTCTGTATTATGCTCTGTATTATGCTCTGTATTATGCTCTGTATGGTATTATACCCTGTATTTTGCTCTGTAATAGGAAGACATGACCTTGCTTAAATTGTGAGTTGGCTGCTAGCCAGGCTGATGCAATCTTCAGAAACTTGCTGACTGCAAGCCAGATGAATGACACTGCACAACAGCCCAGGTGCTACCAATTAAGCATGAGGTCTGCAGCCCATGGAGTTTGGTGCTAGAAAAGTATATAAGACTAACAAATGCAGACTAAGGTGTGGTTGTTGGTAGTGGTGGTGGTTGGTAGTGGTTGGTTGGTTGTGTGTGTGTGTGTGTGTGTGTGTGTGTGTGTGTGTGTAGTGGTGGAGTGCTGAAGTGCTGAAGAATCGGAAGGAGCAAGGAGGAGCAGAGGAAGCTGTTCAGAGAGCCCTGCAGACGCCCCAACGCTGAAAGCTGATACCCAGGCGGAGAGCTGCTGGAACTAGCAGGGACAGGGTTGATTGGAAATAATACAGTGACTGTGTAGCTAAGGAGTGGGAGTTCCACCAGGGAACTTGGAGGAAGGCATAGCATTGTTGTATTTCATGCTCAGCTTTGCAATAAAGTTGTTTGGCTTCAACTTCCTGGAGGAGTATTTATTATGGTCTGAAAATCCTTTAAAGAACCTTTGCCAATCCCTTTTGGGGAACCTGTGGCAAAACAGCCACTCATTGGAAAATGAAACTGGACAGAATCCAGAATCAATGTTTGTGTTTATATGTAAAAGTGTAGTGGCCTAGACAGCATGATCACATCTTTTTAAAGAGAGCTAATAAGGATTCCTCATGTGAAAGGGCAGTGTGCTAAAATATGGTTCAGAGCTTTGTCTGACAAGAAATCCCAAAACAGAGTTGGCATGTTTCCGTCTTGTATCTAGCTCTTAATTTAGAGAAGATAAGATAAAATTCAATGAGCTGTATCGGTTCTTGAGCAGATGACTTTCTTTCTAGTTGATTCCCAGATTTTTGGAACGGCATATACCGCAACAACATTGAAACACCTTGCCAATACATATATTTGTTATTAGCCTACAAAGGTGTTTTTTGTTTGTTTTTTACTATCCCACTCATACTTGCATTAGTCATCTGTGGCCTAAGGAAAAAAGGAACCAACTTTTGTAAAGTTTCCTTGTCTGCTCGCCTGAGACAATTTTTACCTGCCACAGGTAATCAAGAGAGGGGCTATGGGCAAGCCTGTCATTGAAATTCATCTTTGTAAAGAAAATAAATATTTAATATGTTGTGAATATTTTTTTACAAAAACAATCCTTTGGCCATCAGGATGACTGTGGATAGCCTTTTTTTTTTTTTTTTTTTTAAATCACTTCATTACTACAGAAGCACCTGTTGGGTTGTTTCTATCCAGCCACATGAGAAAGACTTCACAAACAGTTTGTGAACTTAGTCAGTTCACAAACTGACTAAGAAGGCTGACTAATACAGCCTTCTTCAACATGGTGTCCTCCAATGCTTTGGTCTTCAATTCCCATCAGCCCCAGCCAGCATGACCAATGGTCAGTAATTATAGGAATTGTCATTCAAAACCTCTGGAGGGCACCAGGTTGGGAAGGTTGGACTAGTACTTTAAATACCTGATTGCAAGTGTTGCCAAGGAAGCACATTCCTCTGCCATTTTTCAATTACGGTACTTTCCTAATGATTTCCAACATGGAAGTTGCCCTTCTCACAGCAGCCATATACTGGGTTGATGTTTTTATTGAGCTTTCCACCACTCCCCCCCCCCCCCAAGATCCCTTTCCTGGTCAGTCACCATCAGCTCAGACTCCACCAGCATATCTGTGTCTGTGAAGTTAGGATGTTTTGCCCCAATGTGCATCACATTACATTTGCTTGAGCCAGGGATGGGAGGGAGGTGGGCATGAGCATATTCTACAGATGTTTTTAAAGAGGGACCTGTCACCTTTCTTATAGCTACTGAGTTAGATTTAACCTTTGAAAGATGAGATGTGAAGTTTCCCTGCACTTTGTCTTATGGGCCAGGCTGAAATAATAAAATCCAGAATGTCCACTCCAATATACTCTGTGTCGATTTTCCAGCTAAGTATGCTATAGATCAGTGTTCTCCAACCTTGGGTCCCCAGATGTTTTGGGCCTACAACATCTGGCTGGGGCATGCTGGGAGTTGTAGGCCAAAACCATCTGGGGACCCAAGATTGGAGAACACTGCTATAGATATTTGTGCTTTTGGACCACCCCAATTGGAGGCATGATTCAAATAAAGCAATAGGGTTCCTTGTTGTTATCGTGACTTCATGGGGGGGGGGAAGTGGTGGGGCAGGAGGGAGGTGACCTTTTGCTGCAAGACTGAACAGAATGGAGAAGGATTTCACTATCCTAGTACCCTATGAAACAGCAACCCAGACTTTGTTTTGGATTGGATAAGATCAGCGAGCAAGCGATTAGCACTATGCTCCATAGCAAGCAGTCTGATCTTTGAATGCAAAATGGTGTATGTGACCTGCATTTTTTAAAAAAATAATAACAAAAAACTGAAAAACAAACATGTATCCAGGACATGTGATGTTTGTAGTGGTGTCCCTGTGTAATTTTAGACTCTGGGCTTAATGGTCTTGCGGGGGGGGGGGTGTTTTAGGCAGCCATGTCATGTGTATTACTTCACAAAGCACACACGTTTCTCTTTGCCCCCCCCAACTCCCATTCCACATTTTACAATTGCTCCAACATTCCTGACATATTAGAACAATAACAACAACGAAAACCCTTTGCCAACCCTGATTTTGAAAAAACAACAACACTCAAAGCACGTGCAGTTTTGCATTTTAAACTCACTTTAAAAAGCATAGCACCATCAGGAATAAAATGGAGTTCTGCTTCTGCTGCCCTGCTGTTCTGATCTCCTGCCATTCCGGGTGGTTATGGCGGCAGGGAGGGGGCTGCAAGCTCTAGCTGCACCAGTGGATGCTTGTCTCTGGAAACACTGAAATATCCTGGGGGGGGGGGAGAAGGGATGTTTCACACAGCCATATGTAAGCCATCACCACCAGTTCATTCAGCAGTTTCAAATGATGAAGTGCGTAACCCATAACTATACACACAGACTGTTAAGTTAAAAAAAAAAACAGGAAAGGGAATTGAAGCATTCAATAATTAGTATTCATTTTAGGTGCTCTTTTGAACACACTGTAAGATATCTTCTTTAATTGTGCAATCTGCATGTTCCATCATTTCTGCGCTAAGAGGAAAGGCAGTGCCAGCTGAAACACTGCATTAATGCAAGCTGGATTTTACTGAGCTGTAAATCGCTTTGTTGTATGAATCAAACATTTCCAGCAAGAGCTTTTTAATTATTGTTTCTTTCCAAAGGATACGAGGAGAGCTAGTGATGGCGCTTTGATTGCCTAAGTAACATTAACAGCATTGTCAGAAGGAAGGCAGGGAGGGACAGCTGGAAACATTCCATGCTGCAGTTTGGAGGGGGGGGGAGAATCAAAAAAGGAAGAGGCATGTTATATTAAGAAATGAATGACCTTCTTTCCAAGGATTGGCAACCTGGCAAATGAAAAAGATTCCTTTTCTCAGAGAGTGGGTCATAGAATCATAGAATCATAGCAAAGTAGAGTTGGAAGGGGCCTACAAGGCCATCGAGTCCAACCCCCTGCTCAGTGCAGGAATCCAGGTCAAAGCATCCTGACAGATGGCTGTCCAGCTGCACCTTGAATGCCTCCAGATTGGGAGAGCCCACCACCTCCCTAGGTAGTTGGTTCCATTGCCTTATTGCTCTGACTGTCAGGAAATTTTTCCTCAGGTTTAGGTGGAATCTAGGTTCCTGTAACTTGAGCCCATTATTCCGTGTCCTGCAAACTGGGATGATCGAGAAGAGATCCTGGCCCTCCTCTGTGTGACATCCCTTCAAGTACTGGAAGAGTGCGATCATATCTCCCCTCAGTCTCCTCTTCTGAAGGCTAAACATGCCCAGTTCTTTTAGTCTCTCCTCATAGGGCCTTGTTTCCAGTCCCTTTATCATCCTTGTTGCCCTCCTCTGAACCCTCTCCAGTTTGTCTATGTCCTGAACTGGACGCAGTACTCAAGATGAGGCCTAACCAGTGCCGAGTAAAGGGGAATTATCACTTCCCGCGATGGTTCCAACACCATCAGAAGCTAAACAAAATTTCCTGCCGTGAGCTGAAATATTTGAACATCCTAAATCTTAATTCCATTAGGGGTGATGAATTGCCATTTCCCGAGCAGGTTTCTCTTTATTAAAATTCTGGTTAGTTCTGGTTAAGACAGGCTACTAGAGCCTATCTACTACTGGGGCTAGTTGAAAGTTCTGTTTTTTATTACCATTAAAGCTTTAATTCAAAGCGATCTCGGTAGGCTGGAGCGCTGGGCCGAAAACAACAGAATGAAATTTAATAGGGATAAATGCCAAGTGCTGCACCTAGGGAGAGGAAACCAAATGCAGAGTTACAGAATGGGGGACACTTGGCTCAACAATACTAAAAGTGAGAAGGATCTTGGAATTGTGGTAGATCACCTACCTGGACATTTAGTGAGTGGTTTAGTACATTATGCTCAAGGTCCCAAAAAGAGGTCCTGAAAATAAACCCCCAAACTACCTGGTGTCTTCACCAAAATTGCCCATGGCACAAGATTGTATTGTAACAGGCCTGCTTAGGGTAGGGGATTGCCACCTGCTCCTGCTGGGCTGGCCATACTGTAACTGCCCCGGGTAGACCACAGGCTGATCCTAGGGTAGGCAGTAAAAGAACATTACCGTCACAGTGTACATCCCATAGATTTAAGCAAACCTGTTGGTGCTGGTAAGCCATGGCTGCGAGAGTAAACCCTAATTAGGGATTTGTGAGCCTGGAAAAACACATCCCCTTTGAGCTCAACGGACTTTCACTACCTCTCCCACCAGATGATCAGATGTCAATGGCTACTTTTTCTGGATTCCAGGAGTGCGTTCCAAACAGTTGCCCACATTGGGGGACTAGAATTCTTTTGTATCTGTAAAGGCTTTCTGATGAGCCATTAAGGAACTTCTGCTGCAGTTCAGCTCTTACTGTTATGCTAATTTAACTTGTCAAGCTGGGGGAGATCTACACTCCAGATTTTTACCAACACCCCAAACAGAACTCCTCATACTATTTATGTCACTACATCCTGGATTTTTTTCAAACCAGTTACATCACAACATTTTTATATGTAGCATTTTTTACACCATATATATTTCAGTGTGTGTGGGGGGGGACCCTCTCGCCAGATCATCACCTTGAAGTGGTGAGTGGGCTTGCGTGTTCCGATGAACCCTGTGAGCAATGCCGTCGGGAGCTATAGACTCCCAGTAGGGTCACCCATGGCAGGTAAGGTCCGAGGAGAGGAAACAGACAAAGAACGATCCAAAACATAAAGTCCTCAATGGCAGAACAGGTGGAAGATAATTCAAACCTAAATTACAATGGCTGTGAAGAATCATAGAATCGTAGAAAAGTAGAGTTGGAAGGGGCCTACAAGGCCATCGAGTCCAACCCCCTGCTCAATGCAGGAATCCAGGTCAAAGCATCTCTGACAGATGTCTGTCCAGCTGCACATTGAATGCCTCCAGATTGGGAGAGCCCACCACCTCCCTAGGTAGTTGATTCCATTGTCTTATTGCTCTGACAGTCAGGAAATTTTTCCTGATGTTTAGGTGGAATCTGGCTTCCTGTAACTTGAGCCCATTATTCCGTGTCCTGCAAACTGGGATGATCGAGAAGAGATCCTTGCCCTCCTCTGTGTGACATCCCTTCAAATACTGGAAGAGTACGATCATATCTCCCCTCAGTCTCCTCTTCTGAAGGCTAAACATGCCCAGTTCTTTCAGTCTCTCCTCATAGGGCCTTGTTTCCAGTCCCTTTATCATCCTTGTTGCCCTCCTCTGAACCCTCTCCAGTTTGTCTATGTCCTTCTTAAAGTGAGGTGCCCAGAACTGGACGCAGTACTCAAGATGAGGCCTAACCAGTGCCGAGTAAAGGGGAATTATCACTAAACTCATCGAAAAAATCTGGATAAGAGAAGAGATCCCAGAAGACTTCAGGGATGCCATAATTATCACCCTCTTTAAGAAGGGTGATAGAACAGACTGTGGAAACTATCGGGGCATTTGTCTCTTAGCTACCGCAGGTAAAATATTTGCTAGGATTCTCGCAAACCGTCTTCTATCTATTTCAGAAGAGATCCTCCCTGAGACTCAATATGGTTTCCGCGCCTCTCAAGGGACAGTAGACATGATTTTTACTGCACGTCAGCTCCAAGAAAAATGCCAGGAGCAAAATCAACCCCTTTATATGGCATTTATTGATCTGGCTAAGGCCTTTGATACTGTAGACTGAACAGCTCTCTGGACTATCCTTATGAAAATTGGATACCCCAATAAATTTGTGAATATCTTGCGACTTCTCCATGACAACATGACGGCAATGGTTTTGGACAACAACGGCTCTCATGGTGCTCCATTTAAAGTGGGATCAGGTGTTAAACAGGGATGTGTTATTGCCCCAACCTTATTTGCTATTTTCATCGCCATGCTTTTACATCTTGTTGAGGGGAAACTTCCCACTGGTGTGGGAATCATATATCAAACTGATGGAAAGCTTTTTAATCTCAGCAGGCTGAAAGCAAAAAGTAAGGTAATTACAACCTCTGTTGTGGAACTTCAGTATGCTGATGATAATGTGGTCTCCGCACATTCAGAGGATGATCTCCAAACTATCCTAAATGCTTTTGGAGAAGCATACGAAAAACTTGGTCTCTCACTTAACATAAAAAAACCCAAAGTGCTTCATCAGCAAGTGCAAGCTAACCCTTTGGTGATGCCATCTATCCAGCTTGGCGGGACAATACTGGAAAATGTCGATCATTTTCTCTATCTTGGCAGCTATCTCTCTGTTACAGCTAACATCGACAGTGAAATCCAGCATCGTTTGAGCTCCGCAAGTGCCACATTTTCTCGAATTAAACATAGAGTGTTCAAGGATCGGGATATTTGTAAGAAGACCAAAACACTGGTTTATGAAGCCATTGTATTACCAACTTTATTGTATGCCTGCGAAACATGGACTATCTATAAACATCACTTCCACCTCCTTGAAAGATTTCATCAATGTTGCCTCCGGAAAATCCTGCGAATTACTTGGGAAAATAGGCGAACAAATGTCAGTGTACTGGAAGAAGCAAAGACTACTAGCGTTGAAAAAATGATCCTTCAACACCAACTTCAGTGGACCGGTCATGTTGTTCGAATGTCTGACTGCCGTCTCCCAAAGCAGTTACTTTATTCCCAACTCAAGGATGGAAAACGGAATATTGGTGGTAAATATAAGAGGTTTAAAGATGTTCATAAGGCTAATTTTAAAAAATGCAATATAAACATCGACAACTGGGAAGCTCTGGCCCATGAACGATCTAAATGAAGGTTGGCCTCTCACAAAGGTTCCATGGACTTTGAAGAAGCCCGAGTGCAAGGTGAAAGGGAGAAACGTGCTAAGCAAAAAGCACGTCAAATGAATCCTTTACAGGACCATCTTCCATCTGGTAACCTGTGTCCTCACTGTGGGAAGCTGTGTGGATCTAGAATTGGCCTCCACAGTCACTTACGGACCCATCGCTAGAGTGTACACAATTTTCTTTAAAATTTCCTCCTTTTAAAATCTCCTTTTTGTAAATTTTGATCCTGGAAGATAATCTTACTTGGTCACGAGTGATCGCCTGATGATGATGATGATGGGGGGGGGGGGGGAGACAGAGAGTTGGCTGAGTGCTTGACGGGTGGGAGCTGTGTTTTGCATGGGGGCCACTCTGATGTAAGTCTCTGTTCTCTTTATGGGTGTTACTCCTGTGCAAGGGCAGATCATTCCCTGGCACCTGGCTGTGGGGCTTCTCCTGTTCTCCACTCTCTCTTCAGAGCAGACTGTAAATGTGTGTCTCTGGAGGAAGAGCTTGCAGAAGTTGGGGGCTTGTTGTCTCTTGCTGGATGCCTCCTCTGATGTAAGTTCATGTTCTCTCTATGGGTGTTACTCCCATGTACGGATGTGCAAGGCTGGAAAACTCATTCCCTTTGAGCTCCATGGACTTTCACTGCCTTTCCTACTAGTACTGACCCATCCAAGAACTCTTAGATTTTAAGCTAAAGAGCTCTGCTTGCAAATAGCTTAACTCAGGGGAACTTGTCTGTGCAGCTGTCCCCCCTGCTCTAAGAGGCTGGTGAGTTGAAGAAATAAAGTCCAAGATGAAGGCTGCAATCCTGTATCCACTTACCTGGGGAAAAGCTGCATTGAACACAGTGGGACTGTGACTTACTTCTGAGTAAACATGTGTAGACTTGCACTGCTGGTGACTATTAGCCCAAAATCATATGAAATCATGAGGATCTGTGCTAGATAAAAAATATATATATCAGGGATCAGGTCTATGACGGTTGTTCAACATTTCAGAATGAAACTGCTGATTTGGTGTGTGTGTGTGTGTTTCCTTTCTTAATCCACTACAGCTCCATTTCAAATAGGCTGTGACAGTTTAGCTGCCTTTTATATACTTGTGGGGCAGAGAAAAAGAGACACCCTCTGCCTATGGAGCTGAATTGTGACAACAACCTGGCCAGCCAGCTAAAGAATGCCCTTTGTTATGGGGCCATTAAAATACAGGAGTATCCAGTCAATGGCACAAGGTTGACTTGAATTAAGAGAACAAAGTCTGGTGAAGAGGTATCTGTTGTTTGCAACGTTCTCAAATGACTGAGAAAGGAGCCCTTCGCCTTTAAACAAAATGCAAGCGGAAACCGCCTGCTGGCTTGTCTCACACCAGGGCAGTCGGAGGAGCCATCGGAGGGATGAGGATGAGGTGGTCCCAGCCAAGAAAGTTAGTCAGGCTTTCACACACACCATGGATTCCTCGCACATCCCTACGCTTAGCTCAACCTCAGTGGTTAGCAGGATGTGGCGGTTTGCATTTTTTTATGCAGGTAAACCTAGAACTAGAATTACCAACCTTCCTTAGGCTAGATTAAAACTAAAGAAATGCACCTTCAGGTTAAAGCATGAAGATTTAATCATGAGCCCTATTGAAATGAAAAGGCTGCTGCATGTTTCCGTTGTCAAGCAAATAGCCCCCAGGACCTGTGGAACTTGTATGAAAACTCAGGATGCTCCAAGGACAGAGCTGAAGGCACATGAGGCCGTCACGACCCCAAGCCAAGCCAACCAGGGGCAGGGCAGCACCAACAGGGGAAACCACCCAGGAACCATGCAGGTACCCCTAGTTCCACAAGGGAAGAAGGGGAGGACACTAATGGAACCAATAATTAATCCCCCCAGACCACCCAGGCTGAAAACTCCAGCAGCATTTGTCTCACCAGAAGAACTGATGGCTATTCCGGTGCCGCTGCAAATGGTCATGAAGCAATCAGACAAGCTTGAATTCCCTGGAGGAGCCCACAGCTTGAGAGCACTGGGACTCATGATTGCTCGTTGAGGCAGAGGATAGATAATGAAATTAGGAGTGTGTGTCGACTGAGCCACAGATGGGCCAGACAGCAGTGGAGGAACCACCCAGAGGAACACACCCCTCCTGGGAATAGCTAGAGACGTCACTGGAGCCTGGACCTCATTTAAAGAAAGCACAGATTATTAAAAGAATTGTATTATCAGGTCAATAAGAGGATTATTGATTATATATATAGATTATATAAACTGCCTTACACCCAGTCAGAGCATTGGTCCGTCCAACCTAATATTCTTGACACTGACTGGCAGCAGCTCTCCAGGGTTTCAGGCAGGAATTTCTCCAGCCCTACCTGGAGATGCTGGGGATTGAACCCGGGACCTTCTGCTTGTAAAGCAGGTGCCCTACCACTGAACTATGGCTGCTCCAAAATTAAGAGGGGAAACCACCCCTTGCACGTAGAACAAGGGCTATTGCCCTGCAGGCAAAGAAAGTAAGCTAACAAAAGGCAGTACTGAGTAAAGTGACTCTACAGGGCAAGTGAAGAATAAACAAGGCCTGGAGAGTTAAAGCCCCCAAGAAAACAGTGGGGGACAACACAAAATAAAGAATAGGAAAGGCCTCAGGATAAAGGAGGGGACTCCAAAGCAGCTTTGCTTTGGAGAAAGGAGCATGTAGAAAGAGCCTACAACACCTGGTATCCCCACATAGTCTCCCGTCCAAGCATTAACCAGGCCTGACCCTGCTCAATATCCAATTTCAAGCAGGACAAGGTGCCCTCTGAGTGGAATGGCCTGAAGGCCAAGAGCCTGCGTTGCCAGAGGGAAGGCTGAGAGTGACTGCTAGCAATGGGCACGGAGGCCCAGCCATGTGCCCCGACAGAACCTCAAGCTAGCGGGGAGGGAAACCCACAGAGGAAGGTGTAAAGCGGTGGCCACGAGGCGCACATGCACCGCCCACTCGCTGGAGAAGCTGGTGACAGCCTGGGGGCACCCAGGCTGAACAATATGTCGAAACTCTGCTGCAGCAACATGTGGTAAAGATGGGAGTTGTTGTGTGCCAGCTCGAAGAATAACGAGGAGACGTGAGCTTATCAGTAGAAACTTTACTGAGGTTTTTCCACGCATAGACTAATTACATCTTACAGCTATATACAATCAGTGCAAGGCTCTTTTTGCACGGCACAGAAAAACATAGAGATAAAGACTAGTGGGGAGAGAATATTACAGCATATAACTCCTCCCCTCTCATCGCTCTGTTTATGACCTTGGGCACACCGCCCGTCTTTAACAAGTTATACTATATACTCCCATATAGAATTTCTGTTCACAGGTGATCTGCTGCCTCAGTCCTTTCTGCTTCAAGGACACATTAGACCAGTGATGGCGAACCTATGGCACGGGTGCCACAGCTGGCACGCAGGGACCTCTCTGTGGGCACTCGAGCCATTGGTCACCAGATCACAAAAAGACTGTCCCCTTCTGCAAAACACTAATTATCTTGTTCTTTCTCACAGTGTGGAACAGAATGATTTTATTCTAGAATTCCTGTTACAGAATTCTTTTCTACATTGTTATCACATTTAAAAGATTTTGAAGAATGATGCACAGAGCATGGCTTGGATGTAAAGCCCTAACAGTTGACCTGAGTGCTGCATGTGTTGCTCTCAAACTAACGGAGTATGAGCCAAGGTTTGACAAATTATCAGCATGCATGCAATAGCAAAAATCACATTAATTGTGCAAAAGCATGCCCGATGCAAACTTTTACCTAATGCAGTGTTTGCAGTCCAAGACATAAAGTGTTTAAAATGTGTTAAGCACGTTTAGTTTTCTTGTTTATCTTGCTCATCCTAGTACAGGTTGACTTTTACTTTTACTAATCCGACACCTGTAGAAGCAGGGAAAGGACCCGGGGTAAAGCTTGCCCCATACAATTTCAGTCTAGCATATAATTATATTACAAGTTGAGAATCCTTTATCCAAATATACATGTGCCTAATTATTTTAAAAGTTTGTATAAATTCCCTTCAGGCTATGTGTACAATGTAGTACTATAATAATTTTTTGAGTTGATTTTTTTTCCCCAACAAAAAACTGTATCATTGAAAGCTCTGTTACTGTGTTTTTCTTTTAAGACAAAAGATGTTAATTAGTTCGGACAACTGTATGAGCTGTTTTTCTAAAACTAAAACCTCGGTATTCAGGTTTAATTGCAGTGTTGGCACTTTGAAATAAATAAGTTGGTTTTGTGTTGCAGTTTGGGCACTCGGGCTCAGAAAGGTTCGCCATCACTGCATTAGACTCTGACACAGTAGGCCGTTACCTGTCTGGAAGAGAACTCAACCCGGGCAAGGAAGAAGCTGCTCACAAAGTGTGCTGGCACTGGAGGCACGGCCATATCGTCGGTCGTACCAAGCAGGCACATGTAGCTGTAGCTGGGGCCAATGGGGCTGGGGAAGGTAAAGCGGGCAGGCGCCGGGATGCAACCGCACCGCAAATCGCACCTGACCTCGCCAGAAGCTGAGCGGGATGTAAATGCAATGAGGCCCAGGTAGGACCTGGGAAAATTAATTAAGGCCGGGTGGGCCCGTCCGACCGCAACGGGCTGTCGAGCGGAGGCTCGGGAAGCAGCCGTGCCACCCTGGCATGCTCAGACCAAAGCTAAGCACAGGCCCAGTAACCCGGGAAGGGCCCCCCCACAGCCGTGGCAGAGAAATCACCACCCCCACCATAGCAAGCAAACCAACAGCTGTTCTCCGTAGATGAGGAGTCCAACACAGTTATGTGTCGGCAGAAGACGAGCACAAGGTACACAGCTCTCCTTCCTTCCTCCTCCACAGCCACAAAAGAGGCCGAGGGTGGGACAGCCAGGTCTATGACCCTGGTGCTCTGCCCTCCTTGAGCCCCATTGGAGGGCAAGATTACCCCATAGAGGTCTCACTCTCCTTTCCCCCCCCCCACAAAATTCTCCCTGCCCACAGCTATGCGTTGATAAGCACCCTTTGAGTCCGATTCTGTAGCCAATTCTGGATCCACCTGATAGTTGTTCCATCTAGCCCACTTTTAGCTAGCTTGCTAATCAGGATATCATGAGGCACTTTGTCGAAAGCTTTGCTGAAGTCCAGATATATTATGTCCACAGTATTCCCACAGTCGACAAGGGAGGTTACCTGATCAAAAAATGAGATCAGCTTAGTCTGGCAGGATTTGTTCTTGACAAATCCATGCTGGCTTGTAGTAATCACTGCATTGTTTTCAAGGTGCTTGCAGACTGACTTTTTTTATAATCTGCTCCAAAATTCCATTTCTACCCTACCGACCTGGTCAGCAACTAGTTTTTCAAGAGCATATCCTTGATGAGTTGGTGGATGCTGTAGGGCCAAGCACCTTCCCATTCTCCAAAGCGGCATTCTGTGAAGTCCCATCACTACAGCACATGTTCCCTCTACCTATATCTCCACCTCTGGGGTGACAAGGGGGAAGCCTGTGGAACCCTCCATGGATCAGATTTACCCCAGAGGCTGCCAAGTTGCTGATTCTGACTTTTGTGAATTGACAGGAAAATGAAAACACGCAGCCAGTCTTTTGTTTCACATATACATTATCCTAACCTCTTGCCATAGCTTTGCACTTAAGGGATTATTTTGCCACTGAATTAATTTGAGAATAGAAGGATGTTCTGAGAGGGTTTCTGTTTAAATTTGTGTAAGGTCTAAAGCACTGAAGTGAAACTTTCTGCAAACTTTTAATTAGGCCACTTTGCACCCAGCTTGGATAATCAATTTTAGATACTGGGCAATGGACCAAAATGTGCTGAAGTTCTCAGTCTGGTGCCCTTGCCTGAAGGGATACTTACCTTTTCTTAGAGAAACACACATGAATTCTTAAGGAAGGAGAAAATGGAGAATACATGAACAAGCAAGCAGCCAAGATATGTCAAGGAAAAGAAAAGTGTATGGAAAATGTTTCTAAAAATGTTTGCCCAATCGTAACAACAACAAAATTTAAACATTACCTGCCTCATTACTTTTCAACTTTTATCATTTTTATCATATATATATACTGTGTGTGTGTGTGTGTGTGTGTGTGTGTATGGGGTGTATGTGTGTACATACATACATTTTTTGATGCTGTATAGACAGAGGATGGGGGTGGCAAAGGGAGCATTAATGTTGGCCACAGGATGCCCAAAGGCTCTTACCTCATGCGTTGACCCATGCAAGCCAGATGGGTGGCCTGGGGGAAACTTATATCTTCCTTGTTTCATCATAGATTCCTATGTGGACCTTCATTACTGCAATTCTGCTCTCTCGGTTTTCAAGAGATCTGTTTCTTCCAAAAGTCCTCCTCATCTCATTGAGGTTCTCATTTTTACAAGCTTGTTCCAGGTCTTCACTGGATTGCAAGCCTTTTTTCTTTCCACTTGGAAATTGTATGCATTACTGTGCATTTTTCTCAATTGGTGCATAATTTGTACATAATTTCTTAAATATACACATTTCCCCCATTGAGAATAGTGGTTTAGAGCTTGTTTTTTTTAAACGTTTGCAGTCGTTGCGTGCACATTTCAAATGTATGCATTTTTTTTAATATGCAGCACTTCCATTCTCCCTGCCCCCTGAAACTCATTGTAAGCCTTGAAAATATGTGGATATCTCCAGGCACTCCTTTTCTGGGAGTTCTCTGGCAGCGGTGGGCAACTTGTACAGTCCCAAGAGCTGCATGTGGTGTTGCGTGGGCAGCCAGGATCCACACACACACACACACACATGCACCCACCCACAGTTACACACACACACACACACACACACACACACCCCGCCCCGCCCCACCCCACATCCTGATCTAGATTACTGGGAGGAGGGAGAGGCTTGAACCTCCCTGCAAGCTGGATCCAGGTTGCTTGGATGGTGAAGGTGATGATAAAGCCTCCCCCCATCCCAATGCTTCTGCTAATGATCACTGGGGTGGGGGAGGCTTTAACCTCATCCCATCCCAGTGATATTGATATCAAATAGAATTGCTGTGATAGGGGAGGGGCAGAAGCCTCCCCCATCCCATCCCATCCCAGCACTCCTACTCATTTATTTATTTATTTATTTATTTATTTATCTATTCGTTTTCTATACCGCCCAATAGCCGAAGCTCTCTGGGTGGTGTATAACAATCAATTAAAAACAAACAAACAAACAAACAATAAAATACAGTTAAAAATATAAATAAAACATTATGAAATTTTTAAAACCAATTTTAAAAATATCCCTAAAACAAGTTAATAAAACACGACCGCTAAAAACAATTTACCATCCTACCATATACCATTTAATTATTAAAAGCCTCAACTTAGAGAGGGCAGTCTTAACCTGGCACTGAAAAGATAATAGAGTTGGTGCCAGGCGGGCCTCAGGGGGGAGCTTGTTCCACAGTTGGGGGGCTACCACAGAAATGGCCCTCCCCTTTGTTGCTTCCCTCTGAGCCTCACATGGAGGCGGCAGCCAGAGGAAGGCCCCAGATGTTGAACGTAGTGTACGGGTAGATTGTGGTTGGGAGAGGCGTTCCATCAGGTATTGTGGTCCCAAGTCGTAGAGGGCTTTATAGGTCAAAACCAGCACCTTGAATCGGGCTCGGAGCTTGGAAGCATATAGGCAGCCAGTGCAAGTGGGCTGAACAGGTGTTATATGTTTGGACCACTCATGATTGCTGGAAGGAGGTAGAGGTGTTAACTTCATTCTCCTCCCAGCAATCCTGCTGGGAAAGGGTTCACGGGGATGACTCTCCTCACATATCCTCTTTCCCAGCACTTTCAGTGCTGCTGAGAAACAGGGTGCGTGAGGAGAGTCATCCTTGTGGGCCTGTTTCTCAGCAGAACTGGGTTCCTGTCAGCCTGCCAAAGAGCTGTTTGGCAGTCTGGTGGGAGCCTGATTCTGCTGGGAAAGGAGCATGCTGGGATGATGCTCCTCATGCACCCCGTGTGGTGGCAGAGGCAAGCCCGTAGCCAGGGGAGCTGGAAGGGTTGCCCCTCCTAAATTTTCTCTGCCCCCCCTACATTTTTTACAAATTAAATTTATTTTGGACATTTTAGAAAACCAACAAGAAAGCCCTTGTTTTTCTCCTTAAGGGTACATATGCTATTACTTGGGGGGCAGTGCCATAGTAGAATCTGCCCAGATATTCCTAATGGTACCTGCAATTGAGGCTATACCTGAGATGCAGGAATGTTTTGACTTATGTGAACAGTTGTATGTATTTTTTTTTAAGAAGGGGCATGTTCCTCAGATCTATAAAGGCAGTTCTTTACAACGCCTGTTAGTTCAATGATGGACTGGATATTTTGGATTCTGTTACAATTATACATTCAAATGAAGAATTCATTATTTCTACACTCAAATTAACCAGGGCATTAAAAATTGTGGGGGGAAAATTGTCATCTAAAAACCGACGCTGTTGGATTGCTCAATCGGATCAGTAGTCTTTCTTTTCCCTTTCTTCCTGAAATTATGCTAAGAATTCTAGGATATCTTAAACCTGTAACATCACTGCTGCAGCCAAAGAATCTGGATACTGAGGCAGCATTGAAACTTATATTGACTGTATCGGGAGTCAATATATATCGGGAGGTAGTTGCAAGAAATGTAATACTTTTTTCAGCAACATTTTTGAAGCAGTTAAGACAGCATATGCATCTGCTGCCCATGAAGCCCCATCAAAATGTCTTTGGAAACTCCTTTGGACTTCAGGAAAGCTGATTTTAATAGAGAAGCATAGATAAGAGGGATTCCATGGCAGGAAAACCCAACAGGAAGAGGGGTTCAAGGGGTGTTAGGAGGAAATACTTATCACATTTGCAGATGACATAAAATTGGGTGGAATAGCGAATATCTTAGAAGACAGAAACAAAATCTAAAATGATGTTAGAAGACTGGGCAGAAAAGAACAGAATGAAATTTAACAGAGACAAGTGCAAAGTTCTTCATTTAGGAAAAAGAAATAAAATGCACAGGTATAAGATTGGGGATACCTGGCTTGGCAATAGTATGTGTAAAAAGGAAGTTGGAGTTGATCAGGAGTTGAATATGAGTCAGCAGTGTGATATGGCTGCAAAAAAGGCAAATGCAATTTTAGATTGCATCAATAGAAGAATAGTTTCAAAATCACAGGGAGCGAGTTCCCTGTGCTGGTCAGACCTCCCCTCAAATACTGTGTCCAGTTCTGGACACCACACTTTAAGAAGGATTCAGATAAATAGGAACGAGTTCAGAAAAGGGCAACAAAAATGATCAGGGGATGAGAGAAACTAAGTCCTGCAAGGAAAGATTGAAGGAACTGGGTATGTTTAGCCTTGAGAAGAGACTGAGTGTGGGGGGAGATAGAACTTTTCAAATACCAAAAGGGTTGTCACACAGAAGAGGGCCGCAACCTGTTCTCTGTAATCCAAGACTGTAGGACATGAAATAACAGGCTTAAGTAACAGAAAGGCAGATTTTGGATGAACATCAGGAAAAACTTCCTAATGGTCAGAGCAGTCAGACAGTGGAACCAGCTGCCCAGGGAGGTGGTGGGCTCTCGGTCACTGAAGGTAGTCAAGCAGAGACTGGACAGCCATCTGTCAGGGATGGATAACAGTGGATTCCTGGACTGAGCAGGGGGTTGGACTCTATGGCCCCTTCCAACTCTATGAGTATTCCTGTTGTAGCTTATTCTTGATTTTCTGCTAGTGGGTTATTCTTGTTTTTTTTACCTCCTTTGTTAATTGGTGGCAAAAACCGTAACAATCGTTGAAGTCACTTAGAGAATATTTTTGGATGTGCATAAATTGCAGTATGGCTGCAAAAATAAGGGTTAAATAAAAACAGTTTACAATTTTGTCTTTAAAACATCTGCAGACCTGATAAACTGCCCTCCCTACTTTTTCATTCCCCCCCCAACCTTTAGGTTGGCTACAGGCCTGGGCAGAGGCAGCAGCTGCAGCAGTGCTGGAGGGTAGGAGATCACTGGGGGTGCCCACAGCAGGCCCTACACGCAGTCTGTGGACCATGGGTTGCCCACCTCTGCTGTAAGCAATCTGTAGCAATCTGGAGTCTGCCCATCAGAGCAGGTGATCGAGTCGGTGAACACCAGGACCACAGCGGACACAGGCAGGAGGAGCCATGGCTGCCTTGCCTCCAGCTTTAGCAGGATATTTAAACGCCTGTGTCCAATGTCTGGGTTGCGAGGTGGCAACCCCTCAGCTCAACCCATAACTGTTTGGTTGCCATTTTCCAGAATTTATTGCAAAACTGAAATGCAGAAAAGGGCAGGAATCATTTTGTGAAGAAAAGAGCCTCTAGGGGTTCCTGCACACACACACACACACACACACACACACACACACCTCATGTGTGAACCGGCTGGAGGCTGGAGGGGCGGGGTATGCATAGTTCCTCTGGATGGCGCCTGAAAGTCCGGAAAAGCCGGTCCAGTCTACAGTGACCCGGCTTTCATATGCAAATGTGGTTCAGGCCCGGTAAGTCATGAGTCATCCCTCCCCTGCCTGGCCAGGTGAAGTGTATCCTGATTGGCTAGAGGCAGCAGAGCTACAGAAAGGAGAAGGGGAGGGGGAAAAGAGATATTGCCAAGGGGTGGCCTTTGTCTCTTTGTCTTTGGTCATCGCGTGGTTGCTGTGGATCAATGGCAGCAAGCCAAGCAGGGGTCCAAGCCTTCGGGCGGCCTCAGGATCCGACCCCAGGTAGCTCCTGGTGAAATTAGCTGAATGAGGGCTTTGGCAAAGGCAAGCCTTGTGGAGGGCTACCCATCTCGGACCTTAGGGTAGGTGTGGTAGTCCTCCTTGGGCGGCAGGGCTGTGCTGGAACCAACCCTGAAGATAACTGACCCCCAGGTAACTAGCTGTGTGCCTGGGAGATATAAGGAATCAGGTTTTGTTGTTTTGCAGCTTTACTGTTTGCAAAGTGTCTCTCTATTTTGTGTGCTTCCCTCATTTCCCACCTTCTGTTGTAATATGCTACCTGAATAAACCTTCTTAGTTTTTTTACCCCACATGGTGTTTGTGGTTGCTCTGTGGCTTCAGCAACTAAATCCAAGTTACAGTCAAAGGCAAGTCCCTGGCAGAGATTCAAGTAGGATTGCAGAGAGCTGAGGCTGGCAGTCTGGTACCTTGAGATCTCTGGAGGTCTTAAGTCCTTTGGGTAGGAAAGGGTGGGTTGTGGCGGGTCAGCCAGCCCCCCCTTCCTCCACACATTTTAAGGGCATTTAAGACTGCTGAATGTTCAAATACTTTAAAAAACAAAAAACAAAAACTATACTTGCTAATACTTGTTGTTGTTGTGCATGTCTCAGGATTCCCTGCCCTCTGCTCGCTGCCACACACTAGGTGGGGCTAGTTTAATGGGTGGCTACAATGTTAAACAAAATTAAAGGCAGGGGCTCAATGTAGCACCTTAGTGAATTAAGTCTGAGTGACTTCATTAGATAAAGTTTAAAAAAAAGCTAGTTACAGCATTGCAACGAAAGAAAAACTGTCTGACCTTTTTATACTGCTATATACTGCTATCCCTTGACTTCAGAGGTAGGTAAGCCACAGCCCATGGGCCACATGTGGCCATCGGAGGTTGCCTGGGCAGCCCGCTGTGGGTGCCCTGTCCCCCAAATCCACCCCCACCCCCACGGGAGCTCTGACATGCCTGGTCCTTGCCCAATGTGGTGGCACAGCATGGTGGCAAGTGAAGCCAGATCCTGAGCATCTGGAGCAGGGCTCTCCAACCTTGGGTCCCCAGATGTTGCTGGCCTACAGCTCCCAGCATACCCAGCCAACATGGCTAATGGCAAGGGATTCTGGGAGCTGTAGTCCAGCAACATCTGGGGACCCAAGGTTGGAGAGCCGAGGGTCCTCCTTGCTCCTCAGGGCTGCCACAGTTGCTCCATGTGTTCCTGCCCTGGCCTGGAGAGAGAAAGACACTTTAGGCTGGCCTCACTTCCTTCTCCAGTCCTTGCACTAACCAGTGCCAGCTTCTGTGTGTTCTCTTGTATATGCAATGCAGGGCAGCGGCTGCAAGAATGGCTGGTATTTGTGGCTCGAGTCAGTTCCTTGGATTCCTGCCTCCCTTGAAGGTAAATCAGTGGTTCCTGTCCTTCACATAGCAGGACTGGGTGGCAACTGACTGCATTTGTATTTAGATTGCCAACCAAACAGAATTTACGGGCCTGGCTAGAATTTCATCCTCCTGACTAGTTCTCAGAATAATCAGCCGTAACCCTACTCTCTCCTTAATGCACTTCAACATGCATTCTGTGCATGTTGAAGTGCACCGTTTCCCTTCAGTGATTATTTTGAAGCTGATTCCTGTCAGAAAGGAAAGGTATTCTCCACATGCTCAGAGGCACTTTTTCCTTAAGTACTTAAAAAAGAAGCCAACCTCAAGGCAGCCTTTGATCTGCTCAGGGGAATGGTAGTCTTCACATGCTCAGAGGTTCTCAGCCTGAGGTGCCACAATTTTTGGAAACAAGGAGTCTCATCCCTGTTTGCGTTTGTTCCCACAAGTGGTTTCAGCTGTCAGAAGCAGCCAACAGTTAAATGCTGAAAGAAATAAGAGTGAAATGTTGTTTTTGCATAAGTTTAGTGTTAGGCATAAATCTTATACTCATTGAGTAGGGGGTTGGACTTAATGGCCTTGTGGGGACCCTTCCAGCTCTCGTTTTCTATAGCAAAAGTTGCAGACAGCTCATATACAGGAACAGGGCCGGATTAACATAGGGGCGATTGGAGCGGCCGCTCCAGGCCCATAACAGACAATAGGCACACAATATAGGGACACGCGGCACGATTTGAGTTAGCTCTGATCGTTATCATTCAGCATAATTAATGATTTTTTCAAGATTAGAAAGGTGTTCTAAGCACATCTGCATTACAGGCTTGAGGCAAGACCTAGCAAGAACTGTTGTTCTCAAATTAGCATTTCGGTAGGTTTTTGCATTTCAATCACTGTTACTACATTTCTTTGAAGCACATGGGGGCTTGCTAGGGTCTGTAATATTCAGATTTAGAAGGGACCTCTCTCTCCAGCCTCGAGCAAAAGATCTTTCTGATTCGCAGCTCAATTGTTCAAATGCTAGTTTAACAAAAAAACGAAAACGAAAACGAAACAAAGCAACAAGAACAACACAATTATTCTTGGTCAAGCAAAGCTTCCTGGCTTTTTGTTGTGGCTGCTTTTTCTTTTTTAATAAATAAATTTGGGGGAAATTGGGAAGACCCTTACTGATGAGCTGCAGGAGTTTTTGAGTTTTGGCACTTTAATGGTAATTAAAATATTTAATTTGTTTTAATATAAAATTGCGTCTTCATTTTATTTATTTCCATAAAAAGGCCCACCAAAATCCTCAGCACCAGGCCCATAATGCTCTTAATCCGGCCCTGTACAGGAAACATCTAGCTTAACCACAGGCTACGGAAGCAGACAGATCATGAAACCGCAATGTGTAACTAGGCCAAGTTCAACCTGTTTCACAGAAATCAGCAAGTGTCAGTAACTAGGAAAGCAATCCTTATAAGGGTAAAGATAAATACTGAGGAAGGGGTGATAAAAGCTGGGGAGATGTAAATGGGGAGATTCACGTGGGTTGTATAGGCGCCATGGATAGGCTGTAAACCTTGAAGTACCCGACCAATGGAGAAACAAGGGAGGGACCGTGCGGACGGCAATAGGGTATATATATATGTGTGTATCCCAGCTAAAGGGTGTGCCTACCTGCTTAGGACACCCGCTTTTGCAAAGGTGTGAAAATAAAAATTAAGTGCTGCTTGAACCTGTGTCGCGGAGATTTTGTTTCTAGACAGGGGTTGCAGACCCGTGTCTCACAATGCTAGATACAAGTAAGGAATAATAAGAAAAGCAAAACCCCCACATTCCCCTCACAAATATATCAGTCAACAATTATGCGCCACCTATATGTTATTTGGAAGATGAATTTCAAGTATGATTTTGAAGGTATTTCAAGGGGAAACAAGGAGAAAGGATGCATAAAATATCCAAGGCCTGTAATATGTCTGTCCTGAGAAAAAGTATTCATTTGCAAACCAAATAGTTGACAGCAGTGTAGTTGTATTTAAAAAAGATAGCAGAGCAGCAATGCTCAATACATCTTAATTTCAAACAGCTACAATAAGGAGCCAGTGCGCTGCCATCTCAGATTGCAAGCATTATGCCCCGAAATAAAAAAGTCATGTTGGCTACATTTTACCTGCTGGGGAACACAAGCAGGAGGGTGCTATTGCTTGTGGGCTTCCCATTTGGGCATCTGGTTGGCCACAGCGTGAACAGAATGCTAGACTAGATGGACCCTTGGCCTGATCCGGCTCGGCTCCTCTTATGTATTAGAGTAAAGAGGAATGTTCCCCTAGATCTTGCCACAGATCCCCATGGCCCTGCCAGTGCAAAAGGGTCCCATTTTGCCTGCTTCTTTCTGGGGCCTGAGGGGTTGTGTCACCATCCTTGGACTCCAAAGACTCAAGGCCAAAAGCCCCAGCAGAACCCTAGTCTCCTCTGTGGCATTGGAGTGGACGGCTAGGTCCGCACTGGAGAAGTTTTGCTTCAGAGGCAGAGCTAGCCACCCAGATGGAGCTGCAGCTCTATTTAAGGCTCAGTCTGGGTTTGCTTGTCGCTGAAGTAATTTTTGAGCTTGCTCGAATGACTCTCCAGTCTGAACTTCATACAAAGCTATCCAATGTGCTGCCTGCTTTGCTTAACCATGGCTTACTGGAACCTGACCTCTGTTTTCCTTCACTGTGCCTTATGAGAAACTCAATCTGTACTTTCTTGACTTCATCTCGCTCTACTTTCTGGAACTCAAACTCATGCCCTTGGGCTAGAAGAACCCCATCAATTGACCATCACCTAGAACAGAACACATGCAGGCGTGCGCGTACACGCACACACACACACACACACACACACACACACAATCTAGGGATTCTGGAAGGTTTTGTTTGGTCCCCATTTTAAGTGAACTGACCTAATTTTCATTTCCTGAACTAATATGGAGATTGGATAATTCACTTCTCTGAATTTTGCAGTGCAATTCTCAGCTTACAAAATGCATATCAAAATGTTTTCTAAAATCAGGGGGAAATGTGTACAAAACTGTGTACACATCAACCATAAATGAGAACCTCATGTTGCCTGTTTCCACTTTCCCCACCTGGGAAGAACAATAATAATCTTTCAGCTAATAACGGAAGAAACAATTAGGTGAAACATGGCATAACTAAATGGAATGAATGTGGAGAATACTTTGTCAGGACTGTGGACAGAGGAAATACTTGCCTCAGAACCCTCTCCTTTGGCTCAGACGGAAGTCCACGTTGGCTTGGAGCCTAGCACACAGACACACATCATGCTTTGCCTTGGATCTGAGCTGGAGGATCGCTTTGCCTCTTTCCCGAGGACTTGAATGTCCTTCGCACCGACTAATTTAGCTAAATCAATGAATGCCTATCACAGTGTTCTCCAACCTTGGGTCCCCAGATGTTTTTGGCCTACAGCATGCTGGGAGTTGTAGGCCAAAAACATCTGGGGACCCAAGGTTGGAGAACACTGGTCTATCAGGCTTTTATTTTTTTGGTAAAACTGGATAAAATTCTCAGGCACTGGGTTGGATCAAGACTGAATCATATGTAGAGTAGACCTGATGAAATCAGTGGGACTGAGTAATGTTCCCTTAATTTCAATGAGACATTTCAATGGATTGGTCTGATCAGTACATTTTTTCCAATGTTAGAGCAACGAAGAGTCTTGTGACACGTTAAAGACTAACAAATTTATTCTGGCATGAGCTTCTGTGGACAGTGTTCACCTCATCAGGTGCAATGTTTTTCGCAGCATCATTGTTCTTGGTGTCTGGGTTTCTTTCTACCTAACTAAGAGCAGGCTTCCCACTTGGAATGATGATGGGGAGCTCTGGACCAGGACTTGAATGTTAATTAGTGCAAACTGTAAGCAGCAGCTGGCTTCTGTCCCATGTGTTTTCTCGCTTTTATGATACCTTCTCTGTTACTGCCAGCCATGACTGAGTCAGTAATACAATGCAAATCCCCCTCCAGTGACCCCTTCCTACAGTCTGTGTGCTTTTCGTAAATTGCTACATCAGGAAGAGAAGGGCACACATATAACTCCTTAGAGCAGTGATGGCGAACCTATGGCACGCGTGCCACAGCTGGCACACAGAGACTGCTCTGTGGGCATGCGAGCCATAGGTCGCCAGCCCTCGAGCGGCTTTGGGGGCACAGAGCTCGAGAGCAGGGGGGCAAAGCCACTGAAGGACAGAGGCGGGCAGAGCGGCCGCTCCTGCCCGCCACGTATCGCCTGGCATCCCGCAGGCCACCGCCTATGCCGGGGAAGGGCTGAGAAGGTCCTCTCAGGGTGGGGCAGGCAGGCCTGGAGAGCCGCTGTTGCCCCGGCAACGACATCACTGGGCAGTGCCAACGCTCCTCGCTGGCGGTGCAAGGTGGTGTCATGCCCCGTGCGCGGGCTCAAGCCGTGACTCAGCGGGCAGGGCCGACTGGAGCGCCCGCTCTTTGCAGGGTGTGCGGGCCGCCTCCCCGCAGCTGGCGACGCCTCCACAGCCTGTCCGCAGCCCAAGGTGCAGCCCCTCGGGAAGCGAGCTTGCAGTTGCCACAGGGCTCTTCTTCGGCCCGGGCATGCCGGCAGCAAAGAGGCCAGAGCGGCCTTAGGGTTGCTGGGCCAAGTCCCACCTCAGGAGGCTCTGTGGGCGTCATCGCGGCGGGCCAGGAGGCTGACCAGGTCCCTGGAGGAGGGCAGCGGTGAGGAAAGGCAGGCCGCACTTGCATTATTTTTATTTTATTATATTTGTTAATCGCCCATCTGGCATAAACACATTGAAGATCTCTCTCTCTCTCTCTCTCTCTCTCTCTCTCTCTCTCTCACACACACACACACGTTTAATTGCTGTATTTAAAAACAGGTTTAATTCAGGTTTAATTGCAGTGTTGGCACTTTGAAATAAATAAGTTGGTTTTGTGTTGCAGTTTGGGCACTCGGGCTCAAAAAAGTTCACCATCACTGACTTAGAGCAACCATATTAACACGAGGAAAGAGAAAACATACCAACAAGAGAATTGGCTTTATGACTGACCAACTATATGTACGCAAGACAAGGGGTATAATCCACCACTTTTCAATTAGTGAACATTATTGCTCACATATACTTCCAGAATTGCACCTTTTTGGAAGTGCAGAACGATTGACTCATTTGTTTTGACCAGCCTTCTCCTACCTCGTGCTCTCCAGATGTTTGGACTACAACTCACATCAGCCCCAGCCAGCACAGATAATGCTCAGGGATTATGGGAGTTGTAGTCCAAAACATCTGGAAGTCACTAGGTTGGGGGAGGCTGTGTGTGGGGCGTGTGTGGATTTTTGGCTGCTTTCAGAAGATGGAAAAGTTTTGCAAACCTTATCTTGATGTTATTTGAGGTAGCTGAAGGTTCCTTTCCCCGTTTTTTCAATTAAAAGAAAACTTAATTATGGCCACTTGTAGAGGGCAACCCATCCTGGCTGCATTTCCTGGGGGCTGGGCCAGAAGAATGCCCATGCAGACTTCTTTTCATGGGCATTCTTCCAGCCAAGACTCCAGGAATCAAGGGCAATAGCGATGCTGCATTGAGATCCTCCTTACCCATTATGAATGGCTGTGGTGAGTCTTTTTTAAAGTAAAAAATAAAAGTGGGGGGAGAGGAGGTCTTGGCTACTTCATATAACACACATATAAGTTTATACTTCATATAATAAACATATAAGTTTATTATCAAACCCCAACATTTCTTAGAACTCTGCCCATGCCCAAACTTCAGGGGCTTCTCATTTTTTTAATCCCCACCCTACAAATTACCAGAAAAGATAAACTCTGCCTAATTTACCACCCTTACTTAAGTGACATTTTTCTGTATGATCTTCCTCACTTTGGAAATATAGTGTGGAATTCAACTCCCGCTGAATATATGGGGGTTCTGTCCGGTGAGGTTTTGGTAATATGCAAATATATGTTGTAACTCAAAAGGCAGACGATTCATCAAGTCAACATTCTTCAAGTGAAAGAAAGCCTTAGAAATGCAGAAGTCATACATCTCAAGAAGTGAGCCTACATGGGAAGACAGAATGAATGCACTGTAGGGTTGCAAAAAATTATGATTTTTTTGCAAAAAATAAAAAAAATTGATTTTTAAAAATTTAAATCAATGATTTTTTTGATTTAATCAATTCCCCACAAAATTTTTTTTAGTAAAATTAATTTTAAAGTTTCAGACAACCACATATACAAATAGCCTACACTTAATAGTTAAGAACACCAAATTATACAGAAAACATTAATCAGAACTAGGTTACCTACCTACATGACAGGGTTGCAAAAAATCATGATTTTCTGCAAAAAAATTTGCACACACAAAAATGATTTTATTGATGATTTAATCAATGACTTAATCATTGATTTAAATCATTCTGATTTAAATCATTGCAACCCTGATGCACCATGAATAGTGAGCTTCCCTGGGGCTGATGACATGTGGATCTAATGCAGATCAGACCAGAATTGTCTAAATTCAGGCCTAATTTGAATTTGGCCCCAGGGCCCCATTGGTTCCCTGAGGCATCTGCTGTCACTGGCCCTCCCCACTACTGTTCCCTCTTCCTACAGTGCACCCTAGCAGGGTAGGTCTTTCAACAGCAGAGGCCTCCAGTTTAAAGCCTGGATGCCCCCGCGAGCATGCAGAACATCATCCAATGGTCACCATCCCCTGGAGCCTTGGCTGATGCTTCCAGTGTTTCCTAGCTCAATCCCTCCAGACAGGAAACAACAGGAACTACATTTCTGAAGCTTCCCAGAAGCAAAGGACACTCACACACATACCTGTGGGAGAGTCCATGTCAGAGCCAGGCCTAGGGTGGCCACTTACAGATTGCTAAAGAATCACCCCCCAAAAGAGGACAAAACAAGACACCAATTTCCATATGCAAATGTATATTAATAGGTGTGATTGTAGAAATAATAACTATTATTTAAATAGAAAGACAAGGCAACTCACCATGGTGGAGAAGCCTGACTAGGTGACCTGTGAGCCTGCTCAGTCTGCTGTCCAGGTGCCAACTGTAGATGGGCAACTTCAGGGCCCCTGCTCTCCCCCTAGGGTTGCCAGGTGTCCTGCTTCATCAAGGACAGTCCTCTATTTGAGGTGTGGTCAGGGGACAGTCCTCTCTTTGAAGGGCTGCCCTGACCAGGTCTGGCTGAAAGATAAGAACCATAAGAAAGGAGGGCCGGGAAACAGCCGTTGCCCATCAACAGTTAGCACTCCGACAGCAGACTGAACAGGCACACAAGATCTATCCAAATTGCAGAAATTATTTCTAAGTTTACATCTATTCATGTAAATTAGCATATGCAGAATTTATACAAACTAGTGTTCCTTTTTGTCCTCTTTCTTGGCGATGCATTTCCTCTTTCTTGGCAACATGTAAGTGGCAGCCTGCTTTCTTGTGGTTCTTTGGCTTCAGTCCAGACTTGGACTAGACAGCCCAAGAAACAGAAGACACTTTCAAATAGAGGACTGTTCTCTGCCAGCTCTCCAAAATAGAGGATCGCCTTCTGTAAAGTAGGACACCCGGCCGCCCAGGCCTCTGTGTCAGGAAGCCTCCCTGCTACTGCCTGCCACTCCCACCCCACCTCCACCTGGGTAAGTTTGGGAAAGAAAGGAGTAGGTGCTTAGGTGGTTGCTGGCACTGAATCAAGGAGATGCCAAACATAAAAGCATCCTGCAAACTGTATTATTGTATTAGGACATTCCAAAAGGTTACATGAAAATTAGAATACCTTCAGCTTAAATACCACCAAGAATATTTATTGTAACTGTCAAGTTTCCTACGCATAAACTTTCCTGGAGCTCAGCATTTTAAGATGGTTATGAAAGACAGAGTTTGGTAACAGTATATCTTACTGTGGCTTTTAATTTCTCTCTGAATTTCCCTTTTCATATGTATCTATAAAATCTGCCCTGTTTATATTACTCTAGGCATAGCCTTTTTAAAAATGCCTCAGCTTATTGCTAGCTAGGGAATGTTATAAGACTGATAATGATGAGATAATAACTTTGATTTCGAACCTCTACTACTTAAAATGTTGCTGTGTTCCCTGAGCAGGATACACACTGGGGCTTGTTAGCAATGTAATTGCAATCCTTACCTTCAAGGCAATTTCAGAGGCCCACTACCCAGAGGGGCAGTCTGGGGAATTGAAGTCTGATGGAGCAACTGGATTAGATAAATTGATTATTCTCAGTGTTGGCATTTGCTAAAAAAAATATCTGTGCAAAGGTTTTCCAAAAGGTCTGCTAATTCCTCTTTCTCATTCACTGCCGGCGAGCGCACACTTAAAGTAAAGCACTTGGGTCATTTGGCCCAAGCACCCTCTTCCTAAACCTGGTGATTCTGGTCTGGTTCCTTAGTTTGAGCAATGGTTTTCTTCTGGCTAGACTTCATGTATAGTAGTAAGCAGGGCTGGAGTCAGAAGTCAACATTGTTGGGCAGCTTCAGCATGGGGCCCACTTCCAGCCCCTGGAGCCTTCTGGCACTGCCAGGGTAGGCTTTACCATTAGGCAGAGTGAGGCAACCGTGCAGCAGTGGCAGCCTCCTGTCTGTTCCCCTCTATTGGAGGTCAGCGCTGTATATGCCACACAGCCTGTTCTGGGGCCCCTAGACTAGCACTAGCTTGCTACCTCAGGTGTGATGGTGGACACTAGTCCCACTGCTAGTGTTGAAGTAAGATTCAGCCGCCAGCCCAATCAACTTCTGGACACAGATGGAGGAGGAGGGGGCACTGGCAGAAGAACTGGCAAAAGAACTCTCAGAACCACTATCTTTGAGAAATCATGGAGGACAGGTGGTGAAGTGCCAGACGACTGGAGGAGGGCAAATGTTGTTCCCATCTTCAAAAAGGGCAAGAAGGAGGAACCTGGGAACTATAGGCCAGTCAGTCTGACATCAATCCCCGGGAAGATTTTGGAGCAGATTATAAAGAAGTCAGTCTGCAAGCACCTTGAAAACAATGCAGTGATTACTAGAAGCCAGCATGGATTTGTCAAGAACAAATCCTGTCAGACTAATCTGATCTCATTTTTTGATCGGGTAACCTCCCTTGTGGACTGTGGGAATGCTGTGGACATTATATATCTGGACTTCAGCAAAGCTTTCGACAAAGTGCCTCATGATATCCTGATTAGTAAGCTAGCTAAGAGTGGGCTAGATGGAACAACTATCAGGTGGATCCACAATTGGCTACAGAATCGGACTCAAAGAGTGCATATCAATGGTTCCTTCTCAAACTGGGGAGAGGTAACGAGCGGGGTACCACAGGGCTCGGTCCTGGGCCCGGTGCTCTTCAACATTTTTATTAATGACTTGGATCAGGAGGTACAGGGAAAGCTTATCAAATTTGCAGATGACACAAAATTGGGTGGAACAGCTAATACTCTGGAAGACAGAAACAAAATTCAAAGTGACCTCGATAGGCTGGAGCGCTGGGCCGAAAACAACAGAATGAAATTTAATAGGGATAAATGCCAAGTGCTGCACCTAGGGAGAGGAAACCAAATGCAGAGTTACAGAATGGGGGACACTTGGCTCAACAATACTACAAGTGAGAAGGATCTTGGAATTGTGGTAGATCACAAACTGAATATGAGCCAGCAATGCGATGTGGCTGCAAAGAAGGCAAATGCTATTTTGGGCTGTATTAATAGAAGTATAGCTTCCAAATCGCGGGAAGTGATAATTCCCCTTTACTTGGCACTGGTTAGGCCTCATCTTGAGTACTGCGTCCAGTTCTGGGCACCTCACTTTAAGAAGGACATAGACAAACTGGAGAGGGTTCAGAGGAGGGCAACAAGGATGATAAAGGGACTGGAAACAAGGCCCTATGAGGAGAGACTGAAAGAACTGGGCATGTTTAGCCTTCAGAAGAGGAGACTGAGGGGAGATATGATCGCACTCTTCCAGTATTTGAAGGGATGTCACCCAGAGGAGGGCCAGGATCTCTTCTCGATCATCCCAGTTTGCAGGACACGGAATAATGGGCTCAAGTTACAGGAACCTAGATTCCACCTAAACATCAGGAAAAATTTCCTGACTGTCAGAGCAATAAGACAATGGAATCAACTACCTAGGGAGGTGGTGGGCTCTCCCAATCTAGAGGCATTCAAGGTGCAGCTGGACAGACATCTGTCAGAGATGCTTTGACCTGGATTCCTGCATTGAGCAGGGGGTTGGACTCGATGGCCTTGTAGGCCCCTTCCAACTCTACTTTTCTATGATTCTATGATTTCTACGATCTTGTCCTTTGCCTCATGGAGGGTCTTGGGCTGACGGACATACAAAGAGCTATTCTGGATCAGACCAAAGGTCCATCTAGTCTAGTCTAGCATTCTGTTCACACAGTGGCCAATGAGCTGCCTGTGGGAAATCCACAAGGAGGCCATGAGTGCAATGGCACCCTCCCATTTGTGTTCCCCAGCAGCTCGTATACAGAGGCATACTGCTTCTGAAACTGGAGGCAGCATATAGCCGTTATGACTTGTAGCCATTGATAGCTGCTGGGGCTGATGGCTTCCACAATGGCAGCTACTCTCTTCAGGCACATAAGGAATAAGGAAGGGGCTCAGTGGTGTAGCACTTGCTCTGCATGCAGAAGGTCCCAGGTTCAATCCCCAGCATCTCCTGGTAGGGCCTCAGCCAGTGTTGACAATACTGGGCTAGATGGACCAATGGTCTGACTCAGTATAAGGCAGCTTCCTATCTTCCTATGATGTGACTGCTGTAGCATTGGCTCCTGCACGTTGTTGAGGTGGGAATGCATACATCCCCACAAGATTCATAGATTCATAGATATAGAGTTGGAAGGGGCCTACAAGGCCATCGAGTCCAACCCACCCCCCACCCCCCACCCCCCACGCTCAGACAAGCTGAGCCAGCATGAGCCACAAAGGGAGCACTTGTGTAATTTAAACGACAACATTTTTCTTGAAAACCAGCCTAATAACAAAGTGAAACAGGAATTGCAATTATTTTAGTATCTTCGTGCTACTGTGCTATGTTGCACCCAAATACTATTTAACAAAAGTTTTCTGCTAGCTTGCCATAAAGCTACTAGACAAGCATAAATTCTGAAATTAAACTGCCCAAATTAACCAAAGATGCCTTGTTGGTTTGCCTTTGGCAAAAACCAACTAAGCATGGATTGTGTTAAAGAGGGGAGGGGTAAAATTCAGGAAAGCCCACTTTAACAAAACTGGGCACTAAAACTTAAAGGCAAAATTTGAATGCAGCCACAAACACTCATGAGTGTTGCTGCCATTTTAAAAAATATTCTATTTGATTTTGCTAGCAGCTATAACAAATCATTTTTTCTTTTCATTTTGGGACTTCTCGCCTCTAGTTCAGATTCTGAGGAAGTATGTGCTTTGGTTAGGAGCACACACTCTCTCTCTTCACTAAACACAGGACTGGTGGAAACTCCAAAAGGCACCAAAACTTGGCTTATGCTCAGGAACTCTTTGCACAAAAAGCTCACAAACGTTTTTGTTATTGTTGTTGTTTTTCTTTAACACAGGGTTCTTTGAGTACTTCTTGCCATTCTTAGATCTTGTGTTTGGCTTCTAATCTTTTAGGAATGTGATTAGCTAGTTTGTGTTTTTCTTTTCTAGGCAACTGGGCGAGCAGGCAGAGGTTTTACTTTAAAGGGACAGCTACACTTACTGACTTTTTTTCTTCTTCTGCCTCTCTTTAGATCTAGTTGTTGGATTTGCAAATGCATCATTTTACATTCTTTTTCTTTTTTCTTATTTAGGATGGCCATGCAGTGGTTGGCATAATTGGCTAAATCTGCCAGGTTTGCAGTTTGCCATCCTACACATACTGTCTTCAGCTGCTCTCCTACTTTAGGTAACAATCCTGCAACAAATGCTTTCTTGATAGCATGAGGGGCATCCTTCTCAGAATCTCCTATTCCCGAAAACCTCAAAAATATTTCTTTTAATCTGTCCATATAGTCAGCTGGCAACTCCCCTTTATTCTGTTTACAGTTATTAACCTTGATCTAGTCAGTTTTAGGTTTCACTACTGTAGTAAGGGCATCTCTAGAATATTTCATTGCTGAAGCCTTCTATTTGTAGAACATTTAACTTCTTTGCTTTGATTCTGATTTCTCATAGAAGCGCATCAAGTAATTTCATTTGCAACTCTATGACAATTTAACAGGATCATTAAACTTTGGATCAGTTACTGGCCATTTCTTTTTTTCTTTTCTTTTTTAATTCTTTCTTAAGACTACTGTTGGCAGAACAAGTCTAAGTAATTGATTTAAGTCTATCCAGGTAGGGTTGTAAATAATTACAGTCTCAAATTCTTCCTTGAATTTGACTGGTTCTTCTCACATGTTAGGAAATTATTTTACTATATTTCTTAAATCTCTTGGTGTCTATGGGGCATGGACAGCCACTAGAGTCTTATCTCTTGCAGGTACCTCTTACTTAGTGGAGCCAGGGTGACTGGCCCTGGCCCATAATCTGGGGTGACTAACAGTCTTTGAGAAGGAACAGAGCCAGGCAAGGTGGTTGCTTCTGGGTTCTTAATTTTTCTGGGCATCTAGTTCCTTCTGTTAACTGATTACTTTACCTGCGTCCCTGCTCTGCTACACACTGCCCAGCTATCTCCTTTATGGGGTCATGCTTGTTCTTTGGCACCCCTATAGTCATAGAATCATAGAAAAGTAGAGTTGGAAGGGGCCTACAAGGCCATCGAGTCCAACCCCCTGCTCAATGCAGGAATCCAGGTCAAAGCATCCCTGACAGATGGCCGTCCAGCTGCACCTTGAATGCCTCCAGATTAGTCACCACCAACACACCACCATGGAATGCTCTGTTTCCCCCAAAATAATTTTTGGGGCTGAATTGCAGCCCCTGAAAGTAATAACCAAAATGGCTGCCCTGGTTTACCATGTCAGCCTGGGGCTGGCAAATGGGGGGTACATTTCAGTTCAGACCTACAGGAATGCTCTGGACCCTGTGCTGCTCCCCACCCACCTCATGCTGTCAGCCATCAGGTCTGAGGGTTGCCCGGACTGTGATGCATCCTTAGGCTCCAGGATAACTCTGCCTACTTAGGCAGCCCATTGTCTCCCTCTGACTTGGAAGGACTAGAAAGGATTCCATGTCAGGTGCTCAGGGCACTGTCAGGGTAAGAGCAGCCACACAACTAAGCCTGCCTGACTCCACATGCTATGGCTGCTGCCTAAGGCCTAGCACTGACACCACTATAGTATACGTACATCTGTGATTATCTCAGGAAAATCATATCCTATCACCTGTGCAGACTCACATATATTAATCACATTGAGATGTTATGTTTATGAACTTTTGACATTAGCATTAATTTTAAGTGTACTTTCTTCACTTACCACTGTCTTTATCAGGCTGAAAAGCATGTTTTCCTACTATTATCATTATTTCAATTTGACTAAGGGTCGCATGTATATTCAGCTTCAGTTTGTGAAGTTGTATTTACTATTATACAATGGCAAATATAGAAATGTGCAGACATGTCAAATTTAAACTAATTTTCCAAGCTCATGTTTGTGCTGTTGCTTTTTGTGCCGTACAAAGTCTTTCTTCCTGAATTTCTTAGAGTAATATATCTTTATGCTTGCTTTTCAAGGTGAAATTACACGGTACACAGAATGCTGGGCTGTTGCTCAAAACAGTTAACCCCCAGTCCCAAGAAAGTCTAATTCAATTTACTTTGTGTCCTGGCAACATTACAATGTGCATTTTTCCATCCTCCCTCCACATCACTGGCTGCTGCTGGCAGGGAGAACTCAATGTGACAGTGAAACTGCCACTTTCTGCAACATTTCCTGCAACCCTCCCATGTTCTTTGTGATGTAACGTTCTTACCTCGGTTTTGTGGGAGGGTTCTCATGACACCATAAGCCACAGCTTATAAGCCACCCTACTCAAAATGCTCCCAACAGACAATCAGGCAGATTGTGAGTAGGGTGCCCCCTCCCTCCTCCGCCTCCTCCCACCTTGGTCCTCCCGTAACTATCTTGGTGACACTGCTGGAGGAGAGAGACATTTCCCTGCTACCCACCATCATGAGCCGTTTCATGCTCACCACAGCTTGACTTTTGCTAAAAAAAAAAAATTGAGGTTGCGAAATCTGGCTGTCAAGCCAGCTTTCACGATCCCCATTTGGGCAGCTATGAGCTGCCCCTCCAAGGTGTCCCAGCGGTACCTTGGAGGGGCTGCCCATGGTCGCCCTCTTTTTAAAAAATTCCTCCCCAATAATGTGCACAAATAATTGCATTCATTTTTTATATTTTTAACTCACCATGCCAGATTTGTGCAAATACAGCATGGCAGGGTACCGTGGTGGTACCCTGGGGTGGGTACTGGCCAAGGGGGTGCCTGCTGGCGGAACCCAGCAGCCAGAAGGTACCCACCCTGTGCAGTGCCTACCCCAGGCTGCAAGTAGATATTTTCTCCCCTTGCAAGCCCGTGACAGGCATCAGATGCTGAATTCTCAGGGGCTTGCAAAGCCCGGAGAGGTCCTTATTTGTGAAAAGTGCATGTCCCCCCCTTTCACAGCAGGTTTTTTGGGGGATCAGGTGTCTCTAGTGCCCCCTCAGTTTTGAAAGTGTCACAATGCTAGTATCAGGGGAACATTCAAAAATAGAAGATATTCCCCCTGATGGGAGCTCTGAGTTTGACAGGTCTCAAACTCAGAGCTCCATTTTTGAAGTGGAATTTAAAAGGGCTTTTTTATTTTTTGGCCAGGGCAGTGTGCAGGTATATAGACTCTATATACCTGTGCACTTTCCTGCCAAAACAGATTTTTTTATCCCCTTCCAAATCCCACTTCAGAACTGGAGGTTTGAGGCTCGACAGTTTGGGTGAACTGTCAAACCGCATTTACTGTCGTCAATGGGAATCCCCCCAATTTTTCATCAGGCCCTGGAGATTTAAACTTGTTCAAAGTAATCAGGTGCTCCTTGACCATTTGCCTATCAATCTCAAGCTGCAATCCTGCCCCTTCAGTCTGCATTTCAGGTTTGCCAGGGGAGACATAAACTCTCTTTTGGGAGAAGACCGAGCCAAAGTAAGAATTGAACACTTCTGCCTTTACTTTGCCTTCTGTTATCAATTTGCAATCCTCATTGCGTAATTGAACCACCATTTCTTTTCTCTGTCTTTTACTATGCATGTATCTGAAGAAAGCTTTCTTGTTGTTTTTAGCATCCCTGGCTAGCCTCAGCTCATTCTCAGCTTTAGCCTTCCTGACACTGTTCCTGCAGTTCTGTGCTACCTGCCTGTACTCTTCCCTTGTAGCCTGCCCTTCCTTCCACTTCCTATACGTGTCCTTTTTTGTTTTCAGGTAATCTCTGAGTTTTTTGTGAAGCCACATTGGCTTCTTCTGTTGCCCTCTGCCTTTTTTTCCTTATGGGAATTGTTTGCAATTGTGCCTTTAGAATTTCCTTTTTTAAAAACTCCCACCCATCCTGGGCCCCTTTTCTCATTAGAGTCGCTTGCCATGGGATCTTACTTATCATTGTTCTGAGTAGGGATGTAACCGCTCGCCTTGCATGGGCTGAGCGGGACTGAACTTGGCCCTGCTCGCACCAGCGCGAGGCTCGTGCGGGCCTACCTGCGGGCATCCGGCGGCTCCTCTGCTCGGCTCTCCACGGTTCTCCGCCCGTGCCGGCTGCACTGCTCCCATCGCGTCACTTCCGGCGCAGCAGAAGTGATGCGACGGGACCCTGCTCCAGCGCGCTGGACTCCCGCGTTATGTTTTTGGCGGGGGAAACCAGGGCAACAGGGTTGTTTAAGCCCTGTTGCCCTGGTTCCCCCCGCCAAAAACATAGCGCGGGGGTCCAGCGCACTGGCTGTGCTGGAAATGATGTGCTGGAGGATTGCGGCTCGACCGGCGCCGGCAGCTCAAGCATTCTCCGCGTCGCTCAGAAGATCGAACACGGGCTGCCGCCGCCGGAGAACCGCGAGCAGCAACCAGGTTCGTGTAACTTACATAGTTCTGAGTTTATTAAAATTGGCTTTCCTAAAATCCAGGGTACACATTTGGCTACACTCAGTTTTTGCTTCCTTTAGAATGAAGAACTCAAGTATAACATGGTCACTTTCCCCTAGAGTTCCCAAAACTGCCACTTTATCCACTAACTCCTCTCTGTTGGTTGGAATCAGGTCAAGGATAGCCGATCCTCTAGTTCCTTCCTCCACTTTCTGTAGGAGGAAGTTATCAGCAACACAAGTCAGGAATTTCTTGGAGGGGCCATGTTTGGCTGAATAAGTCTCCCAACAGATATCAGGGAAATTGAAGGCCCCCATCACTACTACATCATGCCTCCTTGAAACATTGGTAATTTGCTTTTCAAGAGTTTCATCCTAATCTTCCCCTTGATTGGGTGGTCGGTAGTAGACTCCAACCGCCATGTCTATTTTGTTCTTTGCCCCATTTATTTTAACCCAGATGCTCTCAATGGGGCTGCCAAGCTCCTCTTCCTGTATCTCTGTGCAGGGATATGTATTTTTTAACATAAGCGCAACTCCACCTCCCTTTCTGTTGCTTCTGTTCCTTTTGAACAAGTTATATCCTTCAATTGCTATATTCCAGCCATGGGAGTCATCCCACCAAGTTTCAGTTATACCTATCAAGTTGTATTTGCCCTCATGTTGTATTTGCCCTCATGTAGTTCAAGTTCTTCCTTTTTGTTGCCCATACTCTGGGCAACATGTACAGGGCAACATGTATATTGATGTATAGAGACATCAAAGACTATGTGCTTTATATTCTGACTTTCTTCCTACATTTTGTAGTAGACTATCATTGGGCACCGCTGGAGCTGTTCTCTCCGTTGTGGCACAGAGGCCTTCTTCTATTGTTACCCCCGAGTTTATGTCTCCCTCCCCTGTTGGATTCAGTTTAAAGCCCTCTGATGAAGTTCCTCATGCTGTGGCCAAACACATACTTCCCAGTCCTTGTGAGGTGCAAACCATCCTTTGCCAGCAGTCCATCTTCCAGGAAGTGTAGCCCATGGTCCCAGAATCCAAATCTCTTGCGTCGGCACCACCTTCGTAGCCAGTGATTCACTCGGAGTATTTTTCTTTCCCTTTCTATTCCTCTTCAAAGTACTGGAAGGATGGATGAGAAAACTATCTGGGCCCCAAAGTTCTTGAGTTCCCTTCCCAATTCTTCAAAGTCTGCTGTGATTTATTTGTAACTCCGCTTGGCACAGTACCATCATTTGTATCCACGTGGATGAGAAGAAAGGGGTATGTGTCGGTGGGCTTTATGAGGCTCGGCTGCTGCTCTGTCACATCCTTAATCCGTGCCCCAGGGAGACAGTACACCTGGCGAGTCCATGGGTCTTCGCGACATACTTTGGCTACTAGTACTCTTCTCTTTCTCTTGCTGTAGGCCTTGGTTTGATTGCCTCCACTTGACTGACCCTCAGCCTCTTGTTCTCTGTCATGTTGGGTGTACAGTAATTCATCCTCTGCAGGCTGTCCTCCGGTCTCGTCCTCAAGTACCTGAAAGCGGTTCCATAGCTCCACTGCTTCCACAGGTGCAGAATTTCTTATAGTTCTTCTGCTCCTAACACTCACCCTTTTCCAGGGAGTTTCCCCTACATTATTTTCCCTTGCTTCAGCATTCTCTGACTCTGCCTCATCCTGCTGTTGCCCTTCTGGCTCCTGTACTACGCTTTGCTGTTGTAGTTCCACCGGTCTGTCTAAGAACTCTTCAATTTCTCTTATACTCCTGAGGGTTGACACTTGCTGCTCCAGTCCTCTGACCTTTTCTTCCAACAGCGTGACCAGCTTGCACTTGTTGCACGTGTAGGCCATGTTGATCTCCGGCAGGGAAAACAAACATTGCACACACATTGCAGGTCACCACCACTGGAGAGTCCTTTCCGTCCATAGTTCTCTATTCCCTTTATGTTTCTGCCTTTCTTTTCATACTGGAATGGCCGGTGCCTTGCCCTGCCTTCCTTGAATGTTAACAACAGAGTCCCCCTGGTCTATAAGTGTGTGTTACTGGGTTTTGGCGCCTGTGAGTTTAGTGTTGTTTCCCCATTTCAGGCAGGTCCAGTCCCTTGAAGCGATCTGAGTCACGGCACCAAGATTGTTGTGGAAAAAAACATGATCTACTGCATTGTGTTTTGTAGAGGTTCTTAGAGAGGAAAATTAATTAGTGAATTCACAAATGGCATCTGAGTTGTATCCCTTGTGTTCTGGAACTTTTAATGCCTTGAAGCACTCTTGTGAGTGCCTGACATATTGCATGTATTAGATAAGAACATAAGAAGAGCCATGCTGGATCAGACCAAGGGTCCGTGTAGTCCAGCATTCTGTTCACACAGTGGGCAACCAGATGTCCATGGGAAACCCACAAGCAGAACGTAAGTGCAACAGCACCTTCCCATTCATGTTCCCCAGCAACTGGTGTACATCTGCGTACTGCCTCTGATACTGGATGATACAGCTGTTATTGCCAGACAATCTCACATTATTCTTTCAGAGCAGGGATAAGCAGTTTGCTTAAATACTGTAACTGCTAGTAATTTGCTCCACTTGGAGTTCTGACATCCTTGTTGTTTTAGTTGTAAAATGTTGATAAGTACCGTCTTAGAGGCAATTATTCAAAGAATCCATAATTACTTTTAATATTTCCACATCTCCTATTTTTCTAAGGTAGCATTCTGATACATTACCTGCCTTTTGTACTTTCCCGGAGAACAAATCATAAAGTCTAACAATACAGCAAGCACGGAGTTCTGCAGTGCATAGAGTCACCTCCACTTTTCATAATGAGCATATCACCATCTGTCATCTTCATAACAGCCTGCAAAGGCAAAAGCAAACAAATAGAAGCAACTTTTTGACTTGAAGAAATGGTATAGAAAGAGCAGGGACTGTGCCTTAGTTACTGTAAATGGGTCAGACTGAAGTAGAAATTAAGCTGAAACTTTCCCAGGGTCATGTCCACACAAATCGTTACTTCAGCTGAATAAATCTCAAGTGGGCTCAATTCAGTTCTGCCGTGAGTGGAGTTAATGTGAGAAGGGACCAAGAATATGGACGATCCTATTAAAAGGCATATATGCCTCTATTCCTGGGTTTGGCTGTTCATGTGATGTTTATCAGAGTGGAAACCTATCATCCAAGGCTGCCTCTCTTTGCTCTGTTGGGGATTACTACTTCACCTCTAGGAAGCAACACTCTCTGACAGTTACTTCCAATTCAGTAGTTGCTTCCAATCATTCTGAGAAATGCTGCTGCCTGCCAATGTAGACCAGGGGTATTGAACTTCTTTCAGCCTGAGTGCCAAATTCCATTTCAGAGAAGCTCTTGGGGACCACATTCCGGTGGCGGGTGGGGCTGAAGGCAAAATGGGGCAGGGCCAAAATACCAGTGTATTTTAGCTTAAAGCTCTTGCTGCCAGTAACTAAGCTTTAGGAGAAGCATTTCAACCTTTTAGAATGGGGGAAAAAACAATGCAAAAGCTGGGAAACCACCAAATGATTGGCAGCTGTGGAAAGGGAGTGGGACCTGGGCAAGGAGGCATGGCCATCTGGGGGAGGGGTACCCCAGACAATGTAGACAGGGTTCAGTTGGCTTCCTGTGTATTCAACCCTTGTGAGCATTGAGAGCACAGTCCCAACTGCCTTGAAGAAGTTAAGAGGACTTCTTGAGACTGAGAGAATTGTAACAGCTATCAGCCAGTAGCAAATAACTCCTTATAGGGCAAAGGGCACAAGCGGGTGGTGACTGATCAACTCCAGGCTCTTTTGGATTAGATAGATTATTCAGACCCATTTCAGTCCAGCTTCAGGCCTAGTTTGGGGCAATAGACAGCTCTGGTTGCCCTGATGGATGACAGAAGCAGGAGGAATACCGGAGGCGTGCAACCCTGTTAGTTCTCCTTGACTTCTTGATAGCTTTTGACCATGGTCTCTTTCTCGATTGACTGGGTGAGTTGGAAGATGAATTCATGGTGATACAGCAATTACTTACACAGCTGGTTCCAGAGGGTTGTGCTGAGTTACTTCTGCTCAGCCACTTTGCACCTGTGCTATGGGATCCTGCAAAATTCCATCTGGTTTTCAATATTAATATGAAGCTCCTGGGCAAGGTCATTTGGGCTGAAGACACCACCAGGGGCATGACTCCCAGCTCTACTAGGTGAAGCTGTGGAAGTGATGAATCAGTGTCTGGAATGGGCTGGATGAGGGCCCATAATTAACTAAAGGTCAATCACAGTTAACAGTAAATGGTTCTCAGAACTATTGCTGGAGCAATAGTTTTGAGCTAGGGCTTGAGATACAGCCAGAAATGTGGCAGGCAGAAATCACAGCTTTTTGATTGGACAACAGCAGAAAGTCAGGCTTGGTGTGTCTGTCTGTCTGTCTGTCTGTCTGTCTGTGTCTGTGTCTGTGTGTCTGTGTACACACACAAACACATATTACCTTCTCTGGCTGAAAAGGGCTCTGAGACCCAAGCACACATAGTCCCAAGTAGCTTACTAGGCTAACTTCTACCTCAGAATATGATATTCCTGGTTGATCTCTGATATTCCAAATATTGAATTTCTTCAGATGTACAATCATCATTACATTTTGCAGTTGAGGTGGTATCTTGTAAAAAAAAAAATCCTGCAGATGTATGGATCCCATAATGACATTTTGGTGGCAACTCTACTTCCAGTGTGTGTGATTCACATGTTATTACAATATGTGGGTTGCTGTTATTCCCTGGCCAGATTCCTCTCTGTTCTGGTAAGATTTGAAGGACATCGTTGCATGAGTCATACATACACCAGTAGTGGTGGGTGCAGATTCAGTCGCCGTGTTCAAGGAATGAGGTAGTCAAACAGCTCGGCAGATATATCCATGACTGAGCATGGATCCACTCTGCTCCCCCATATGGGGAGGGGGCTAGAAAAAGTGCCTTAAACATAGTCTGCCTCTTTCTCCCCTGACTGGATTACCAGTGGGGTCACCATTGAGCAGTCGAAAAAGACATTTGAATTTTGGAACGTGGAATATACGGACATTGCTGGATAACAAAGATAGTGAACGCCCTGAGCGTAGGACTGCTATTATTGCAAGGGAGTTGAGAAGGTTTAGAATTGACGTAGCAGCACTTCAAGAAACTCGAAGGGCAGGAGAGGGACAGTTGAAGGAAGAAAAAGGAGGTTATACCTTCTTCTGGAAAGGACTACCTGAGCAGGACTGACGAATACGTGGAGTATGCTTTGCCATCAAAAATGAGCTAGTGAACTCTTTGTCAGAAGTTCCTACTGGCATTAACGAACACCTGATAACTCTTCGATTAAAGCTCGCCAATAACCAGCAGATAACTATTTTGAGCGCTTATGCGCCGCCAACATTAGATGCTGATGAAGTCATCAAGGAAAGTTTTTATACCCAGTTGGACACTCTCCTGGGCGACTTTAATGCAAGAGTCGGGCGTGACTGATTTATGGCCAGAAACTTTTGGAAAAGACGGAGTTGGTAATAGCAACTCGAACGTAATTTTACTTTTGTCTAAATGTGCAGAGCATAATCTCACTATTACAAACACGCTCTTTCGACAAAAAAAATAAGTTTAAAACATCATAGCAGCACCCTTGGTCAAAGCACTGGCATCTTCTGGATTATGTAATTGTCCATGTTAGAGATCGCCGCGATGTACTTCTTACTAGGGCCATGGTGAGTGCTGACGACTGCTGGGCAGACCATCAACTAATCCGGTCCACTATGGTTATCAATATTGCTCCCCGACGTAGGATTCAAGGAAGGAAACCAAGGCGTAAAATGAATATCCACACCCTTCAAGATCCTATTAAGCAAACTCGTCTTCAGTCATTTCTTAGGGAACATCTACCTACGGAACCTCCTGATAACATGGAGGACCATTGGTCTAAGCTGAAAACCTCCATTACTGCAGCTTGTGAACAAACTATTGGATATGAAACTAAGAAACATCAGGATTGGTATGATGAATATGATAATGAGATTAAATATATAATTGACAAAAAAAGGAAAGCCTTCCAAATATGACAAAATGGTATTAATCACGCTGCCAAGAAAAAAATCTATGCCAGTGCAAAGGCTGAGGTCCAAAGAAGAACTAGAGAACTTAAGAACGCTTGGTGGAAAAAGAAAGCTCAAGAAATTCAACAACTTGCAGAATCTCATGATGCACGGGGCTTTTTTAAGGCCACGATCCCACAAAGGCCATTTATGGACCAAAAACCTATGGTACAAACCCTTTACAATCAAAAGATGGCACCAAACTCTTAAAAGACAAAGAGTCTATTGCACTGTGTTGGAAAGAGCATTATTATGATCTTTTAAATCAGGGGTTTTTAACCTGTGGGGTATGCCACCCCAGGGGAGGTTTGGACCGACTCCAGGGGAGGTGTGAGTAGCCCCTCAACTATAAATTGTTTATTTTACAAGTACATAGCAGCGCAGGTTGGTGATTGGCCCAACCTTATAAAAATTCTTTCTACTAACTTGGGAGCTACGACGTAGCTCATTTGTACACCATGTGCGTTATCGTAGTTATCGTTATCTGCTACACGTGCGTTATCGTTCCTGAAGAACAATCAATTTTTCAAGGTAAGTGACTGCTTTGTAACTCACTGGGTGACTTTGGGCCAGTCACTGACTCTCAGCCTAACCTACCTCATAGGGTTGTTGTGAGGATAAAATGGAGAGGAGGAGGAGGAGGAGATTTATGTAAGCTGCCTTGGGTTCCTTGCAGGAAAAAAGGCGGGATATAAATATAATAAATAAATAAATAAGTCACTTTCCCCCCGGTTTATTGCAGAAAGTAGAGCTGGGCCGAAAGTTTGGATTGTTCCATTTTTCAGCATTTCGGGGGTGGGTGGGGTGGGTGGGAGGAAAATGAAAACTGGAGAAAAAGGCTGGGGAATAGAGAAATTTTTGGAGAATTTCTCCTTGGGAAAAGGGACGGTTTCCACAAACCTTTTGAAGTTTAGGCAGTTGTTCCTTTCTTCTTTCAATTTTTTTATATTTTTAAAAGCACCCCTTGAAAATGCAATAGCCCAAGAGTTCTATCTGACTGTTTGGAGAGTGTGAGGTCACAGGGTCTCTAGTTGCTGGCTTAGGAGCACAGGAGAAAAGGCCTACAACTCCCAGCATGGGAGTTGTAGGCCTTTTCTCCCTAAACTTGATTGGATTGTGCGGCTGGGATCTTCCAAGTGCTGAGGGGTGGCTTACAAGCAAACAAAGACAAAAACAGGAGGAGATGAGCATCCAGTAGCAATGAAAAAAAGAGAGAACTATGTTCTCCGGATGCAAAATCTTTATTGAATAGAGGAGCTCCTCTATTCAATAAAGATTTTGCATCCGGAGAACATAGTTCTCTCTTTTTTTCGTTATAAACAAACAAGACTCCTCCACAGTTGGCTATATTTTAACAGGTATATTTTATTTTACATATTTATTTATTTAGAGTATTCTGATTTTATTTTATATATTTTTATGTAGAAACTCAGTTCCCCGCTCCACATGGAGAAAATTCTCCCCCCCCCGTCGCAAAAGAGGCGGAAAAAACTATGCCTCTTTCGAAGGGAGAGAAAAAGCTCCCGGGGGGCGGAGCCACGCCGGAGATGGAGTAGCAGCCTTCCACAGAGCTCCCAAGAATGAACTGATTAAAAGCATAAATCACCTAAAAAAAATAATGAGAGAAATGTGAGTGTTCAACCTTTCCTTTTGTTTTCCGGCTTTTCCTTCTCTAACGAGTCTGTGGGGGAGGATCTAAGTGGAGAAAGTTGTAATTAGAATGAGTTACTGTGTCTCTCCGGGCTGTTAGAAATCCTTATGAAAGCACGGGATAAAAAACAAAGATTAAGTCCGCAGTGGAGGAGAGAGAAAAAGCACCCGTCCGATGTTAGTGTATCCAGACTAACTAGATTGTCAGCTGACACTAGTTCAACAACAGAAGATAACTTACAGTTTAAATCTGGTCAGCTGCAAAAGGGAAATTTAGCTGCGTCACAGGCTGAAGCAAGAAAGACTAAGGGAGATAAAATGGCGGATCAATCTGGCAAAGGGCCAGGAGCAAGGGCAAAAATCCCTGGACAGTCTCCAAGTAAAACTCAGCAGGCTTTACCAAGTATAGATCAAATGCTGACGCACATGACAGCTCTTATCACGGAGGGAAATGCTTCACTTTCAGAGAAAATGGATAAAAGAGAGGAAAAGCTGACAGCAAGATTAGATAAAATACAGAAATCTCTGGATTCCGTTTTGAGTCAAACTACTCAGCTGACTTCTAGAGTGGATGATTTGGAAAAAATAACAGCTCAGTATGACATGAGATTTAATGAAGTGGAGACACAGATGATTAATTTACAGGACAGACAACGTCGTCTTAATATTCGGATTCGAGGTTTCCCAAGAGAGGCAGGGGAGACTGCAAGCAGTTTAAGGGCTTCTATTTTGGAATGGCTTGGGGGGGTTGTTCCCCAAGAACAATGGCGGGATCATGACCTTGAGAGAGCACACCGGGTGGGTGCTTTTCGGAGAGGAATGACAAACAGAGATATTATAGTATGTTTTTCCAGTTTTTACAAGAAGAATACTGTAATGCAAGCACTGAGACAGAAATCAGATCAAATTTTATACAGTGGAACTACTTTACAAGTTTATAATGACTTATGTCCTCAAACAATTGCCTGGAGGAAAACGGTGAAACCCTGTACTGAAGTGTTGAGAAAGAAAGGTCTCAAGTACAATTGGGGGTATCCAGTATTTCTGTCTTTCGTGTTGGATGGCAAGAGATGTAAAATTACATCATATAACCAAGGAATGGGCCTGCTGGGAGAAATGGGATTGTTGGATGGACAGCCTGGAGAAATAAAGAGTCCAGAAGAAGCTGTGGGAGGAGCTATCTAAGTCAAGAAGGAGAGGAGTGGTGGCAGAGAAGAACGAAGAAAGAAGAGATGGAGCTATATGTTGGTCTTTGTTGTTTTGTCTTCGTTGTGTGTTTTTTTTTTGTTGTTGTTGTTGGTTATCTGTTTCCTTTTTCCCTTTTTGTTTCCCCCCCTCCCCCCCTTTTTTTTAAGGAAAATAATAATAATACTAATATTAATATTATTATTATTAATAATAATAATATTAAATTGAATAATTGGTTTTTTTTTTTTTTTTTTTTTTGCTCCAGAAGAGTAGAGATGGAGAAAAGGGGAAAAGAACTAAAGTGGAGAAAAAAGAGAAGGGGGGAAGGGAAAGAAAGGGAGGGGAGGTAAAGGAAAAGAAAGGGGAAAAAAAAAGAAAAAAAAAGAATTGAAAATGAAGATGGTGATTGTGAGATATTTCTTCTTTTTCTGGTTTTTTTTTTTTTGGGGGAGGGTCTTGGAGGTTGCTGTTCTGAAGGGTTTGGGTTTCGTTCCCCCCCCCCTGAGTAGGAGGGTAGGGTTAGAGCGGGGCATGTTGCCCTGGCATGGTAAGGGGGGAGAAGTCTATAGATGTGGGATAGGTGGGAGGAGGTGTTATGTGTTTATTGTCTTCACTAGAGGGGGCCAAAGATTCAGAATTGTTTTAGTAATTGATGGATCCTAAATTGAGAATTTCTACGTTGAACGTTAAAGGCCTGGGAACTGTTATCAAAAGACGGCGCATTGAAGCACTCTTAAAGAAAGACAAGGCGGACATTATTTTTCTGCAAGAAACGCACCAGTCAAAGAAAGGGAAGAATGAATTAAAACTGAGGTGGTCCAGTTTGTATGAAACGGCATTTGGATCTTCAAATTCAAGAGGGGTGGCAATTATTATTTCTAAAAACTGTGGTTTTGGAGTTTTAAAGGTCAAGAAGGATGACAGAGGGAGATATATTATAATTAATGGTACTATGGGGGGAGAAGAATTTGTATTAATTAATGTGTATGCACCAAATCAGAATCAAGGTGAATTTTATCAAATGGTGTTTAAGGAAATGGGTGTTATACAGAATCAGAGGGTTATTATGGCCGGTGATTTTAATATGGTGATGGATAAAAGGGTAGATAAATCAAACCCTACGGATGGGGAGAGGAGGAATAATATTACATTTTTGAATAAGGTAATCACTAAGGAAGGCTTGGTGGATGTTTGGAGAGAAGTTAAAGGGCAAGATAGAAGATACACGTTTTATTCATCAGCTTTTAAGAATTTTTCTAGGATAGATTATATATTTGTGTCTAGGAGTTTGGTTTCTAGGGTCATGAGTACTGAGATAGGTATTATAAAAATCACGGATCATGCGTTGGTCAATTTGGATTTAAAGATAGGGAAGGATTATAGAGAGGCTAGAAGATGGAGGTTGAATTGTAATATTTTTAAAGTAAAACATATAATTGAAAAGATAGAGAAAGAGATGATGGAAATATGGGAATTTAATCAAACAGAGGATTGTAGTCAAGCTATAATATGGGACACTATGAAAAGTGTTATGAGAGGTATTGGAATAAGAGAGGGAGTTAATTTAAGAAAACAACAGGAGGCTTTTAATAAACAAATAGAAGAAGAGATTAGGGAGTTAGAAGAATCTTTTTTAAAGAATAGGGATAAGAAGGTATTTGCTGAACTGCAAGCTAAGAGGAAAGAATTTGAGAATAAAGATATAGATAAAGTGCAAAGGAATCTGATATATATGAAAAGAGAGTTTTCTGAGAATAGTAATAAAAATTCTAAAATGTTAGCTAGATCTGCGCAAAAAAAAAGAGAGAAAAATTTAGTGGGGGTGATTAAAGATAAGAAGGGTAAGGGATATAATTTAATGAAGGATAAACTAAAAATTTTTCATGAATTTTACTCTGAATTGTATAAGGCTGGGGTATGTTCTGAAGTAAGGATTATAGAATATATTGAAAAACCTTTTACGGAGTTAGAAATAGAGTTTGCTATAAATAAATTAAAAGGAGGTAAAACTCCCGGAATAGATGGTTTAGGGGCTGAATATTATAAGGTTCTCAAGAAAATGTTAATTCCCAAGTTAAAAAATTTGTTTAATGATATTTTACAGGGGGGAGAGATCCCTCCTTCTTGGAAACAATCTTTGACCATTTTAATTTTGAAACCGAATAAGGATCCGGCAGATCCAGGATCCTATAGACCAATTTCATTAATTAATCAAGATGCAAAATTAATGTCTGCAATATTAGCTAGAAGAATGAATAGTTTTGTTAGTAAGTATATTGGTTTGGATCAATGTGGTTTTGTACAAGGTAGACAAATGGCAGATTTGACTAGAAGAGTGTTAAATATAATATATTTAATTAAGAAAAATAATTTGAAGGCAGGGGTTTTAGCATTAGATATTTTCAAGGCCTTTGATTGTGTGGAATGGCCAGCATTAAAGAGGATAATAAAAACTATGGGGTTTGGTGAAAAGTTTCGAGGAGTGATTGATCAATTGTATGCTCAAAACATGACGTCAGTCGTAGTAAATGATGGTATAACTGATCAAATTCATCTAGGCCGAGGTACCAGGCAGGGCTGTCCCCTTTCACCAATCTTATTTGTGTTAGTTATGGAGGTTTTGGCAAATGTAGTTAGAGAGGATAGTGATTTAAAAGGGATAGGGATAAAGGATAAGATAAAAATTAATCTTTTTGCAGATGATACTTTGTTAACAATTGAAAATCCCATGGAAATGATGGATAGGTTAGAGAATCATTTAAAGGAGTTTAGGGAAGTTACCGGGTTGCAAGTAAACTGGGATAAATCTGAGATTATGTTGTTTAATTATAGTAAAATAGAGGAATTAGAAGGGATTAAAAAGAGATCAAATATTAAGGTAAAAAGTATGATTAAATATTTAGGTATAGATATTTTAAAAGAGTTAGAAAAAATAGTAGAACAAAATTTTAGAAAGTTAAAGAATGAGGTAAAAAAAAAGATAGAGGAATATAAGAAAATTGGACTTTCATGGTTTGGTAGAATAGCTTTGATAAAAATGAAGATATTACCAAAGATAATTTTTTTATTTAGAATGATACCAAGTAGTTTATCAGAGAAGGAAATTAGGGAATGGCAAGCAATAATTAATAATTTTTGTAATGGGGGGAAAAAGGCGAGGATTACTAAGAGCAAATGGTATAAATCCCAAAAAGAAGGGGGGCTTGGCCTTCCTAATATCAAGTGGTATTATATAGCTAATCAGTTAAGGTTTATTATGGATATTTTAGTTAGGAAGAATATTTTGTGGGTAGAAATAGAAACGCAGGAAATAGAAATGGGGATGGAAAAATTTTTATTTTCAAAAAAAAGTATTACTAGTGTAAAAAGAATAGAAAATCCCTTCCTGAAAAATATGGTAGGGATTTGGAACAGTAACAGACAGATCTTTATACCAGGGATATCACCGTTAACTCCAGTTGTAGCAATGGAGGACTTTCCAGTAAATGCACAGCATTGGGAGGCAATATTTAGGGAAAATAAGGTTATCAAATTAATGGATTGGATGGGAAAAATTGAGACTAGACAACAAATATTGGAAATGATTGGGCCAGATAGAATTTCGTGGTTAAATTTAATGCAATTAGATCAGTGGACTAAGAAATGGAAAAAGAAAAACGAGTATGAGAGGGAGTTTACTGGATTTGAAAAGAAAGTGTTGTCTAGAGAACTTATAGAAGGGAATGTTTCTTCTAGAGGGTTAACTAAGGAGATATATAAAATGATGCAGAGGATTGAAGCGAAAAAAGACAACCTTAAGATGATGTGGGAAATGGAGTTTGAGGAGGAGATATCAAATGCGGGGTGGAGAAATATTTGGGGCAGACGTATATTAAGAAATATGTCGGTAAGGATAAAAGAGAATTTTTTAAAAACTGTTTGGAGATGGTATTTGACTCCAGTAAGATTAAATAAAATAGATAGTAATTGTGCTCCATTGTGTTGGAGAGGATGTCAGGAACTTGGTACTTATGCTCATATGTGGTGGAGCTGTAAAAGTGTATTGGATTTTTGGAATAAATTTTTGGAGAAATTTCACTAATTATTGGTATTAATGTGGAGGTCTGTCCAAAATTAGCATTGTTATCAATAACGGAGAAACTTTTGTGCTCACAAGAGAAAAAGGAACTAATTGTAAGTTTATTAGCGGCAGGGAGATTATTGATTGCAAGGAACTGGAAAGTTCAACATCAGTATTTAATAATAGACTGGTATAAAGAGGTTTGGGATATTGCTTTAAATGATAAACTAACATGTAGTATTAAATGTAAAAGGGGACAATTAAAGGAAAATAATTTTAAGGAAATATGGGGGTCATTTTTAGATTATGTTTTAGTAAAGGGGAAAGGGAGTAAGCCATGTCATGATATGATGTATTTTTGGAATATAGATTAATAATGGATCATGTGGATAGAATTGGTTTTGGCCCCGGGGTGACGGGTGCACTTGTAGTGTATGATTTGTAGGTTTATGGTTTTTTTTTTTTGTGTATGTGTGATCTTTAAAAAATAAAATAAAAAAATAAAAAGAAAAGAAAAGAAAAAGCTCCCGAAAATAGGCAGGTTTCAGCCCAGCACTAGCAAAAAGATCATCATGTCAAGGAAAAGGAAGTACAGTGAGGATTACTTGAAATTCGGGTTTATGTGCTTTCTTGACAAAGATGGAATCGAAAAACCTCAGTGTTTTTTATGTGCAACTGTAACGATAACATGAGGCCTGCCAAACTGCAAGAACATTTTGAAAAAATGCACTCTAGGAATTCTGAAGACATGCTGGAAATGATGAAGCAAAAGAAAGCTCGATTCCCCTCATCTGGTATGCTCAATAAGTTTGGTTTTGGAACTACTAAAAACTCACTCCTTGAGGCCTCCTATAAAGTGTCGTATATGATCACAAAGAACAAGAAAACACATACAATTGTTGAAACTCTGATCAAGCCTTGTGCCCTTGAAATGGTTGAAGTTGTTCTCGGGCACGAGCAGAGGAAAAAAATTGCTGGAATACCTCTGACAAATGACGTCATAAATTCAAGAATTAGGGATATGTCGGCCGATGTTTTGGATCAACTCATGGAGGAACTCAAGAAAGTGACTCTGCCCTTTGGACTTCAATTGGATGAAAGTACCCGATGAAGCTCAAAGCAACCAACTCTTGGTCTTTGTGAGATACGCCAGTGATACGTGCATTAAAGAAGAATTTCTTTTCTGTGAACCGCTGCTTACTACCACAAAAGCTGCTGATGTGCTTCAAGTAATGAACGATTTTTTTTTCAAGAAATGGACTTGATTGGAAGACAAAATTGGGTTTCCTATGCACTGATGGTGCATCTTCCATGCTGGGAAGAAAATCTGGCTTTGGAGCTCTGGTGAAGGCAGAGGCCCCAAAAGTGGTGACAATATACTGTTTTCTACATCGTCATGCACTGGCATCAAAAACTCCTTCTCCAAGACATGTCCACCGCTGTTCAAGTTGTAAACTTCATACGGTCTCGGGCTTTGAATCACAGGCTGTTTAAAATACTTTGCCAAGAACTTGGAGCAACACATGAAGTTTTGCTGTATCACACAGAAGTGCGTTGGCTTTCACATGGCCGAGTCTTCACTCATGTTATGGAATTAAGAACTGAGTTCGCCACATTTCTTCAAGAAAAGGAAAAGAAATTGTGTGAGGAATTTGAAAGCCAAAGCTTCGTTGTGTGCTTGGCTTATCTCGCAGATATATTTTCACACTTGAATGACCTCAGCATTTCAATTCAAGGATCACAAGTCACTGTTTTGGATGCGACTGAGAAGGTTGCTGCCTTCAATCAAAAACTGGAACTTTTGGAGATGTGTGGTGAAACACAACTATGCAAATTTTCCAACTTTGGAAAACGTTCTTTCTGGAGAGCAGTTTACAGAGGATGTCTCAGAGTGGATTCAATGCAATATTTTGAGTCATCTGGATAATCTCATGGACTCTTTTAATGATTATTTTACTGAAAATGGATTGAATAATGACATGTGGGTTCGAAATCCTTTCACATTTAATTTGGACTCTATGGATGATTCTGATATGCAAAAAGATGACCTTATTGAGTTGCAGAGCAAAACATTGGTCAAGCAAAATTTCTTCTTGATGAATTTTGGTGCTCTCAAATGGCTGCATATCCTGTTCTGGCAAAGAAAACTATTTCATCGTTAATTCCATTTCCAACCATCTATCTGTGTGAATCTGCATTTTCAGATTCATAAAAATGTCAGCATAAAAACCAAAGCTAGAAATCGGTTGGATACCAGAGATGATATGCGCATAGCATTGTCTAACATTGTCCCTCGAATAACTATTCTTGCTCAGCACAAACAGCAACAGCGATCACATTGAAGTTATTTTGAAATTATCCTTCTTTTATGTGTAGCTATTAGAAATACTTTCTTTAAATACAGGTTTTATTTCCACAAAATAAACCTCATTTATTTCATTGAATATGCATTTTTTTAGTCCAGAGACAGAGCATAAACTAAAAAAATGCAGTTGTCCTGCCTAAGCCTTAATTTTGGGCCGTTAACACATGGGAGGCGTGGGTCATAATATTTTTCACAAGGGAGGTGTGACACCAAAAAGGTTAGGAACCACTGGTATAACAGCTTTAAAGAGAGGTAACAAGAGGGGTACCACAGGGCTCGGTCCTGGGTCCAGTGCTCTTCAACATTTTTATTAATGACTTGGATGAGGAGGTGCAGGGAATGCTTATCAAATTTGCAGATGACACAAAGTTGGGTGGAACAGCTACTACTCTGGAAGACAGAAGCAAAATTCAAAGCGATCTCGATAGGCTGGAGCGCTGGGCCGAAAACAACAGAATGAAATTTAATAGGGATAAATGCCAAGTGCTGCACCTAAGGAAAGGAAACCAAATGCAGAGTTACAGAATGGGGGACACTTGGCTCAACAATACTACAAGTGAGAAGGATCTTGGAATTGTGGTAGATCACAAACTGAATATGAGCCAGCAATGCGATGTGGCTGCAAAGAAGGCAAATGCTATTTTGAGCTGCATTAATAGAAGTATAGCTTCCAAATTACGTGAAGTGATAATTCCCCTTTACTCAGCACTGGTTAGGACTCATCTTGAGTACTGCGTCCAGTTCTGGGCACCACACTTTAAGAAGGACGTAGACAAACTAGAGTGGAGAGGGTTCAGAGGAGGGCGAGGATGATAAAGGGACTGGAAACAAGGCCCTATGAGGAGAGACTGAAAGAACTGGGCATGTGTTTAGCCTTCAGAAGAGGAGACTGAGGGGAGATATGATCGCACTCTTCCAGTACTTGAAGGGTTGTCACTCAGAGGAGGGCCAGGATCTCTTCTCGATCATCCCAGTTTGCAGGACACGGAATAATGGATTCAAGTTACAGGAACCCAGATTCCACCTAAATATCAGGAAAAATTTCCTGTCAGAGCAATAAGACAATGGAATCAACTACCTAGGGAGGTGGTGGGCTCTCCCAGTCTGGAGGCATTCAAGGTGCGGCTGGACAGACATCTGTCAGGAGATGCTTTGACCTGGATTCCTGCATTGAGCAGGGGGTTGGACTCGATGGCCTGGTAGGCCCCTTCCAACTCTACTTTTCTATGATTCTAGGAGTCCTTTGCTGCTCCAGTACCTCACTGTAGTGCACAGAGCTGCAACGGAGGGTGATGCAGCGAGGATACAATAAAAATGTCCGCAGAAAGTGTGTGGGTCTAGACTCCAGAATGACCAAAGTTCCAGTGGGAATTGTGGTCCTATTTTCATTTGAGAGGTACATGCAAAGTGATAACAGCATACAGATTTCTTTTTTTTTTTCAAGACAGCCCCCTTTGGAAGGTCTGAGCAGCCCCAAAGCCAGCAGAATTTAGATGATTCAGGAGCAATCATTTTTCAGTGTGCCTTCTCTAGTTAGTTATGAAGGACTATTCTCCCATATGCTTGCTCTCAGCTTGGGGCACACTGCAGTCTGGACTGCTCAGGTGGATCTGGGCCAGGCTGGTATTTGATTGATTGATTGATCGTAGTTGATCTTGTAGCCGATCTCTTCTCAATCATCCCAGATTGCAGGACACGGAATAATGGAATCAAGTTACAGGAAGCCAGATTCCACCTGGACATCAGGAAACAATTCCTACCTGTTAGAGCAATAAGACAATGGAACCAACTACCAAGGGAGGTGGTGGGCTCTCCCACTCTGGAGGTATTCAAGGTGAAGCTGGACGGCCATCTGTCAGGGATGGTTTGACTTGGATTCCTGCATTGAGCAGGGGGTTGGACTCGATGGCCTTATAGGTCCCTTCCAACTCTACTATTCTATGATTCTATGATTCTAGGACCATCTTCCATCTGGTAACCTGTGTCCTCACTGTGGGAAGCTGTGTCTGTGTGGATCTAGAATTCTCCTCCACAGTCACTTACAGACCCATCACTAGAGTCTACACAATTTTTTTAGAATTTCCTCTTTTTATAATTTTCTTTTTGTAATTTTATCCTGGAAGACAATCTTACTCAGTCACGAGTGATCGCCTAATACTACTATGAGCCAGCAATGTGATGTGGCTGCAAAAAAGGCAAGTGCTATTTTGGGCTGCATTAATAGAAGTATAGCTTCTAAATTGCATGAAATGTGAGTTCCCCTCTACTCAGCACTGGTTAGGCCTCATCTTGAGTACTGCGTCCAATTCTGGGCACCACACTTTAAGAAGGATGCAGATAAACTGGAAAGGGTTCAGAGGAGGGCAACAAAGAGGATCAGGGACTGGAAACAAAGCCCTATGAGGAGAGACTGAAGAAACTGGGCATGTTTAGCCTTCAGAAGAGGAGACTGAGGTGCGAGATGATAGCACTCTTTAAGTACTTGAAAGGTTGTCATACAGAGGAGGGCCAAGATCTCTTCTCGGCCATCCCAGAATGCAGGACATGGAATAATGGGCTCAAGTTACAGGAAGCCAGATTCCAGCTGAACATTAGGAAAAACTTTCTGACTGTTAGAGCAATACGCCAATGGGACCAACTACGTAGGGAGGTCATGGACTCTCCCACACTGGAGGTATTCAAGATGCAGCTGGACAGCGATCTGTCAGGGATGCTTTAACTTGGCTTCCTGCATTGAGCAAGGGGTTGGACTCAATGGCCTTTTAGTCCCCTTCCAGCTCTACTATTCTATGATTCTATGCACCTCTCAGAACCAAATGTAGACTCAAACACAATTTGCATCTGCGAGGTCCATTCATTCCCAAGCTTGCAATGCGAAAAGCACGTCAAACGAATCCTTTACATGACCATCTTCCATCTGGTAACCTGTGTCCTCACTGGTAAGCTGTGTGGATTTAGAATTGGCCTCCACAGTTACTTACGGACCCATTGCTAGAGTCTACACATTTTTTTTTAGAATTTCCTCTTTTTATAATTTTCTTTTTGTATTTTTATCCTGGAAGACAATCTTATTCGGTCACGAGTCATCGCCTACTACACCAGTGTTCCAAGTTGGTGGACATCTGATGTTGTCATACTTATTACCTGCTTCATTCTGGTGACATAACTGATTTTGATTTTATAAGCGTGGCATGGCCTCTAGTCCTGGGGAAACAACAGTTGGACAACTCCAGAAATGCATGAATCAGGCCTAAATGCTAGCAATTACGTCTCTCTCTCCCCCGTCTTACCTTTTATCCCAGTAGATTAATTCAATGAGCATTTCTTTAATAAAGAAATGTTTGTATAATGGGAGGAGGCAGACCTGTGCATGACTTGCACAGAATGCTTTCCAAACTCAGTCAGTTCCCTCTATCTGCCATAAGGCAGAGCTGCTGGATAGATTAGTGGGGCACTGCCCTTCTTGCCCAAAATAGCAGCCACCCATGAATAAAATGTCACCATATTGCATAATAGAAGAGAAAGTCAGATATAAATATTTAAGACTTTGCCATGGAGTTATGCTAATTTTGATGCTGCTTCCTAGGGAATCTTTTGCTGATGAGAACATTTAATTATTTAAGGCTAATATGAATTTAAATAAACACTTGTAGAGTCTGATTTCTAATTTAAGAGAAAGAAAATATTAAAACTGTTGTAAACCGCCCAGAGAGCTTCGGCTATTGGGCGGTATATAAATGTATTAAATAAATAAAATAAATAAATAAAATATATTCTTCCTGCTCTAACAGAGAGTACCTTCATATGTTACCATGATCCACTTCTCCATTGCTTCTTCCCACAGTGTAATTTTAACCTGGAATCTGAAATCTGATGGGGCCTGTTGTGTTGGTCTTTTCTACCCAATCATTGCTCTCCCTTCTAGTCATGCAACATTCAGGTGGGAAGGACATGTGCAATTTGCCTCACCCACTCCATTATAGACTTCCACACATTACCACAGTAGCATGAGAAGGCACTTATTTATTTTATTTATTTATTTCTTATATTTATTAATCGCCCATCTGGCCGGTCACCCGGCCACCCTGGGCGATGTACAATTAAAACAATACAATAAAACAATACAATAAAATATGATAATTAAAACAGTATAAAAATTCTTTTAAAATCCTAACCCACCCCATATTCCCGCCTGAACAGCCATGTTTTTAATGCACGACAGAAGCTCATCACGGAGGGGGCATGGCGAAGGTCACTAGGGAGGGAGTTCCATAACATGGGGGCCGCCACAGAGAAGGCCCTCTTCCTAGTTCCCACCAGCCTGGCTGCTCTGGCTGATGGGATAAGGAGAAGGCCATCTGTGGCAGATCTTGTTGAGCGGCCTACTTGATGTTGCTGGAGGTGCTCCTTGAGATAAACTGGGCCGGAGCCGTGTAGGGTTTTAAAGGTCAAAACCAACACCTTGAATTCGGCTCGGCAAGCAACTGGTAGCCAGTGCAACTCCTTAAGCACTGGCGTGATGTGATCACGCTGGTGGCTGCCCTTAATCAGGCGAGCCGCCGCATTCTGTACCAGCTGAAGCTTCCGAACCGTCTTCCAGGGTAACCCCACGTAGAGCGCATTACAGTAGTCTAGGCAAGAAGAGACCAAGGCATGAACCACTGATGGGAGCAGGTGATTAGGAAGGTAGGGGCGCAGCTGCCATATCAGATGGAGTTGATACAGCTCTGCCCGGCTCACAGCTGACACCTGAGCCTCCATGGACAGCTGGGAGTCTAGAATGACCCCCAAGCTGTGGACCTGGTCCTTCAGGGGGAGATGTACCCCATTCAGCCACCAGGTCAACATCCCCTAACCTTCCCTTGTCTCCCACCAGAAGTACCTTGGTCTTGTCAGGGTTCAGTTTCAGCATGTTCCCTCCCATCCAGCCACCCACTGCTTCCAGGCACTTGGACAGGGTCTCAACGGCCAACCTTGGTGAGGACTTGAAAGAGAGTAACTTCAGTAATATATGAAGGAATCAAGATTCTCATGACTGTGGAGTGTTCAAAAACAGTGTACTAGTCTTTGACCCATTTCACTCTCTTAAAAAGATACAGCTCTCTTTTGCCCCTGTGCACAAGCTTGTCTAGAATTTGGATCCAGTGTTTCCCACACCATCCCTTGCACACAAAATGAGAATCATGTCCCTTAGCCAACAAGCTCATAGATGCCTTTCTTGGTACAGTGGCAAGCTTATCCCTTTCTGTTCAGATTATTATTAAAGCTTCCATCATGACATGTCGGGCAAGGGCGGATAGTCCACAGCGTCACCCTAATTTCCCATCCAAGTAGATGTTAATATGAGCTCTGAGAAAGGGTCTTGGGTTTGGCACACATTTGCCCCCAAGGCCTAAGAGGGCTTACAACAGTCCCTTATGTAATAGGAGAAGGATCAACAGATCCTCAAGGTTTGGCTAGAGCAGGAATGTAGCTGAGCCCTCCCCACCCATCCTTTGGCTAAGTCTTTACTTCTTAAAGGCTCTAGCTGCAGGGCCCTCCAACCTTGGGTCCCCAGATGCTGCTGGCCTACAGCTCCCAGCATACCAGGCCAGCATGGCTAATGGCAAGGGATTCTGGGAGTTGTAGTCCAGCAACATCTGGGGACCCAAGGTTGGAGGGCCCTGCGCTAGAGCCTTTAAGAAGTAAAGACTTAGCCAAAGGATGGGTGGGGAGGGCTCAGCTACATTCCTCACGTAATGTACAACAGCCTAGACATCCCAGGCAGTTCTGTACTTATGGATGTATGCACAAGTTCTCCAAAATCCACCTTGAAGCTTGTTCCATCTCGGGTCCATATCAGAGTGAGATCTTTTTGCTGTTTCTTTTTGTATGAATATTCATGCTTCTTTTCAGGCATATTTTTCCCCCCAAATGTATGCATCAATTGTGTGCATCTTTGAAATGTGAGCATTTTTCTCCCATTGATTAAAGCACATGCATATTTTTCAGAAGTACACATATTTTAATGCCCTTCTTTTTCAAATGTATGCATGCTGTTGACTAAAATCACTGCAGCTCCCTAGCAGCCTAAAATCACTGCGACTCCTTATTGCATTTTATTTTAATTCAACTCTTAAGTGGACTGATTCCATTTTGATAGGAATGGTTTTCACATAATTTGACTGATGGGACTAGTCTTCATTTTCTCCCCTACATTGAATCTACTTTGGGGGACAATGTCGGGAAAGTAGCATGGCATACTAATGAATACTGAATACAAAACATGTGTGGACAATTGAATGTGATTATCTGTTGTTGCCATTAATATTCTGATTATGAGTATTTTGTTTTAGTCAGTATAAAGTGGAAGTAACAGAAACTGAGACCATCATGGTTGTGGAAACATTTCCATTTTCAGTCTTGTCTCTAACAGTTTCTTCCAAAATAGCACTGTGTAAGCACTATTGTGTAACATTACATGGGATGTTGTGGGGAAAGGCTTGGGCTAGATCCAGAGGTGACCTTCTCCACACAGAGAACAACATCCGCTCATGGAAGGGTGGTTTTCCACTTCAGGCTAGAGTGCTGTGTGAGGAAAGAGAAGTTTAAATCCAAAAATATGGTTTTGTTTTCACATCAGCTTGCACAGGTGAAAGCATGAGATCTGTTAGAGAACCTAACTAGTATAATGCTATGCTAACCCTTGCACAAACATTTGCACAACAGCACTGGCAACTATTTTACTTCTTTTCATGGTTCCTTGGCTCAAGCCCATAAATGGGCAGTATCCAATGGTGTCATTTAGATACCGCAGATGGCGCTATGTTAGTGGAAACTATGTTCCAAACTATGAGCAGGAGGAGAACCAATCTAAAGTTACGATTGTGCAACCGGCTGTGCAATCGGCTATGCAATCAGTTATGCAACCGCTTGCTCAACCAGTTGCACAAGCATAATGGGCAAGCACTTGCGCAACAGAAAGATTCAGCGGAACTCCACTAGCACCCTTTGAGTTTGCGGAATGACACTGCTGGATACTGCCTAATGACTGTACTATAGCTGTGAAATAGTTTAAAAAAAACCCATGAAATTTACTTTATTTCTCTGTATTTCCATCTCAAGCAAGCTGGAGTGTGCCACACTTATAAGCGGTACAGCAAGGAAAGAGGAAGAAATGTTACTTGAGTTGCCAGAGATCTGCTTGAGAATATCGGCAAATTGACCTCACTCAACTTGTGCTAGACTGATTTCAAATATTGACTGCCAGGGAGAGAATATTCTTTTTGACAGAATTCTACTTACTGACGCCTTTGCAATAGTATTCAATCAAAGGAAGGCAGCATAATACAGAATCTGTCATCGCCTATGGATCACTTGAAACCCCCACCATGACTTAGGGAGGCTTGGTTTGTTTGTTTGTTTGTTTTTTAAAAATGAAGCTATTGTGGAAATGCTTCTTTTTTTGTGGAATTAGTTTGTAATGCATTAAAAAAATTGGTCATCGATACTATATCACAGACAAGATTTAAAAGGGGAAAAAACGTAGGAAAAAAGTGAATGCTGAGGATATTCAAAGTTCCCGTTGTAGAATTCAGTGTGTCATAGGCAAAGGCCACAATCCAAGTCCAGAGGTAGGTGAGTGCACTGACACCTCCAAAAAGGAGGGACCATAACTCAGTGGTAGAGTTCTTGCTTTGCATGTCAAAGGTCTCAGGTTCAATCTCCAATTAAAAGGAGCTACAGTAGCAATGCTGGGGAAAACCTGAGATTCTGGAGAACCCCTGCCAGTGACGGTACGTAGACATTGTCCTGTTTGATAGCCAGATGGACCAGTGGTCTGATTCAGTAGCAGGCAACTTCATAGGTTGTGAACCACAGAGTTGGAAGTACTGAAGCATATTGAACTCCATAAGGGCAGACTTTCAGACCAGCAGGGAAGACCTCTCTCCTTTATTTATGTAGTTAATTGATTTATGTACCACTTACCATATCCAAAGATATCTCTAAGCGGTTAAAGTTTATGTTAACCTGTTAATGTTTTGGCTGATAAGGTCTGCAAAGAACTGAACATTTCCCAGCAGAGCAAGATGTTTGGGGAGGGTCCATAGCTCCATAGTACATAAAGCACATGCTCTGTATGCAGGACTGGTGCAGGGCAGTTTGGCGCCCTAGGCTAAATTATATTTAGCGCCCCCACTCTCGTGCCGTGGGGGGGCTCCGGAGCAAAGCAGCCCTGCTCTGCAAACCCCACCCCACCCGCCGCCGCTGCCAGACCCCCCCGCCGGACGCCCCTGCCGCCGCTGCCGGACCCCCCCGCCGGATGCCCCCCACCCTGGCCTGCCTCCTCCTCCGAAGAGGAAGTCATGCGACGGGACCCCCGCGCTCTGTTTTTGGCCGGGGGAAACCAGGGCAACAGGGTTGTTTAAGCCCTGTTGCCCTGGTTCCTCCCGCCAAAACAGAGCATGGGCGGGGCTCTGGAAGCAGCGCGGAGAAGGTAGGTGGTGGGGGGGGCGGGGGGGGGGCGGCGCCCAGGCTCGGCGCCCAGGCTTGGCCCCACTCCACCACTATCTCCAGGCGCAATCCCCCCGCACTGACCTGGCTTTGTCGGCGAGGTGGGCGGGCGGGGCAGGAGCACGCCGGCAGCGAAGAGGCAGCGTTTCTCCGCCCTCTTCAGCTACGCGCCCTAGGCAACAGCCTAGTTTGCCTAGCGGTAGCGCCAGCCCTGTCTGTATGCAGAAAATCCCAAATTCAGTCTTTAGCATCTTCAGCTAAAAAGATCTCACACAGCAGGGAAAGGCCCCTGCCTGTGATGCCAGAGTTCTGCAAGATAGTACTGGGTTAGATGGACCAATATGTTTCAGTAGAAGGCAGCTTCATATATTCACATGTTTTCATTATGTTCTGAGAGAGCACCAGATTACCTCCTTTTGTCCCCACACTTTGTCCCCACACTATCATCTTGTATCTCAGGTCTCCATTTTGTCTGGAAATACTAACTGGCAAGGATTACCAAATTAGTGATCTGTTCATCTTGGTCTCGCTGAGATTGTCAGGTTTTTGAGGTCAAGATCATTCCATCCTGTTTGTGCACAAGCTTGTGAAGAAAAACTGTATGGAAATGCATATGCATTAATTTATGCATTTTGTGTCCATTTTTAAATGTATTCATTTTGCGGATGCATGCACCCATTGACTAAACTGTTTTTGTGTGCATTTGGCAATCTATGCATTTTTCAAATGTGTGCATGTTGTTGAATATTGTTGCTGTTTTCACCTTGTGGCGAAAACAAGCTAAAAAATGTGTGCATTTTCAACTGCAAACTCCAACTCCAGTTGCACTTGGGTTCATGTTTAGGTCCAGGAGGTGCAAATAGGGTGAATTTGTAAAAAGCCCTGAGAGAGCAAATTTCTCACACATCCCCAAAATCAGTGCTTTTTTTCTGGAGAAAAAGGTACCGGAACTCTTGGATTACATTTCCTCGGGAGTAGATGGCGATTAAATTGTAATGCAATTAATAGAAGAAAAGGTGCTGGAACTCAGTTCCGGTGAGTTCCACCAGAAAAAAAGCCCTGCCCAAAATTAAGACAGAATGCATTTGTTGGTTCCATCAGCACACCCTATTGTCATGGAAAAGAGAGTGTCTCACTCTCAGCCCTCTATATACTGTCCTGGGAACTCTTAGAAGCAATAAAGCCAAAGTTCTTCCATTTCCTAATTTAATCAAGACAACAGATGGATTGCAACCTAGGGTACTAAAGGAACTTGCTGATGTACTCTTGGAACCTGTCTATCATCTTTGAAAGATTCTGGATAATTGATGAAGTGCCACCCGACTGAAACAGGCAAGCGTTATCTCAATATTAAAAAAGGGGGAAAGGAGAATCTGAGAAACTGCAGATGGGGCAGTCAGACTTGGATACCAGGGGAGATACTAGAACAGATTTTAAAGGAGAGTCTGTAAGTATCTTGATAACAAAATAATGATTAGTAGGAGCCAGCATGGATTTGACAAGAAAAAGTCCTGCAAAACTAATCTTACCTCTCTCTTTTTATTGGGTTCCTGGCTTAGTGGATTACAGGTGTGCTGTGGATGCATTCATTGATTTCAGCAAAGCATTTGACAGAGTCAGATATTTTGGTTAGCAATCTGGTAAAATGTAGGCTAGATGCTAATATCATCAGGTGGATTCACCACTGGTGGAAAACCTTACTCAAAGAGTGCTCGTTAATGGCTCCTCATCCAGCCAGAGGGACATTTTCAGAAGGGTGCTGCAGGGCTCTGTCTTGGGCATGGTACTCTTGATCAATGACTTGGATGAAGGGGCAGAGGGAATCCTTATCAAATTTGTGGATGATACACAACACAACTGGGTCTGGGTGGGATACAAAACTGGAAGCTAACCTCCCTGAAAACAGGAATATAATTCAAAATAACTTTGTTAGAATGGAAAACCAGGCTGAAACTAAGAAACTGAAATTCAACAGGGACCAATGAAAAGTTCTGCACTGGGGAGGGGGATTAGTGGAATCAAATGCACAGGTATAGATGGCAGATACCTAGCTTTGCAATAGTACATGTAAAAAGGATCTCAGGCTTGAAGTCGATCACAAGCTGAATGTGAGTCAGCAGTGTGCTGCAGCTGCAAAAAAGACTAATGCAATTTTAGCCTGCATTCATAGAAGCATAGTTTCCAAGTAATGAGAAGTAGTAGTTCTACTTTATTCCACACTATTCAGACTTCATCTGGAGGGCTGTGTCTAGTTCTGGGAGCCACATTTTAAGGAGGATGTAGACAAACTGGAACAGGTTCAAAGAATGGCAATGAAGATGGTCAGAGATAGGGATGTGTGATTCAACAAAACTTAAACTCAGTTGGGGGACCCTCCAGGGCAGATTTGGAGGCTGTGGGGGGGTGGGGGCTGCAAGGATGTGGCACGGATGGAGAAGTCCCATTCCTCTAGCAGTATTGATTCTACTATCAAAACAACCATGTTGGATCCAGCCCCAGTCATTCCACAAATACCCAGAAAATATTCTACATCAAAAGTTGCAAAGATGAATTTTAGGAAGCAAATCCTTTTTACCTCCAATGTGGGGTTCGCAGCCGCCGCCATAGGGTTGGGTGAATCTGCCAGTTTTGCTTTCGCCTACAGTCAGGTATTTTAGCATTCTGATGTCTTTCTCGCCTGAATATGAAGAACTTTACTAATTTTTGAAAATTCTTATCAAAAACAAACTGAAATGAAATCCATAGCCATCTGCACCAGCCAGATTCAGTAGGTCCAACTGTTCTGAGCATGGGGAGGACCATGTTGCAGTGAAAGATGAGGAGCCTGTTGGGGAAAAAAAGAGAGGTGGCAACTAGACATGTAAATAAGGCTGGGCGCGCCGCCCGAGCCTTATTTCTCCACACACCCTCCCCGCCTCATTTTTTTCGATTCACTTACCCCCTCTCGATGCTTTTGGGCCCGGAAATGGACCCTGCGCAGGCACAGAACGGACCATAGGGGTCCAGTGCACCTGCGCAGGCTTCCGTCGCGTCATTTCCGGTACCGGAAGTGATGCAATGGACTGGAACGAGTGGCGGGGGCGGCTCTCCACAGAGCGCGCGCCAGAACGAGCGGCGGGAGCGGCTCTCCGCGGAGTGCTGCAAGCCGCCCCAAAGACAAGGTAAGGCCTTGCCGGGGCGTGAGCGGGGCCATTTTCGGCCTCGTTCTGCCCCAGCGAGGTTTCATTATACAACAACCCTAATTCAGCACCAGCATGGTTGAATACCCACGGATTCAAACCCAGATTTTTAAGAGTTAGCCATTCAATTCACTGGGTGTGGGTGGATCTGTCAGTTGCAGTTTCTCACACACTTGAATTTTTTAAATCTCAAATTCTTTTTGTCCAGAATATGGAGAACTTTGTGAGTTTTGGTAAATTATCATAACCAAACTGAAATAAAATTTCCCCGAGGACCAGCACCTAAAATTGAGACTGGGAGGAAAGTGGCAGCCAGTATGATGTGCACAGTTTGTGACTTTATAAGCCAAATCTTATGAGAATACAATCTTTCAGATTTCCAACAGTTTTCAGTACTTTAAAATCTTGCAATGTTTTACTGCATGTTCCTTCAGATGCAAACTTTGACATCAGCGCAATAGCTATCTGGCAAAGAAAGAAAGATTGTTCAGGCCTCAATGGAGGAGTCCTTAACTTCATAGGTAAGAAGTCTGTGTAATAATGAGAGCTGTCACTGAACATGGTGTTAAAGCAGACCCCAAATGATCAGTGCTTCATTTTAAACTGTGTAAGGTGCTATTTTAGACTTGACAGAAGCAATACTGATAGTTCCTAAATACTCAAGATTCTAGTTTAGTAACTGATAGCCTGATTTGGGGGGTGGGGGAGAAAAGAGAAGCTGCAATCATTTCCAGAGTCAAACTCTCACCTATTGCCTGTATAGTCTGATGTAAATAATGATTGCTTTAAGGGCTACAGAGTTTCATCAGGCAGGTGAAATCAAAGCTACACTCACTACTGCTTTATCCCACTTTCCTAGGGATACGTGCAGATCCATCTCCCAGAATGATTGGCTCCCTGAGTGAAGTTGGACTGCTTCTGGTGGAGGTTAAGTAAATGTCAGAGGAGAGAGATGATTAGAGAAGCAGGGAATGTTGCTGGATGATATTATCCAGGGGGTTGTAAAAGAAAAATCTCACCCCCCACCCCCACCCCTCTCTGTCTAACTTTGCATTTGGTGGCTCAAGTGTTAAAATTCCCCAAAGGAAACCAGAAAAATCGGCAAGTGCATAGTAGTGTGTTAGTTTAGTGCAGTTTTTGGCTACTCCCAAGACTAAAATTGCAAGTCTCTGTGGTGTCCCAAACAAGCAATATATATCTATATATATAAAAGAAGAAGTCCTGACTCATCAACTCCCAGCTCAAACCGTTTAATCTAGGAACGTGAAATTTTGAAGGAACATTGTTTTTATGACGTAGACACCCACTAAGGAAGGATTTTTGGAAATTCCGTCCCTAAGGGGGTGAAAAGGGGGGGATTTGCCCCACTCTCATATCTCCTATGGGCAAAACAACAGGGGAGCAGTTATGCAAATCGGCCTCACCTCATAATTGCTGCAGGAGCCAATAGGAGCAGTTATGCAAATAGCCCAAATGACACTTAGAATGTTCGTATGAATTCCTGCAGGGGCCAATAGGGGTGGGTAGGCAAATCTCCCCTAGGCCATTTAGAATGTTCTCTAAGCGGGTGAAAAGTGAGGGAAACTTTTTAAATGACCTGCCTGACTGATGACTGTTGTGTGTGGGGCGTCGTAGCATAGGCTCCATCACGTTTTGACGGATCTACCCCAAACTTGGCATGGTCACTCTTCATCACATGAGTGAAGCTGCGAGCAACACCTAGTGTGTGTGTGTGTGTGTGTGTATATATATATATATATATATATATACACGCTAGCGTGGCGTAGTGGTGAGAGTGTTGGACTGGGACTTGGGAGATCCGGGTTCTAGTCCCCACTCAGCCATGAAACTCACTGGGTGACTTTGGGCCAGTCACTGACTCTCAGCCTAACCTACCTCGCAGGGTTGTTGTGAGGATAAAATGGAGAGGAGGAGGAGGATTATGTAAGCTGCCTTGGGTTCCTTGCAGGAAAAAAGGCGGGGTATAAATGTAATAAATAAAAATAAATAAATATATGGATCTGTGGGAGGGAGAGAAAAAAGATGTGTCAATGTTATGTTAGGTCTATTCACTATTTACTTATTTATTTCGTTTATGGTTTTATTATATTTAGACCTCACTTTTCAGCCCAGATCGACTCCCACAGTGGCTGATGGTAAAAATAAATAAATAAATAGCCTGGTCTCTGCTTAGAATGGAAGATGATGAGCAATAGCTCAGAATGAGTATGAATAGCTAGGTGTATACTTCGCATAAAAGCAGTGCCCCCAGAACAATATGCAGTAGCCTAATCTGCGGTTTGATTAGAAACTCCATACAGAATTAAATCTATTTCACATGCCTTGAGCACCAAGGATTCATAGATTCATAGAATAGTAGAGTTGGAAGGGGCCTACAAGGCCATTGAGTCCAACCTCCTGCTCAATGCAGGAAACTGGAGGAGGAGTCTCTCATCCAAGTAATAACCAGACCTGACCCTGCTTAGCTTTCCACACTCAGACAAGCTGAGCCAGCAACCATTCAGGGAATTGCAAAAATCACATAACTGCATGTCTCCCAAACATGCAAATGCCAGCGTTCAGGTAGTGGGAACCCTCTCTGCAGGAAACAATTGGAATATACATCCATAGTTGAGTGCTAGGAGTTACGCAACACAGAAAGTAGCCTGAGGCCCCAACCAGAACTTATGACAAAATGGCAAGGGAGGGCTGATGCTATTTTATTTACAGGTGTTATATCAATGTGTTTCAGGAGTGCAAAATGTGTGGCCTGCTGACCACCTGTGGCCTGTCAAACCATTTCTGGTGGCCTGCTAGCCTCCTCTGTTTCTGCTTCCACCCAAAAAATTGTGGTGGCACTGCCTGGGTTTTCCCTTGCTAGCAAATGAATCTCTTCCTTATCTCCAATCTCTGCTAAGAGATTGGAGATAACGAAGGGGTTTCCTTGCTAGCACCAGCGAGCGAAACACTCATGTATGTGAGCGTGTGTATATGCGTACACATGCACATGTGTGGCCCCTGGCCAATGTGGCCCTCAGGGCCAGAAAGGTTGTGCACCCCTGACTTATTTCATTTATATTTAAATTGGTCTACTCTAAGTATGACTAAGTCTGAATCCAACCCATCTACTGTAAATGAAAAATCTCAGGTTTGGGGGAATCAGGTGTGAAGAAGGTGCCCAACTCAGCCAGCAGAAGGTACCCAATTCAGCCAGGAGGAGCCCCTGATGAGGACGGTAAGAGATATGTGAAGAAGGCACCTGATTCCCTTAGCCCAGAGAAAGGCAAAATAGGTGAGGGATGATGACATCACTGAGTGTGGCCACACCCACTGACATCATCTGGCCCATAGGACAGAAATTCAACACCCACCCTATTTTAGTTCTGTACCCCTGATCTAGATCTAGGGTGGTGATGTGACAATGGTTCTCTCTTTGAAGGTCTACTGGAGGATGACTGCCCTCTATTTGAAGGCATCCTCTGTTAAATAGAGTCTGTTTGAAGGGCTGTCCAAGTCTGGTTGAAAGATATAGAACCATAAGAAGGGAGACCAGGGGGCCTGAAGTTGTCCATCAACAGTGAGCACCTGGACAGCAGACTGAACAGGCAGGCACACAGGTCACCTGGTCAAATTCTTCTCCACTATGGTGAGATGTATTGTATTTCTATTTAAATTATAGTAATTATTCCTAAATTAGCATCTATGGATATATATTAGCATATGCAAAATGTATGCAAATCGGTGTCCTCTTTTGTACTCTTTTTTTGGCAATGCATAAGTGGCCACCCTATCTAGATCCATTTCAGTCCAACGTTAGGCCTGCTGTGGGGATTGGTATAATCTTGGTCACCTTAGTGGATGTCCTATGCCAGGAACTGTACTGGGGGAATGAGGCCCTATTGGTTTGGCTGGACCTCTCAGTGGCTTTCAATATCATCAACTATGGTAAGTTTCTGGACCAGTTCACAGGGATGGGAGATGGGGGCATGTGTTATGGTGGCTTTGGTCTTTCCTAGAGGGCCAGCTTCAGAATAATATGGTGCTAGGAGACTCCTGTTTGACACCTTGGCCATTGTCCTATGGTGCCTGTTGGGTTCTATCTTGTCCCCCATCTTATTCAACATGTACATGATACTGCTGGGGGAGATAATTCAGCAATTGGGGATTTGGTGTCACCATTATGCAGATGGCAGTCAAAACTCTCTCCCTTTTCCATATTATTCCAGTGAGGCTATCAAGGTCCTGAGCCATTGCCTGGAGATGGCAATAGACTAGATGCGAGCTAAGAAATTGAAGGTGTATCCAGACAAGACAGAAGTGCTCATGGACAGTAGAGCCGGCTGGGAACTGGGATTCAGCCTGTGTCGGATGGGATAGCACTCCCCGTGAAAATGCAGGCTCATCATTTGGGGGTTCCTCTGGACCCAGCCTTGACCCTGGTGTCCAGGTCTTAGCTGTGGCCAGGAGTGCTTTTGCCCAGTGTACCAACTACGTCTTTTCCTGGAGCATGGAGATCTGTCCAGATGTTTTAGTTACAGCATGTCTGGACTACTGCAATGCAGGGGTACCTTCAAAGAGCATTTGGAAACTACAATTGGTCCAGAATGCAATGTGGTTCTTAACAGGGATCACAGGCAAGGAGCATGTGACTCCCTTGTTTAAAAAGCTGCACTGGCTTCCAAGTTGTTTATGAGTATAATTCAAGGTGCTGGTGATGACCTTTAAAGCCCTGAATAGTTTTGGGCCAGATATTTTCTGGAAAGCACTACAGTCATGCCTTGGATTGAGAGCATAATTCGTTCCGGAAAAACGTACTTGTAATCCAAAACACTCTTATATCAAAACGAAATCCCCCCCAAAAAAATTTGTACAGAGATTTTTAATTTAAGCTGTACTACAGTACTTGTATTGCAAGACGTCGCTTGTATATCAAGTAAAAAAAAATTAAATAAATATTTAAAAATTTGCTTGTCTTGCAAAACACTCTCAAACCAAGTTACTTGCAATCCAGGGTATTACTGTATGTGTTTTCATTTGCTGTTTTTAATCTATCTCTGTTTTTTTCTGAAAATCCTAAGTATTTTGATTGCTGTTGCATTTTTATTCTCTGCTGCTCTTTTTGTTGTTTGTCTTTTCAATTCTATCCAGTTTTATTCAATAAATTTATTGTTTTTGTTGTGAGCCAGTTTGAGCTCCTAGGAGGAAAGGCCAGGCTTACAGGTTTTAAAATAAAATAAATGATCTCTCTCTCTCTCTCTCTCTCTCTCTCTCTCTCTCTCTCTGTTCTTTAGTCGGGTAGGCAACTTTTTTTTTCTTCTGTTGAGGGCCACAATCTGTTGGGGGTCACTTGTCAGTGATAGGTGGTACTTAAGCCAGTGGTGGGCAGAACCAGAACCAAGAGTGGGTGTTTCACCCCTTTTCTCTTTCTCTGCCAGCTCCTTATTCTTTCTTTGCCTCTTCATAACTACCCAGCAGGTGTTCAGGGAACTGGCAGATCATTCTTGGTCTGAACTGACCATATGTAGAGGGCTTTTGAGAATTGCATGAAATTAGGTCAAGGGCTGCAGGCTGCTCACCCCTGTTTTAAATAAAGCTAACTAGGACAGGAATCCAGGTGGCCTTTAAGTTACTTTTTGATACTGGTGAAGGCTGTAGCAATGCCCACTTTGATGAGAATCCTTTTCTAGGTCTGTAAGAGGATTCTTTTCTCCCATTTTATTCCCATGGTGAGCAGATAACTTGCATTTTCAATTCCCCCCCTCACAGTGGGAATATGCAGCCGCCCTTGCTCCTTTGTCATATAGGCACCCTAAGCAGTCATGTGCTTAGCATATTGGTAAATCCAGACCTGCACACACACAGGACCGGTGCAGGGCAGTTTGGCACCCTAGGCTGGCTTATATTTAGCGCCCCCCTCTTGTGTGTGGGGGGGAGGGCTCCGGAGCAAAGCAGCCGGGAAATGCCTGCTTGCCCAGCGCCCGCCCGCCTCCTCCAGCAGCCGCTTTCCCCGCTGCCTACTGGTCGCCGCCGCCGTGCGCGCTCCTGACCCGGCCTAGCTCCAGGTGCAGAGGAAAGCCGAGCGCGAGCCTGCCTGGCGCCCGCAATCCCCCCCCCGCACAGACCTGGTGGTTGCGGACCGGTGCCTTTGTTGGCGAGGTGGCCAGGCAGGGCAGGAGCGCGCCGACGGCGAGGAAGGAGCACAGCATTTCTGCGCCCTCTTCCGCCATGCGCCCTAGGCAGCTGCCTGGGTCTGCCTAGCGGTAGCGCCGGCCCTGCACACACACTCTCTCTAGCATAATGTAAAAGGCAACCAATGTTACACATGAAAGCTGCAGTGACTTAAGAGCAATGTTTTCTAGAGTACGAAGAGCACTTACTGTTCTGTATTCCATTAAGGGGAGAATCTGCACATTTATTGCTGCTGACAGCATTAAACGGCAGGGAAATCCAGCCACTGCCATTCCAGAAAGCTCATTTGACTTTGACAAGTGGATAAAAATTGCCAGTACAGTAAGAGACATATATAGACAATCCAGTAGCAGGAAGTATTAAGATAAACTTTCAAACATGATTAATTCACAATTTATGGAGCAAGAAAAAAACCCACCAAGAGCCCTTTTAACCTGATTCCACTCTCCTTGAATTAAATAGATGTGTCCTGTCCCCCCGATGAATTGAGCAAAAGAGCTATAAAGCAAAGCAAAACAAACAAAAACCCTTCAATAGGAAACTGAATATTTTTGTAAGTTCAATGGTTTGGGCAGGAGAGAACTAAGCAAGTCAGAAAGACTGCTTAAAGTCAGAGGCCAAACATGCCAAGCACATTGTGAGGGAAATTCATCATCATCATCAGGCGATCACTCGTGACCGAGTAAGATTGTCTTCCGGGATAAAAGGAGGAGATTCTAAAGAAGATTGTGTAGACTCTAGCGATGGGTCCGTAAGTGACTGTGGAGGCCAATTCTAGATCCACACAGCTTCCCACAGTGAGGACACAGGTTACCAGATAGAAGATGGTCCTGTAAAGGATTCATTTGACGTGCTTTTCGCTTAGCACGTTTCTCCCTTTCACCTTGCACTCGGGCTTCTTCAAAGTCCATGGAACCTTTGTGAAAGGCCAACCTCCATTTAGATCGTTCATGGGCCAGAGCTTCCCAGTTTTCGATGTTTATATTGCATTTTTTTAGATTAGCCTTATGAACATCTTTAAACCTCTTATATTGACCACCGATATTCCGCTTTCCATCCTTGAGTTGGGAGTAAAGTAACTGCTTTGGGAGCCACCTTAGACTTACGATTTAAAAGGTCATAATAATGCTCTTTCCAACGCAGTGCAATAGACTCTTTGTCTTTTAAGAGTTTGGTGCCATCTTTTGATTGTAAAGGGTTTGTACCATAGGTTTTTGGTCCATAAATAGCCCTTGTGGCCTTAAAAAAGCCCCGTGCATCATGAGATTCTGCAAGTTGTTGAATTTCTTCAGCTTTCTTTTTCCACCAAGCGTTCTTAAGTTCTCTTGTTCTTCTTTGGACCTCAGCCTTTGCGCTAGCGTAGGTTTTTTTCTTGGCAGCGCAGTTAATATCATTTTGCCATATTTGGAAGGCTTTCCTTTTTTGGTCAATTATATATTTAATCTCATTGTCATTTTCATCAAACCAATCCTGATGTTTCTTAGTTTCATATCCAATAGTTTGTTCACAAGCTGCAGTAATGGAGGTTTTCAGCTTAGACCAATGGTCCTCAATGTTGTCAGGAGGTTCCGTAGGTAGATGTTCCTTAAGAAGTGATTGAAGGTGAGTTTGCTTAATAGGATCTTGAAGGACTTGGATGTTCATTTTACGCCTTGGTTTCCTTCCTTGAAGCCTACGTTGGGGAGCAATGTTGATAACCATAGTGGACCGGATTAGTCGGTGGTCTGTCCAGCAGTCGTCGGCACTCACCATGGCCCTAGTAAGAAGTACATCGCGGCGATCTCTAGCACGGACAATTACATAATCCAGAAGATGCCAGTGCTTTGACCGTGGGTGCTGCCATGATGTTTTAAACTTATTCTTTTGTCGAAAGAGCGTGTTTGTGATAGTGAGATTATGCTCTGCACATATAGACAAAAGTAAGAGTCCGTTCGGGTTGCTATTACCAACTCCGTCTTTTCCAATAGTTTCTGGCCATAAATCAAAGTCACGCCCGACTCTTGCGTTAAAATCGCCTAGGAGGATAATTTTATCCTCCTTAGGTATCTCTGACAGGAGAGTGTCCAACTGGCTGTAAAAACTTTCCTTGATGTCATCATCAGCATCTAATGTTGGTGCATAAGCGCTCAAAATAGTTACCTGTTGGTTATTGGCGAGCTTTAATCGAAGAGTTATCAGGCGTTCGTTAATGCCAGTAGGAACTTCTGACAAAGAGTTCACTAGTTCATTTTTGATGGCAAAGCCTACACCATGTATTCGTCGGTCCTGCTCAGGTAGTCCTTTCCAGAAGAAGGTATAACCTCCTTTTTCTTCTTTCAGCTGTCCCTCTCCTGCCCTTCGAGTTTCTTGAAGTGCTGCTATGTCAATTTTAAACCGTCTCAGCTCCCTTGCAATAATAGCAGTCCTACGCTCAGGGCGTTCACTATCTATGTTATCCAGCAATGTCCGTATATTCCATGTTCCAAAATTCAAATGTCTTTTTCGACCGCTAAAATGGTGACCCCACTGGACGCGGTAATCCAGTCAGGGGAGAAAGAGGTAGACTATGTTTAGGGCACCTTTTCTAGCCCCCTCCCCATACGGGGTGAGCAGAGTGGATCCTAAATAGGGCTGCTCAGTCATGGATACAGCTGCCGAGCTGCTCGACTACCTCGTTCCTTGAACAGGGCGACTGAGTCTGCATCCACCGCCCATGTGCTGGTCCATGACTAGGGGCTTCCAGATTCACAGTCCTGCCCCCGTTGCCATTCGCCAGTCGCCATGGGACTTTTTTTTGTTTGTTTGTTTGTTTGTTTGGGTTGGGTTGGGTGGGTTGGGTTGGAAGACGCCTGTGCGTGAGGCTGTTTTATGTGGGGAGATCGGTGCACAACGAATCACCACACAAACTTGACAGAGTACGGCAGAGATCCAATGGCACGGTTACCCTGACGATTGGAAAACCATTCTCTGCTGCAGCCTTCATCCGCCTTCACAGCCGTTGTAATTTAGGTTTAATTATCTTCCGCCTGTTCTGCCGTTGAGGACTTTATGTTTTGGATCGTTCTTTGTCTGGTTCCTCTCCCCGGACCTTACCGCCATGGGTGACCCTACTGGGAGTACATAGCTCCCGACGGCATTGCTCACAGGATTCATCGGAACACGCAAGCCCACTCACCACTTCAAGGTGACGATCCGGCGAGGGAAATTACAGGTAAATGGACTACAATGGCTATGAAGTAGTGGGAGATACCTCTAGAACAGAGGTATTGAACCTCAGTCCCATGTGCCAAATTCACTCAGCCCACCTGGGGTCCCATTCTGGCCCTCTGGGTTTCCTTACCATGCTCCCTTCCTCTGGACTCACCAACCACCCATTGTTTGGTGGTTTCCTGGCATTTGCACATTTTTGGTACATATTTGGGTTGCTTCCTAGCACTATCAGTGAAAAGGCATTGTGCTATCTTTCCTTCTTCTTATTCTTAATGGATTTTCTGCATTAAGGAAAAAGATGAAAGAAGCAGTGGGAAAACATGGGCAAGATGGAAGAAGCAGTGGGAAAACATGGACAAGTAGAAGATGACATTGTCAGGACTTCCTTGTAAATGTCCGTGAATGAGGCAGGGTGATGGAAGCACCTTTCATCTTGTGGGGAGGGGAAGGCATGCTTTCACCAAAGTGCCTCAGACCTGCTTCTAGAGCAGAGGTGTTGAACCTCTTTCAGCCCAAGAACCAAATTCTATTTCAGAGAAGCCCTTGAGGGCTGCATTTCAGTGGTGGTCAGGGGATGACGGCAAAAGGGGAGGGCCAAAATACTACTAATAAACCAATCCTTAGGAGAGGCATTCCAATGTTTTAGAATGGTGAAAAGGCTGCACAAAAGCCAAGAAACCACCAAATGTTTGGTGGCGAGGAGAAAGGGGTGGGGCTAGGGGAATAGGACATGGCCATCTGAGCAACTGCAGAGTGCCAGATTAGGACCCCAACCAAAACACAGGAGAATCATGGCACATACTATCACACTATAAAGAAAACCACCGTGATTGTCTAACTAAATCAATGTTTTCTCAAAAAATCATATATCATATCATCAAAACCAAATGAACCACAATTTTTTATATCCAAAGATACCCAGTTTTATCCAGTAATTATTTTTATCCAGCAATAAGTCTCAGACAAAGCGCAATGTGCTCAGATCTGTTTCAACATTAACAAAATATAACAATACAGTATATGCATATATAATTTAAAAATTCTTCCAAGAACAGACATATTTCGCAATTTCCTATAACAGATACATAAGCACCATTGTAGGTAAGTCCAAGAATTGTAAATGGAAGTTTTTTCAAATGTTGTTTCCTCTAATAGGATCACCAAATGCCTTTTCTTCAGCTGCAGTGGGATCGGCGCTGTGTCCTGGACTCCTGACTTCATTCAACAAGGAGCCGGCTTGCTCCCCTGTTTCAGTTTCCTTTTCTCAAGAGCGTGCTGTAAATCACATCAGTTTTAACATAAATGTATACTTTCACATAGTCCCTTCATGCACTGCTTTAAAAAAATCATAGTTCCTTCATGCACTGCTTCCAAAAAACTGGAAACAGTCCCCGTGTGCATCCTGCTCCATTTAACTTGGATGCCTCCCATTGCCCAGCTGATCGGTGATATGGGGGGAGGAAAAGGTGATCTCAGTATGCAGGGAAGGGGAGGCTTGAACCTTTCTGTGCGGTGAGATGGGTGGGGAAGCAGGTGTGTATGTTGTGTGTAGGGGTGCACTGTCTCGCCTCGCGCGGGCGTAGCGGGCCGAAATCGGCCCCGCTCACGCGAGGCTCGTGCGCAGTCTCCGGGGTGGCTCGCCTCTCCGTGGCGAGCTGCCCGCGCCGCCCGCGCTGGTCCCGGTGTGTCACTTCCAGCAGGCCGGAAGTGACGGGACGAGATCCAGCGCGCTGGACCCCCGTGCTATGTTTTTTGTGGGGAAACCAGGGCAACAGGACTGTTTAAGTGACGTGGAAGTGACGCGCCGGGACCAGCGCAGCCGGCGCGGGCAGCTCGAGTGGCGCGGAGAACAGCTCCGTGCCACTCAGAAGATCGAGGCGGGGGGCCTGCTGCCGCGGAGAGGCGAGGTGGCAGCGAGGCGGCCCCCCAATAAGATTCGTGACCAGCACTAGTTGTGTCTTGTGTGCCTACGTGTTTGAGATTGGGAGGCAAGGGTGGAGTCTGTGCATGTGCATGCAGCCCCCAACCCACCAGCCATCATCTCACGCGGCCCTTGGGGCCAATTTTTTTGTCCATAGCACATAAGGATCAATTGTCCTCCAGTTAGCTCTTCAGTATATAGCAGTGTTCTCCAACCTTGGGTCCCCAGATGTTTTTGGCCTACAACTTCCCAGCATGCCCCAGCCAGCGTAGCTGGCTGGGGCATGCTGGGAGTTGTAGGCCAAAAACATCTGGGGACTCAAGGTTGGAGAACACTGAGTTAGACAATCATGGTGGTTTTCTTTATAGTGTGAGAGGTTAGGACCCCAGGCAGACTGGAATTGGGCCCTGGGTCTGAAGTTTTGCACCCCTGCCTTAGTCCCTCCTTTCGGTCAGGGACCGCCTCTTCATAAAGCTATCTATGTACATTTAGAGTCTGGCCTTGGAGATGGGTTAGGCACCTGATCCAGCTTTATATGCACTAATATGGGCAAAATCCACTGTCAAATTCTGTGCAAACCTCATTGAGATGAATGGGAGCTATGCGAGAGCATGCTCGTTTCCACAAGCTGCCCGGCTCAGAGAAAACAGAAAACACAACAAGATGTACCTCATTAAATGAAGCACTTAAATAAAGTACTTCATTAAAAGAGGGACTGTGTTGAAGGAATAACTCATTAAAAGAGGAATTTAATGAGGAAATACCTCATTAAAGAGGTCTAGTAGGGTCAACATGGAAGACAGAGCTATCACAATTCCAAGAGCCTACATCACATCACTACATCATAATCGGCTGTATAGATTTTGAGCTGACTTTGCCGTTTTGGTGCAATGATGGCTGATAGGCAATGTAGACTAGCAGTGGTCTGCAGGTGATCTGCATCCGAGAGCCCCAAATTACCCACATGCCTTCATGAAGTTGTCGTTGGCAACAGTGTCAATGTTTGCTTCCCTAATCCACCTCCCCCCCCATTTAAGCTGTTGAGATCTAATATGTTTATTGTGATTTTTTTATTGATATATTTTCTTTCTGTTTTTAATTGTTATTGCATTGTTATTATCCTAGGTACTTACCAAGAGTTTTGTTTACTCCAAATCCAAAATGAACAAAAGACCATTGCTGATAGCATGGATTTAGAAACAGCCCATCTCCAGCCTCCTGTAGCTATTATCCGGCTAAGATTTTGCTCACATTGTTTGTCACACTGACTTAACTTTCCTCCCCACTCAGTTGGTCAAAATTTAGATTGCAACCTGTCTTTTCCCTTATGCTACTCTGTAATGTGCCATGTACCATGCTGATACAATATCTATAATGCGAACATTTTCCTGTAAATTAGTCCTTAAACTACTACTTTTAGTTTCAACAACTCATCTATGTTCACAAATATATGCTGCCCCAATTGAATGAAGATGACCCCTCCCTTCCTGGAACAAGGTCTTTGTGTATTGACAACCTTGCAAACATTGGGCCACTTCACATGATCGCTGCAGGCCACTGTGGTTTATTTAAGCCATGTTGTGTTGCAGTATGTGCCAGCAGCCATTTTGAATATTCAAGCGTGGCAGGTGGCCACCGTGGCTTATTGTGTCATCCAAACTTAGTGAGGGTGGGTTGTTGGGTTTGTGGGTGGTTTGTTAACCATGGCAACAGCCCACCCCCACTTGGTTCGGACGACAGGATTGTGACTGCCCACCATGGCTTGAATATTCATAGGAATCATAGGAATCATAGGATCATAGAGTTGGAAGGGGCATTTAGATGGGGTGTGTGTGTGTGATTGGGAGACCAAACAGAGGCTAAGCCATTATTAGGGATCCACATGAACCACCACAGTTTTGGTTAGCAATATATTTAGATGGGGAGTCATGCCAGTGGGGCTTCTCCTTAGAGTTCTGAATCAGATTCAGAAATTATGCATTCAACTCAAGACTTTTTGGTAGTCACTTCCCAGTACTCCCTGCTGGACCAATTCCACACCATTGGACTTGGGACCAACAACCCAGAAGGCAGAAGGACTTGAACACCCAGCATTTTCCAAGCAAGCACCCAAATGCCACACCTTCCCAGGTGCCACAGGCTACACCAAAGCTCTGTTAACATCCCTGCTCTTTGGTGAGAGAAATAGGAAAGAAGACTGACATCCCTGCCCCAAGGCACTGGCACTGGCACTGGCACTGGAGGGAGGGCCTTGTAAAGCCACGCACTGTGATTAAAATATAGAGCGGCCAGTCACACACACAAAAACTCCGCATAGGAATCTAATTGCGAAGGACAAAGCTAGGCTAGAACTCTCTTCCCCAACACCTAGTTTTCTATATGGAGGGAATTGTCTTGCATGACTGTGAGCCCAGTCCAGCTGGAGTCTGAAGTGGTGCAGCCTGGACACAGGTTTACTACCTTAGTGAAAAATACACCCAAGTCTGTGCCCTCCAGAGAAAGTCGTCGCACAGTAGCGAGCACAGCGGGAGATGTACTGGGGACTCCATGACAACTACAGTAATGAATAATTTTCCATTCATAATTGAATATTTTAATTTTCTTGCTCAGTGGTATTTGTATAGATGTTCTATGGGGATTTGCTTAGAAAGCATTTAAAATATGCAAAAAGTGGAAGACATTTGTTAAATGAAGAATGTTTTCATAAATATTGTGGGTCAGAATGGATAGCTGGTCCTCATTACTTCATCAGCTATTTTAAAATATGTTTTATCAATATTTACCAGCAGTCATGTTCTTGTAAAGAAAATTTATCTGAGAAAAGGATTCATAAAGGGCCTTAAAAAAAATTAATGAAGCATGAAGTAGCTAACAGTAGCTTGAGGCAGCTTTGCTAAACCTTACATCATCCAGGTAAATAGAGGCAGCCTTTTCAAACTTCATATCATCCAGGTAAACACTCAGCAGGTACCAGCTTACAGGTACAGGTGTGTACTCAGGCCCTGTCAAAGTAATTTGATTTATATGTGCACTAGCCAACCAGGCTGTGGCACGTCCCTCTGAGGCCAGCAGTAAAGCTGAATTAAAAAAGGGGGGGGGAGAGTTAAAACATTGGATACCCAAAGTTAAAAAAGCATACATATGCACATATAGACAGGTTAAAACAGTGACATCATTACAAGTAAATACAGAGTTGTTAAAAGAATATTCAGTGTTAAAATACATATTAAAATTTTAATTAAGTTCCAGCAGGTACAGGAACTTGAGGAGATACTGGCTATTTATTATCTGGCTGCTGCTAGGGATGTATGGAAATTTCATTTTTGCTCACAAAACATGCAAGCATGCACCATTCAAAGTCCCGAACACAAACGTGAGCACGTGTCCACTGAAAATATTCACAAGTTGTCTAACACGTGCTCGCATTTGTCTAGTTCCCAATTCCCAGTTCGATTCGCCCAAATGTCTTCAGTAGACTGAATCTGCTTTAGTCTATGGAGGAAATATGCACAAATTTGGGGAGCTTTGCACAACTCTCCTGTTCGATCACTGCTCAATTCGCGCAAGTTTCCCATTCGTGCAGAGCAAGCAGTGATCACAAACATGAACGGGAATTGGGTGCGAGACAAGTGATGTTAGGAGAATCCTGGTGATCTCAAACATTGCTTGTTTGCTCATCCCTAGAATAAAAGTGTGAGTTTACTGGTTATAAACAGAGTTTTCAAAGTGGTTGAATCATGTCAGTGCCATTCCCTTCAGTTGGTCTTGAATTGGCAGCAGTTTGGAAACATAAAGGTCCATCTTACAGTAAAAGGTTACTGGTCTTCAGCCTTTTTTAGACCTTTAACCCAAACCTGCAACATGGGACCCATTTTTCAGTTTTTACTGCGTTGGCCCCCAGATACCCAGATGTTGCCTTCCCCCCTGCTAGCTAGGGTGACCTAGAGGAGAACAATGAAATTGTAGTTTTATAGAAGTGGTTATTGAGGCAACTGCAGCCTTTGCAAGGGCGAGAAAAAGGATTTCTGCCCTCCTTTCCCTTTGATCACCCTCTCCATATATTCTCCTTTGAGGGTCTTTCTCTTCCTCCCCAATAAAGAAACAAAACGTTGTATTGGTGCTAACACCAGTGTGAACCTCCACCCCTTTATATTGGTTCATGCCTCTCTTGATTCACTAGGTGAAACTTAACTGATTAATCAATAAGAAACCAAGCAAATGAGACACCATTAATGTGATACTAATAATCAAGCATATTTTTAGACCACCATTTTTAGTGCAATGGAGATGGATGAGAGCTAATGCAGCATAATGCAGCGGAATGTGGCTCATGCTGGCTCAGCGTGTCTGAGTGTGGAAAGCTAAGCAGGGCCAGGCCTGGTTATTACTTGGATGGGAGACCCCCTCCTCTAGTTTCCTGCATTGAGCAGGGGGTTGGACTCGATAGCCTTGTAGGCTCCTTCCAACTCTATGATCTATGAAATAATGCCTAAGAGACTGAGCGGTGAACCAGGAAGTTCCCAATGCAAATATTTCACCTCTGTCATAAACTCATTCTGGGAGCTGTAGTCCAGAAACATCTGGGAACCCTAGGTTGGAGAGCCCTGCACTAACCAGTCTAACAAAGGCCGCTCTTGTTCAGCCCCAACCCACATGACATGGGGATGACAATACTGCCCTGCCTTCAGAAGCAGTCAGTAGAGCAGTTTGTGAGCCTGTGCTACAGGGCAATTGAGGGATGTCCTTACTAGTAACTATCAGGAAGAAGTGGTGGAGGCAGGAGGTGGCTCAGTCATTGTGTACACATGTGGGTGCTGACCAATTATCAGCCCCCACTGATGCCAGTAGCCCATGCAAGCAAGCCAATCAGCAGCTGAGTGTTTACACAGTGCTGAGTGAGCCATGGCTGCCTACTAATAAAGGCATACTTTCCCCACCTACCGCACAACCACCTTGCAGAAGCAATAAGCAAGATCTCCATCAGCAAGCTGTCTTCCCACCTGCCTCTATCTGCCTTACTGATATGTGTGGTATTATAGGGATGGGAGATGAATTTGTCTAGTTTGCCTTTTCATAGAATCATAGAATCATAGAAAAGTAGAGTTGGAAGGGGCCTACAAGGCCATCAAGTCCAACTCCCTGCTCAATGCAGGAATTCAGGTCAAAGCATCTCTGACAGATGTCTGTCCAGCTGCACCTTGAATGCCTCCAGAGTGGAAGAGCCCACCTCCTCCCTAGGTAGTTGATTCCATTGTCTTATTGCTCTGACAGTCAGGATTTTTTTCCAGATGTTTAGGTGGAATCTAGGTTCCTGTAACTTGAGCCCATTATTCCGTGTCCTGCAAACTGGGATGATCGAGAAGAGATCCTGGCCCTCCTCTGTGTGACATCCCTTCAAATACTGGAAGAGTGCGATCACATCTCCCCTCAGTCTCCTCTTCTGAAGGCTAAACATGTCCAGTTCTTTCAGTCACTCCTCATAGGGCCTTGTTTCGAGTCCCTTTATCATCCTTGTTGCCCTCCTCTGAACCCTCTCCAGTTTGTCTATGTCCTTCTTAAAGTGAGGTGCCCAGAACTGGACGCAGTACTCAAGATGAGGCCTAGCCAGTGCCGAGTAAAGGGGAATTATCACGTCACGCGATTTGGAAGCTATACTTCTATTAATACAGCCCAAAATTGCATTTGCCTTCTTTGCAGCCACATCGCATTGCTGGCTCATATTCAGTTTGTTATCTACCACAATTCCAAGATCCTTCTCACTTGTAGTATTGTTGAGCCAAGTGTCCCCCATTCTGTAACTCTGCATTTGGTTTCCTCTCCCTAGGTGCAGCACGTGGCATTTATCCCTATTAAATTTCATTCTGTTGTTTTCGGCCCAGCGCTCCAGCCTATCGAGGTCACTTTGAATTTTGTTCTGTCTTCCAGAGTATTAGCTGTTCCACCCAACTTTGTGTCATCTGCAAATTTGATAAGCATTCCCTGTACCTCCTGATCCAAGTCATTAATAAAAATGTTGAAGAGCACTGGGCCCAGGACCGAGCCCTGTGGTACCCCGCTTGTTACCTCTCCCCAGTTTGAGAAGGAACCATTGATAAGCACTCTTTGAGTCCGATTCTGTAGCCAATTGTGGATCTACCTGATAGTTGTTCCATCTAGCCCACTCTTAGCTAGCTTACTAATCAGGTCTTCTTACAAATATCCCGATCCTCGAACACTCTATGTTTCATTCGAGAAAACGCGGCACTTGCGGAGCTCAGACGATGCTGGATTTCACTGTCGATGTTAGCTGTAACAGAAAGATAGCTGCCAAGATAGAGAAAATAATCGACATTTTCCAGTATTGTCCCGCCAAGATGGATAGATGGCATCACCAAATGGTTAGCTTGCACTTGCTGATGAAGCACTTTGGTTTTTTTGATGTTAAGTGAGAGACCAAGTTTTCCGTATGCTTCTGCAAAAGCATTTAAGATAGTTTGGAGATCATCCTCTGAATGTGTGGAGACCACATTATCATCACCGGAGGTTGTAATTACCTTACTTTTTGCTTTCAGCCTGCTGAGATTAAAAAGCTTTCCATCTGTTCGATATATAATTCCCACACCAGTGGGAAGTTTCCCCTCGACAAGATGTAAAATCATGTCGATGAAAATAGCAAATAATGTTGGGGTGATAACACATCCCTGTTTAACACCTGATCCCACTTTAAATGGAGCGCCATGAGAGCCGTTGTTGTCCAAAACCGTTGCCGTCATGTTGTCATGGAGAAGTCGCAAGATATTCACAAATTTATTGGGGCATCCAATAAACACTGGTTTATGAAGCCATTGTATTACCAACTTTATTGTATGCCTGCAAAACATGGACTATCTATAAACGTCACTTCCACCTCCTTGAAAGATTTCATCAACATTGCCTCCGGAAAATCCTGCGAATTACTTGGGAAGATAGGCGAACAAATGTCAGTGTACTGGAAGAAGCAAAGACTACTAGCATTGAAAAAATGATCCTTCAACGCCAACTTCAATGGACCGGTCATGTTGTTTGAATGCCTGACTGCCGTCTCCCAAAGCAGTTACTTCATTTCCAACTCAAGGATGGAAAGCGGAATACCGGTGGTCAATATAAGAGGTTTAAATATGTTCTTAAGGCTAATCTAAAAAAATGCAATATAAACATCAAAAACTGGGAAGCTCTGGCCCATGAATGATCTAACTGGAGGTTGACCTTTCACAAAGGTTCTATGGACTTTGAAGAAGCTCGAGTGCAAGGTGAAAGGGAAAACGTGCTAAGTGAAAAGCACGTCAAATGAATCCTTTACAAGACCATCTTCCATCTGGTAACCTGTGTCCTCACTGTGGGAAGCTGTGTGGATCTAGAATTGGCCTCCACAGTCACTTACGGACCCATCGCTAGAGTCTACACAATTTTCTTTAGAATTTTCCTCCTTTTAAAATCTCCTTTTTGTAATTTTTTTTTTTTTTTTATCCTGGAAGACAATCTTACTCGGTCACAAGTGATCGCCTGACTGACTGACTGACTAATCAGGATATCATGAGTCACTTTGTCGAAAGCTTTGCTGAAGTCCAGATATATAATGTCCACAGCATTCCCACAGTCCACAAGGGAGGTTACCCGATCAAAAAATGAGATCAGATTAGTCTGACAGGATTTGTTCTTGACAAATCCATGCTAGGCTTCTAGTAATCACTGCATTGTTTTCAAGGTGCTTGCAGACTGACTTCTTTATAATCTGCTCAAAAATCTTCCCGGGGATTGATGTCAGACTGACTGGCCTATAGTTCCCAGGTTCCTCCTTCTTGCCCTTTTTGAAGATGGGAACAACATTTGCCCTCCTCCAGTCGTCTGGCACTTCACCTGTCCTCCATGATTTCTCAAAGATAGTAGACAGTGATTCTGAGAGTTCTTCTGCCAGTTCCTTTATTACTCTAGGATGCAGCTCATCAGGCCCTGGAGATTTAAACTCGTTCAGAGCAATCAGGTGCTCCTTCACCATTTGCCTATCAATCTCAAGCTGCAATCCTGCCCCTTCAGTCTGTACTTCAGGTTTGCCAGGGGGGTCATAGACCCTCTTTTGGGAGAAGACCGAGCCGAAGTAGGAATTGAACACTTCTGCTTTTTCTTTGTCTTCTGTTATCAATTTGCCATCCTCATTGCGTAGTTGAACCACCAGTTCTTTCTTCTGTCTTTTACTGTGCATGTATCTGAAGAAAGCTTTTTTGTTGCTTTTAGCATTCCTCGCTAACCTTAGCTCATTCTCAGCTTTAGCCTTCCTGACACTATTCCTGCAGTTCTGTGCTACCTGCCTGTACTCTTCCCTTGTAGCCTGTCCAGGGCTTTTTTTCTCAGAGAAAAGGTGGTGGAACTCACCCCCCCTCCCCTGGCCACGCCCATACCTACCCCTAGGACCGCCCCCTAAAACCGCCCCTTTAGCTTCATTTACCTTAGTGCAGTCCTCCTGCACGATGCTGAAAAATGAGTTGAGGGCTCATGCACACCATCGCTTAATACTATATAAAGGGTGATCCAACAATTCCATTGTTCCAAGAAACTGGGTACCTGTATGTATTTATATTTTGATACAGTCTTCTTCAGAATTATTGTCATCATGCAGCTGGGACAGGGGAAGGAATGGAAGCCCAAACAGGCAGTTTCCATTATCATAGAGCTGTCCTATGGGAGGTTATATATGTTGCTTGCTGCTACAGATGCCTCCAGAAACAGTTAGAAGAGGCATCCAGTACTCTTTATTTTTCTTTCAAAACATTGCTTTGTTTTGGTAGTTCCCCCAAATTCTTCAGGTATCTCAACAAGAGAGACTATTTCCCTCAATTGTTTCCCCTAAATGTAATATTGGGCTGCCAGCTTATGAGATCAGATCATGATAACCAGCAAAGGTGTAAGGTTGGCTAATTATGCCTCTAAACAGCCTTCTCCCAACAGGCAACCTCAGCCATTCAGAACTTACATTTATTTATTTAAAAATTATACTGCAGTCCAGCCCAAGAGATTTCACAGTGAGTTACCACGTGTTAAAAGAGACAGAATGACCTGGAACACAAAACAGCTGTAAACCTAAATTAAAGTACCAGGCTCTAAGGCTGCCATCCTATGCACACTTACTTGGGAGTAAGCTCCCCTGAAATCCTTCAAAGTAAACATGCATTGGATTGGGCTGTAAAACAATGCAGCGCAGTCAATGTAGTCTGCTTCGTTTTAAAACCAGAGACCGGGCATCCCTTCACCAGACCAAATGCCGGTCTACGAAAGATTTCAAGAGGCTTCCTAAAGGTCAGGTCGGATAACTATGCAGAGGTGTGTGTGTGTGTGTGTGTGTAACACGAAGTGACCCCAAGGCAAGCATCAACTGCACGTGGCACAACGGCCGAGCTCAGAAAAATCCCCAAAAGCTACCTCGAGTGGAGAAAATAGCATCACCTCTGCTCGTCTGCTTGAGGGTGGCTGTGCGGGTCCGGGTCTCGGTACTCCGCTTCCCACGCTCAGTTTTCTCGGGCGCTGCCATGCCGCTTCCACTTCACCCAGTCGTGAAGGCTCCACCCGGCGACAACCCGGAAGCGGAAGCACAAAGCAAAGGCGTGCAATGCTCGCTAGGAGGCGGCAGGGGTTAATTACAGACACTGACTGAAAATAGGTGGCGGAACGCCGTTCCGGTGCGTTCCGCCAGAAAAAAAGCCCTGAGCCTGTCCTTCCTTCCACTTCCTATACATGTCCTTTTTTATTTTCAGGTCATCTTTGAGTTTATTGTGAAGCCACATTGGCTTCTTCTGTTGCCCTCTGCCTTTTTTCCTTGTGGGAATTGTTTGCAATTGTGCCTTTTAAAAACTCCCACCCCTCCTGGGCTCCCTTTCTCATGAGAGTCACTTGCCATGGGATCTTACTAATCATTGTTCTGAGTTTGTTAAAATTGGCTTTCCTAAAATCCAGGGTACGTGTTTGGCTACACTCAGCTTTTGCTTCCGTTAGAATCAAGAACTCAAGTATAACATGGTCACTTTCCCCCAGAGTTCCCAAAACTACCACTTTATCCACTAACTCGTCTCTGTTGGTTAGAATCAGGTCAAGGATAGCCGATCCTCTAGTTCCTTCCTCCACTTTCTGCAGGAGGAAGTTATCAGCAGCACAACTCAGGAATTTCTTGGAGGGGCCATGTTTGGCTGAATAAGTCTCCCAACAGATATCAGGGAAATTGAAGTCACCCATTACTACCACATCGTGCCTCCTTGAAACAATGGCAATTTGCTTTTCAAAAGTTCCATCCTTGTCTTCTCCTTGATTGGGTGGTCGGTAGTAGACTCCAACCTGCCATGTTCGTTTTATTCTTTGCCCCCTTTATTTTAACCCATATGCTCTCAATGGGGCTGCCAAGCTCCTCTTCCTGTATCTCTGTGCAGAGATACGTATTTTTAACATACAGTGCAACTCCACCTCCCTTTATGTTGCTTCTCTTTCTTTTGAACAAGTTATACCCTTCAATTGCTGTATGCCAGTCATGGGAGTCATCCCACCAGGTTTCAGTTATCCCTATCAAGTCGTACTTGCCCTCATGTATCAAGAGTTCAAGTTCGTCTTGTTTGTTGCCCATACTCTGGGCATTAGTATAGAGACATCGAAGACTCTGTGCTTTATAGTCCGACTTTTCCCCTACATTTTGTGGTAGACTATCAATGGGCACCGCTGGAGCTGTTCTCTCCATTGTGGCATAGAGGCCTTCTTCCATTGGTACCCCCAAGTTTATGTCTCCCTCCCCTGTTGGATTCAGTTTAAAGCCCTCCTGATTAAGTTCCTCATGCTGTGACCAAACACATTCTTCCCAGTCCTTGTGAGGTGCAACCCATCCTTTGCCAGCAGTTCATCTTCCAGGAAGTGTAGCCCGTGGTCCCAGAATCCAAATCCCTCACGTCGGCTCCACCTTCGTAGCCAGTCATTCACTCGGAGTATTTTTCTTTCCCTTTCTATGCCTCTTCCAAGTACTGGAAGGATGGATGAGAAAACTATCTGGGCCCCGAAGTTCTTGAGTTCCCTTCCCAGCTCTTCAAAGTCTGCTGTGATTTCTTTGTAACTCCGCTTGGCAGTATCATTTGTACCCACGTGGAAGAGAAGAAAGGGGTATGTGTCGGTGGGCTGTATGAGCCTCGGGAGCTGCTCTGTCACATCCTTAATCCATGCCCCGGGGAGACAGCACACCTGGCGAGTCCATGGGTCTTCACGACATACTTTGGCTTCGATCCCCCGCAGGAGGGAGTCTCCCACTACGAGTACGCTTCTCTTCCTCTTGCTGTAGGCCTTGGTTTGATTGCCTCCACTTGACTGACCCTCAGCCTCTTGCTCGCTGTCACGTTGGGTGCCCGGTAATCCGTCCTCTGCAGGCTGTCCTCTGCTCTCGTCCTCAAGTACCTGGAAGCGGTTCCATAGCTCCACTGCTTCCACAGGCGCAGAATGTCTTGTAGTTCTTCTGCTCCTAACAGTCACCCTTTTCCAGGGAGTTCCCCCTACGTTATTTTCCCTTGCCTCTGCAATCTCCAACTCCGCCTCATCCTGCCGTTGCCCTTCTGGCTCCTGTTCTACGCTTTGGTGCTGTAGATCCACCGTTCTGTCTAAGAACTCCTCACTTTCTCTTATGCTCCTGAGGTACTTGCTGCTCCAGTCCTCTGACCTTTTCTTCCAACAGCGTGACCAGCTTGCACTTGTTGCACGTGTAGGCCATGTTGATCTCCGGCAGGAAAACAAACATTGCACACCCATTGCAGGTCACCACCACTGCTGAGTCCTTTCCTTCCATAGTGCTCTGTTCCCTTTATGTTTCTGTCTTCCTAGAAAATTTCTTAGGGGCCTCCCCCTTGAGCTCAGCTGCCGAACTCCGCTGCCAAACTCCTGTTTGCTCTCCCTGTGCGCTCACTCTGTTCGCTCGCTCTCTGGGAGCCTGCCCGCTTATCACAGTCCCAAAAACAGCTGGAGCCTCTCTCCTGTTGTGCTCCTGCTCAGCTGGGAGTCAGGAACAGAATTGTGTACACATGTGTACAGGAACAGTCATTGTGTACACATGTGGGTGCTGACCAATTATCAGCCCCCACTGATGCCAGTAGCCCATGCAAGCAAGCCAATCAGCAGCTGTGTTTACACAGTGCTGAGTGAGCCATGGCTGCCTACTAATAAAGGCATACTTTCCCCACCTACCACACAATCACCTTGCAGAAGCAATAAGCAAGATCTCCATCAGCAAGCTGTCTTCCCACCTGCCTCTATCTGCCTTACTGATATGTGTGGTATTATAGGGATGGGAGATGAATTTGTCTAGTTTGCCTTTTAATGTGAACATACCTAATTTTGCACTTTCAAATTAGTGTGTGTAATTGAAACTCAATCATCCTTCAGAATTTGCTCTTCTCTGAATTTTGCAATAGAGTTCTCCACTCAAAAAAAATGCATGCAAAAATGAGTATATTAGGGAAAGTGCACACAAAAATGTGTATATTAGTGAAAATTGCATCAGGAAAATTGCTTGAAAATGCATACAAAAATGCATGTAGTAGGAGAATTGTGCACAAAAATGCATATGAAATTTCACATCATCATCATCATCATCATCATCATCATCATCATCATCTTAAATGGACAAACCAAACTTAAGATTGGGAAAAATGAGGAAACTGAGATGAACAAAAATTGACAGATTTGTCCATCTCTAGAAGAATTATGTAATGTGTTTGATGCTTTGAATAATATGTTAAAGCACTATATAATACTTAGCATTATTAAGCATTACACAGCAAATATAATGCAGTTTGCTTGTGACTCTAGAACCAATTAAAATGTAACCTTTGGAGGTTTCACCTAATTATAGTGGTCTATAGTTTTAAAAACAATATGTTATTTTTTGTTCTTATCCAAATGAAACAGTGTGATCGATTGGGATGGAGTGGTGGGGACTGAAATTTGCTTGGATTCATTTTTGCACATTTACAGGCTTTGGTTTTCATGATCATTATGTACCATCTTCTCTTCCAAGCTCAGAGGCCTGGAAGTATAATTAAAATACATCACTGGAGATGAGAAACAGACAAATTAATTGGCTTGGAAGCCTAATTTATATTCTTTAAACATTTATGAGGATGCTAAACTGAACAAAGGAATATCACTCCAAATGAATTATCATCACCTTCAATGTAACTCTTTATGTTACCTTTGAAAAATCTCTCAGTGCCTAATCACATGTTGTAAATAATGCAAAGCTAATTATAAGTTGCCACAAGGTGATGTCCCAAATTCTGAAAGGCTTCTTCTTCTTCTTCTTTTTTTAGTTCATTCTCCATGTATGGGGGGCAGTCTCTTTGAGGCACATGTCATATATCCCACACTTTTAGAATACATATACTGGAAACATCACGCCAAAGTGAAGCATGTTTAACTCCCATTGATTTCAATGTTATGCATATCTCTAAGCACACATCTCCCTCATGTGATGTGGCTGCAAAGAAGGCAAATGCTTTTTTGGGCTGTATTAATAGAAGTATAGCTTCCAAATCACGGGAAGTGATAATTCCCCTTTACTCAGCACTGGTTAGGCCTCATCTTGAGTACTGCGTCCAGTTCTGGGCACCTCACTTTAAGAAGGACATAGACAAACTGGAGAGGGTTCAGAGGAGGGCAACAAGGATGATAAAGGGACTGGAAACAAGGCCCTATGAGGAGAGACTGAAAGAACTGGGCATGTTTAGCCTTCAGAAGAGGAGACTGAGGGGAGATATGATAGCACTCTTCCAGTACTTGAAGGGCTGTCACACAGAGGAGGGCCAGGATCTCTTCTCGATCATCCCAGTTTGCAGGACACGGAATAATGGGCTCAAGTTACAGGAACCTAGATTCCACCTAAACATCAGGAAAAATTTCCTGACTGTCAGAGCAATAAGACAATGGAATCAACTACCTAGGGAGGTGGTGGGCTCTCCCACTCTGGAGGCATTCAAGGTGCAGCTGGACAGACATCTGTCAGAGATGCTTTGACCTGGATTCCTGCATTGAGCAGGGGGTTGGACTCGATGGCCTTGTAGGCCCCTTCCAACTCTACTTTTCTATGATTCTATGATTCATTGGAATCAGTGGAAATTTCAAATGGCTGGATAGTGATCATACATGTGTAAAATGTCTAAGATTCCTAGGGCACCTTAAAAATATATTCATTGTCACGGGACTCTTAATGCTAGTGATGGTGATGCCATTGAGGATGGATCACTGTACAGATGAGGGCTGTAGTCCTGTACTTACTTGGGAGTAAACCTCATTGAAATCAATAGGACTTACTTCCAAGTAGATATTATATGGTTGTGCTGTATGAAACAGGTGCAAAAGGCAGTAACCGGCAGGTAGGCTGGTGTGTGTGTGTGTGTGTGTGTGTGTATCGGGAGTGGACAACTTGTTGCCCTCCAGATATTTTGGGCCACAACTCCCATGATCCCTCACCATTGACTATGCTGGCTAGGGCTGATGGGAGTTGTAGGCCCAATTAGCACCAGCTAGCATAGCCAATGGTGAGGGATCCTGAGTTGTAGACCAAAATATCTGGAGGGCAACAAGTTGCCCACCCTGATATATAGCATGGAAGGACAAAGAGGCATCCTCATGGTGGCTCAAAGCAACAAGTTTTCCATGACTGTGGGAGTGCAGCAGGCTTTGGAGCTATATAGCAGGTAGGAGGCGTAGATCACACTTATACTCTCTCATGAGGATGCTCATGTGTCATGTTTGCATCCTCACTTGAAATGCCTGCAGGACCCTTCTTCAATCAGCAGACTCAGTAGTGGTGGGAATGGAGCAGACATCCCCAAGCTGGTGCCTTCCAGATGTTTTGGACTTCAACTTCCATCAGCCCCAGCCAGCATGGCCAAGGGTCAAGACTGCCAAAACACCTGGAGAGCACCAGCTTGGGGAAGGCTGGGGTACAGATTAGGCTCCTGGTTCAAGCAGCCTGCAGTGCCCTGACAAAGAGGGAAATCAATAGCTCTACCTCTGTTTCAAGTCCTCACCGAGGTTGGCCATTGAGCCCCTGTCCAAGTGCCTGGAGTGGGTGGCTGGATGGGAAGGAACATGCTGAAACTGAACCCCGACAAGACCGAGGTACTTCTGGTGGGGGACAAGGGGAGGTTAGGGGATGTTGACCTGGTGCTGAATGGGGTACATCTACCCCTGAAAGACCAGGTCCACAGCTTGGGAGTCATTCTAGACTCCCAGCTGTCCATGGAGGCTCAAGTTTCAGCTGTGAGTCGGGCAGTGCTGTATCAACTCCATCTGATATGGCAGCTGTGCCCCTATCTTCCTAATCACCTGCTCCCATCAGTGGTTCATGCCTTGGTCTCCTCTCGCCTAGACTACTGTAATGCGCTCTACGTGGGGTTACCCTGGAAGACGGTTTGGAAGCTTCAGATGGTACAGAACGCAGTGGCTCGCCTGATTAAGGGCAGCCACCGGCATGATCACATCACGCCAGTGCTTAATGAGTTGCACTGGCTACCAGTTGCTTGCCGAGCCGAATTCAAGGTGTTGGTTTTGACCTTTAAAACCCTACACGGCTCCGGCCCAGTTTATCTCAAGGAGTGCCTCCAGCAACATCAAGTAGACCGCTCAACAAGGTCTGCCACGGACGGCCTTCTCCTTATCCCATCAGCCAGAGCAGCCAGGCTGGTGGGGACTAGGAAGAGGGCCTTCTCTGTGGCGGCCCCCACATTATGGAACTCCCTCCCTAGTGACCTTCGCCATGCCCCCTCCGTGATGAGCTTCTGCCGTGCATTAAAAACATGGCTGTTCAGGTGGGAATATGGGGTGGGTTAGGATTTTAAAATAATTTTTATACTGTTTTAATTATTATATTTTATTGTATTGTTTTATTGTATTATTTTAATTGTGATCGGCCAGATAGGCGATTAATAAATATAAGAAATAAATAAAATAGTGTCTTTCAACAAGTGCCACATTCCCAAAGTAGGGGTAGGCAACTTGCTACCCTCCAAATGTTTTGGGTCACAGCTTCTATAATCCCTTACCATTGGCCATACTGGCTGGGGCTGATGGGATCTGAAGTTCAAAACATCTGCAAGGCAGCAGGTTGTCTCCTCCTGCATTAGAGCAATGTCAGTTATTCCTGGGGATAATTTCCTCATCCTGATATAGCAATGTATCACTTTAGAAACAGAACACCAGCCTTCTGGATCAGTAGTTCCCATGCTGTGCACCAAGACATACTAATATTTCATGAGAGAACTCCTAGTGTGCTGTAAGACATGAATTCTTTAAGACCCCTGTCAGCCTAAAGCACACACTTCGATAGGAGGCTGCCCTATGCATCTTTGCATGAGTTGCTGTTCTGGCCTTGCTGCCTTTCAATCAGTCACTGCTACATCAGATATGACTGGATCACTCCATCACTCCTGTTGCAGAGGAATTCCAGCATCCCCTTCATAGGAAGCTGCCCAGTCCTGTAGTCCCAATGTGATGGGCAAGTCCAATTTCCATGCAGAAAGACGTACCTCATCATGTTACACAAACTTGAATAACATGATCTAGACCAGAGGTGGGTAACTGGGGTTCCTCCAGATGTTTTGGTCTATATCCATCACCATTGGCTATGTTGGCTAAGGCTGATGGAAATTGTAGGCCAAAATACCTGGAAGGCCAAGAGATGCCCATCCCTGATCTAGAGGGATGGATGAAAATATAATTTCAGTTTGTTTTTCATAAGGATTTATGAAATTAGCATTTTTGTTTCATATTTGAGGTGCAAAGAACTTGAAATTTAAAATGAAAAAAATGAATTTGGGAGAAATCAAAACTGACAGATTCATTCATCCAGGCTCAGGGCTTTGAGTGCTTAGCTCTCAAAAGCCTGGGTTTGAATTTCTGTGTATTCAGTGATGTTTGTGGAGCTGAATTAGGATTGCCACCTTTTTTTTCTGATGGGATCCTCATCTTTTACAGTTATACTTATTTGTTACATTTATAGCCCACCTTTTCCTCCAAGGAGCCCAGCGCTAACCACTACACCACACTGGCTCCCTATATGGTAGAGAGAGGACAACATGGTCCTCTCTGTGCTAGAAATAGCTATATCTATTGAATTTGGCCAGTGCAGATGGATGAGAGTTTCATTTCAGTTCATTTTTCATAAGAGTTTACCAAAATTTACAAATTACTTCATATTCAAGATAGAAAGAACATGAGATGTAAAAAAAAAAAAGAAGAAAAAAAAAAGAATGTAGGAGAAGGCAAAACTAACAGATTCATCCATCCCTACAAACCTTAATTTCTAAGGGTGCAATCTTATGCATGTTTAGACAGAAAAAAGGTCTGAAACTCCCAGCATGCCCCAGCCATACATTACCTTATTTATTATAAGGATTTCTTGGTGAGTTCTTCTCATTCATTCATTCATTCATTCATCACAACAACCCACTCATAAATGATCTATGGGAGAATTTAATAGCATTGCTTTCTCTTTTTCAGCTGAGCCCTTAGACCAACTTTTCATTTATATTACATGCTGCAAACTATCACGGGATGTGCTATTCTACCTCTACACAAGACATTTGTGGTCCCAGTCACTGTGATCCTTCTTGTTGTGCGTCTCTGCCAGGTGTCGGGTTGTCTCTGGTGAATATAAAATGAACAACCTTAGTCGTCCGCCTGCTAAGAGATCATACACAGAACTTAAGTAATCATTCTTGATGTGTCTGGACGTGCCCTGGAAAATATATGTCTCAGTCTCAGCTATTTTCAGAGTGTCTTTGCAGTTACTTTTTGGGACTTGGCTTTACAAGCATATGACACAACTGAACGCTGTGCTCAATAAGCATTTCATCTAGAAATTTAAGTCTTACGACTCGACCAATGAGAACACAGAGAGAATATGACACAGACACAGAGTAGAGCCTGAAACATTAGCCATACTTAGTAGAAAGCAAGTCGCACTGAATTCAGGAGTATTAACTTCCCACTAGATGTGTCTAGGATCAGGATGTTGGGCTACAATCCCAGGCACATTTATCTAGAAATAAGCAATGTTGAAATTAATGGGAATTATTTCTGAGACTAACAAAGCAATACTATGGCCTCTAGACAGTGTCTAGGAGGCCATAGGATTCTTCGGATCACCAGCTCTGAGGTTGGAAAAGAGCTCTGCACATGGAGCCCCCTCCCCCTCTCACAGCCAGCACAGAAAGTACCACCGTGATTGCTTCTCCGGGGCCCTACGACTGACCTCGGCGAAGGGGTGAAGAGGGTGTTCCAGCCAGGGGGCAGGGAGGGGAGGAGACTGTGGTCATCAAGATAAGATGTATCCTGGCAGCACTCCAGCCTCCTTCCCTCCCCTTCTGAAGAACCTCAGCTAGATGCCAAAAATCAGCCATCTAGCCTCTGTGCTCCTCCCGGCCGGCACAGGATACCCAGAATCCTCCAAGTTTGGTGGCTTATGGGCATCCCCATTGGATTGCACCCTAAATATATTTGAGATTGGGGTGCGAGGGATACCATCATTATCATTCTAATCTAAATACACATCTCTTAGAGCCAATTCCCACACTCTAGTATGACCAGGAAACAGAACCCAGGATGGGGCTCTGCATGGGTTTCGTTTGGCTTGGTCACTAGTAGTGATGCCACGGAATTTCATAATTAGTCAGCTCATTGGTTGAAATGCATGCATTTGTAATGCTCACCATTGTAGTGAGCTTGGATTGCTGTCTTACAAATCTGTTATTAATTTTGCAATAGATTGTGAGGTTCAGAGCATGTGCAGTCTACATCTAAAGGATGGCATTTCTGAACATAAGCTGTGTTGGTCGGTTTAACCCTTTTCTTTCAGGAAGAAATGTGATGATGATGTGACTCAGCGGTGCTAACACTCCTTGATGTACAGATCAGTGACTAGTAAACATTACATAGGAACGCCATGTGGAAACAACCAATCAGGAAGGGGTACATAATATGGTGGTGACACATGACATCATGAGGCATTATGCTATTACAAATAGTTCTGAAGATGCAGTGTGATATTCCACATGTGCAAAACAGAATGAGATTTAAAGGAGAACTTTCATCCAAGATTACACAGATTAATTTGTCACTTTCTGGAGAAATAACGAAGTCATTTGGAGTAAGTGCACTCATAACTAGCCACCAGGGGCAGGGGGAGAGAGTTTATTTATTTTATTATTTATTTGTTTGAAGTATTTTTATGCAGTTCCTCAGCTGGAAAGGCTCCCAGAGAGGCTTACATATAATCAATTAAACACAATTTCAGACTTCTAATCTAAAAAGACATGACACAGAAGTAAAAAAGAATGGGGAAGAAAGAGGAGGAAAATAATTATTTTAGCAGAGCTGGTGGAATGACCCTGCTCTCTTTCTCATCTCCCCCAGTATAGCTTGCTGAAATGGCTGCTGGTGATACCAATTGAGGGAGGAGGAGCTTCATGAAGGAGACCTTTCAGAAGATCTGGTGGAATGACCCTTCTCTCCTTCTCATCTCCTTCATTCAATCCTATTGGGGGGGGGTAGTAAAACATTACACCAAGGAACACTGTTGCTTTGAAGGCAAAACCTTTCCAACATTCTGTGTGGCCAACAGAGGCGTAGCGTGGGGGGTGCAGGGGGGGCCGGCCGCACCGGGCGCAACATCTGGGGGGGCGCGCTCGCAGTGGCGTAGCGTGGGTTGTCTGCCCAGACCTGTCCCCGCCGCCGCCGCCGCCCCAGCGCGCGCGCTCCTGCCCCGCCCCGGTGGTCAGAGCGCGGCCGGCGAGCGAGCGAGCGAGCGACCAACCAGCCCCGCTGGAGCTCCCTCGCGCACTCCTTCCTACCTTGCCCACGACAGGACTGCGGCAGCGCCCGCCCCCATGGCCACCTACCCCCGCCTCGCCCATTGGCTCGCCTCCCCTCGGCCCCGCCTCTCTCATTGGCTGCTGGGGATGTCCTGCATGCCCGCCCACCCACCCACCCAGCCCCTCGGAAGGTGGTCCTGCCGGGCGGCCGCCACGAGCCGAGGAGGAACCGGGCGGGCGGGTGCGGGGTGAGAATGAACGCGCCGGAGCGGGAGGGCTAGAGCGCCGGGGAGCCCACAAGGGGGAAAGTTTAAGAAGAAATGCGTTGTATTATTATCATTATTATCATTATTATTATTATTAAGCATATTACTAATGGTTTATTTCCGTTATCCAATTTATTTTCTCCATTTTTTTTATTACTAATAAGTAATTGAAGAAATTGCAATAAATGTGAAAGCCACTGGAGGAAGTGTTGAATGTATATTATTATTGCAAATTATTAAAAATGATGAAAAAACTACAAATTGGTAGGGCTGTTACCCTCCAATTACTCAAAATCTGAGTTGATTAATAGTATGGTTTTAGTCAATTGATTAAGTCGGAATACATTTGCATATGAGGAAAGCAATTGCAAGTGAGAGAGAGAGAGAAGAGAAACATGCCTCAAAGATGAAGAAAAATAACTTTACAAATAAGTAGGGCAGTTACCCAACTAAAGAAATTGGAATCTATTAATCACAGATTTTAGTTGGTTTAAGTGACCAGTTCATTGATTAAGTTGGAATAAACCTGCATATTTATTTATTCTAAGCATTTTTACCCCACCCTTCAGCAACAACAAGAAAAATACAGTCCCTGCCTGCCCACGGGCTTACAATTTAAAAGACACGACACAAAAGGAAAAAGGGACGAGGAGGGAAGAGCTAGTGTGGCGTAGTGGTGAGAGTGAAAATAAACTTGTATTTAGATGCATTTTACTTTAATTACATCAGTATTTTCATAACAAACAATACATGTGCTTAGGGGGTAAGGGTTTCTTTAACTAATCTAGTGGAAGAGACTCGAGTGCTAAAATCCACGGGTTAGGGGGCGCAAATTACTTGTCTTGCCCCGGGTGCTGACAACCCACGCTACGCCACTGGTGGCCAAACAAATTAACCCAGGATAGTACTATGGAAATGAAGAGACAAACAGGACTCATAGGGACAGCTTTACTTCTAAACAATCTCCACTGAGTTATTTGGAACAGAGTAAACTGTGTTATTACCCCCATATTGGAGATGGGGGAAACTGAGCAACAGTGGCTTGCTGAAAGCCATATAGTGAGTTTGTTGTAAGGACAAGATTTGAACCAGGGGCAATAGCTCTCAGAGAAAGCAAGACCAAGTAATTCTCCAATGCACACTCTGCTTTGTAGTTACACAGGCAGCATTTGGTAGTCTGCTCAGGTAGCAAGTCTGATCAATTAGCTTAGTTTTCTGATTGGAATAACTCACTAAATAGTCATTTTCTATTTTCAGGCTCCTGACCTTTCTTTTCTTTCTCTTTTTCTGCTAATAAAAGACCTAGCAGTTGTTTTAAATCTATGTAATATACCTCTTTGGGTAACCAGTCAACTCAATAAAGTTGTAATTCTTTCAGCGCCACATCAATATGTAATTTCTCAATTATATGGAGACCTTTGAGAAACTGCTAGTGGATTCAGGTGTTCTTGTCGGCTTCTCAGCTGCATTGTCCTTGAATTGTACAGAAAGGCAAAAGGAATCCTTGGGGTCAGGGTCACTTTTGATTGATCCCTCTTACAATATCTCTGTCCAAGAAACACTCTGTGGGAATAAATCTTATTCCAGCGATTAGATCTGGAAGGGAAAGAAAGGTCAATAATGGCTGTGAAAGGATTGTCCGAAATTGTACTCAACACACAGTGGAAGGTCTTGGGGGGGGGCGCATATCATAAAAAACAAAACAGCACTTTTCAAAAGGAATGTTTTACTGGGGCGGCGGTGGAATGAATTCAAAAAGGCACTTTTAACCATACAGTGAAGCACCTCTCACCTTTCATGAAAAATACAAATTACATAGTAAGCCAATACTATGATAAATGTATATTAACATTATAGGAGATGAAATCGAGCACTTAACATTTCCAGATTTCCAAAAGAATTTTCCTTCTCCATCAGCTCTTACATGAACAGCAATTGGAACAAGCCCGTTCTTTAAGTGACGGGTGGGCAACTGTGGAAGGTCTGGGGTCTGTTTTTGCCCGAGACCCCCCCATTTTTTAAAAATAAATCCCCTCAAATTGGTGGTTTGCCACTGAAATTTGGAGCAAACTGCTAAATTCATCTCAGCACTCCACAGTGCTAAAACCAACAATTTCCCACCCTGTTTTCCTTTTTTCAGCTGCCAAATTTAGCCGGAGCGATGCAGGATCCATGTGGTCCATGGGGGAAGTGTTGCCCACCCTCGCTTTAAGTATTTATTTGCTTCCTCTATATATTCTTGACATAGTTTACTGTCAATATGCACATGTTTTGTTTTGCTTTCCATTCTTAACAGCCTCAAATAATTCCAATTCTGGATCATTATTTTAAAAATAAACATCAAGCCTTATTCCTTGATAATAACTGGCTCCCTTTGCGTTAGTTGCCTTTTTTGTATAGAACTGCCGGTCAGTTTTTGGTGTACATTTCTTCTGATGCTGTGATCCTAATTCTTCTCGGTGGGGTGGATGGGGCGGGTGTTTTCATTTCGAGCAGTTTAGTTTGAGATGTATCACTTAATTCCAACAAGTCTTTATCTGAAACAGTGGTTGTAGCAACAGCAGCAGTACCTGAAGCGTGCTTGGCGAAAAGACTTGGCAATTTAATACATTTTGTAGCAGCGTGTTGCATTTCTATGCACTTTCATTTTGCATTTCTTTTAGCATTTGGCATTGTGCATAAACCTCACCAGAGTCTCCTAGGCTGCTTGGCTACAGACTGAGCCTGAAATCCTGTACAAAGTTACCTGGGAGTAAGGCCCACTGAGTTCAGTGAGACTTATTTATGGGTAGAGATGCATAGGATTGTGCTGTTGATCTCTCAAGTCATGATCAAACATAGGCCTTCCAACCTCTCACATATAGGAAGAGTGGATATAGAGCTGCTTGCTTACACTTTAGCTCTTGTATTCCAGTAAACCCTTCCCTGTTGGCTCTTCGGGCTGCCTGTTTATTAAGGGAGGGCAGTGTGCCCTGCAACATTGGTTAACATCTTTTATAATAAATAAATAATGGAGCTGGGGCATGTCCGGCTTGCAGGGAATGAGGAGTTACATGCATATAGGATCACACCATCATCACACGTAGTCTAGGAAAAGGTTCCCCCCCCCTCAAAGGATTCAAGGAATGCAGTACATGAGAATTCCCAAAGTAGATGAAAGAAAGGTAACTCTCTACTTCTCCTCCACTTGACTTCCAAGGGACCTTGCATGAGAGGAAGTGATCCACTTGTGGAAAGTTCTGCTGCCCAATTTTTGAGGATCCCCCTCCCCCTATACCCCATCCAGCACGGTCTCCTGACCCTCTGTGGAGGAGGGGCTCCACTTCTATCAGTGCAGTTGATCCAGTGTGAATCCAGTGTGAAACTCCAAGGCAGAGTTAGATCCTTCTGTAGTTGGACCAAATTGATGAGGACCATTTCTCAGCCATTTCACCCATTTCAAAACTGGCTGCTTTGTTTCAGTGGTATTTCAGGGGTTGGGCAAAATCCTCTTGCGTGGGGTGGATAGAAGAGAAGGAGAGTGTCCATCATTTTGTTTTTACCAAAAAGCCCTGTTCTGAGGGGCTTTTTGAATTTTGGGAAATGCCGAAAGGCTGTCACCATAAAAAATGGCAGTCTCCTTTACTACTACTCACTCAGTGTGGGGTGGGTGTGGGTGTTTGCTAGTATTGTGTTACAGGGGGGCAGTTCTCATAGAATCATAGAAAAGTAGAGTTGGAGACCCCTCCTCTAGTTTCCTGCATTGAGCAGGGGGTTGGACTCGATAGCCTTGTAGGCTCCTTCCAACTCTATGATCTATGAAATCTATGGAAGAGGCCTACAAGGCTATCGAGTCCAACCCCCTGCTCAGTGCAGGAATCCAGGTCAAAGCATCCCTAACAGATGGCTGTCCAGGTGGACCTTGAATGCCTCCAGAGAGTGGGAGAGCCCACCACCTCCCTAGGTAGTTGGTTCCATTGTCTTATTACTCTAACAGTCAGGAATTTTTTCCTGATGTTTAGGTGGAATCTGGGTTCCTGTAAATTGAGCCCATTATTCTGTGTCCTGCAAACTGGGATGATCGAGAAGAGATCCTGGCCCTCCTCTGTGTGACAACCCTTCAAGTACTGGAAGAGTGTTATCATATCTCTCAGTCTCCTCTTCTGAAGGCTAAACATGCCCAGTTCTTTCAGTCTCTCCTCATAGGGCCTTGTTTCCAGTCCCTTTATCATTTTTGTTGCCCTCCTCTGAACCCTCTCCAGTTTGTCTACATCCTTCTTAAAGTGTGGTGCCCAGAACTGGACGCAATACTCAAGATGAGGCCTAACCAGTGCTGAGTAAAGAGGAATTATCACTTCACGCGATTTGAAAGCTATACTTCTATTAATGCAGCCCAAAATAGCATTTGCCTTCTTTGCAGCCACATCACATTGCTGGCTCATATTCAGTTTGTGATCTACCACAATTCCAAGATCCTTCTCACTTGTAGTATTGTTGAGCCAAGTGTCCCCCATTCTGTAACTGTGCATTTGGTTTCCTCTCCCTAGGTGCAGCACTTGGCATTTATCCCTATTAAATTTGATTTTGTTGTTTTCAGCCCAGCGCTCCAGCCTCCTCATCCAAGTCATTAATAAAAATGTTGAAGATCACTGGGCCCAGGACCGAGCCCTGTGGTACCCCGCTCATTACCTCTCCCCAGTTTGAGAAGGAACCATTGATAAGCACTCTTTGAGTCCGATTCTGTGGCCAATTGTGGATCCACCTGATAGCTGTTCCATCTAGCCCACTTTTAGCTAGCTTGCTAATCAGGATACCATTGTTGAACGCTTTGCTGAAGTCCAGATATATGATGTCCACAGCATTCCCACAGTCCACAAGGGAGGTTACCCGATCAAAAAATGAGATCACATTAGTCTGGCAGGATTTGTTCTTGACAAATCCATGCTGGCTTCTAGTAATCACTGCATTGTTTTCAAGGTGCTTGCAGACTGACTTCTTTATAATCTGCTCCAAAATTTTCCCAGGGATTGATGTCAGACTGACTAGTCTATAGTTCCCAGATTCCTCCTTCTTGCCTTGCTCTGTAAAAGAATGGTTCCTGAAGCAGTTCATTTTATTCAAGAGATACAGAGTTAAAAATCCCATGCAAAGAAAAGGCAGTGACTGAAGCAGTCTTCTTAAATATATGAAGCCACAGGATGCCATTCCATAGAGCCCTATTTTTAAACCTGAACTACAAGGCAAAACATGTTTTCCATTTGGATTTTTCTTTCTTTCTTTCTTTCTTTCTTTCTTTCTTTCTTTCTTTCTTCATAACAATGTCTTGCAAAAAACCCCAAAAAAACACCCAAAGATGTGTTATTCAAAAGCAGATCCCAAGGTTGAAAGGAGTCCCATGCAGTCTTTTCCTGTGGGTGCGGGGAGTGATTGTTGACTAAGGGTGCAATCTTCATGTTTAAACAGGGAAAAAAGTCTTAAAGCTCCCAGCATTCCTCAGCAAGCATGGCTGTCTGGGGAATGCTGGGAGTTGTAGAACTTTTTTTCTGTCTAAACATGCATAGGATTGTGCCCTAATAGTGCAGCCCTAAGCATGTCTAATTAGATTAGAAGGAAGCCCCAGTGAGTTCAATAGGACTTACTCCCAAGTAAACAGGCTGAAGAATCTGCAAAATGATTTGGAGAAACAAAGTTGTGGGGAGCAATTCAACAAAACTGTTTTCCCTTGAATTACTCATTCAATTTCAGGAATTTTTGGCGGAATCACTGTTTCTCCCCAGCCTTAGTCCTTCCTTTCCCAATTCCTCTCTACCACCAGGAAGTGGAACCAAATAAAATCTCGGGTACATAAGGGAATTGGGTAGCACTTTAATTGCTTCCTTTCCCAATTCTTTTCTAATTCCAATTCTAAGATAGAAAGTAATTCAAGTGGGCAGTTAATATCTTATCAAGTTTTCATCACATTTAACATTCACAAATCAAGATGGGCAGGGAAGCAATTCACCCCTCCTAAGAGCTGGGAATAGCAGCTTTATTTCTTTCCTGCTTCTTAGTTATCACAGTCTTGTCTGAGTGGTCCTCTGAACAATACATTTTGGAGGAGTCGCGGCGGTGGCACTGAGGGGGGGAGTTTGCATTTACTGGGGCACAGGAGGTTGGGCATGCTGGACAGAGGAGTGAAGGGACTCATATCCACTCAGCAACAGGCCAGGGCCAAGAAAGAGCCAAGGTTCTTGGCATACTCAGGGTGGGAGGCTGTGTTACAGCAGCTAAATTAGGCTGCCAGAAAAACCTGGAGTAAATTTTTGGGAGAGAGTCTGTGAAGGACCACTGCGGTCCTTTGCGTGAGTTCAGGAGTTAATGGGTTAACTGATACTGAAAAAAACTCCCTTTAAGTGGTCCCCAGCTGAACGGAGGGTAACCGCTACCAATAGGCACTGAACAAAAGCTCAAGGCAGCCGGCAACAGGAATTTGTTTATAACAAGTTTAATGGAGCATAACAAAACATACAGATAAGAACTTCACTGTAAACAAGAGCAGTCTATAAAACTTAATGAAGCGTGCAACTCCAATACACATTCAACTAAAGGAGGCTTGCAGAAAGGCATAGACAGTATTGACCTTAAAAGACCTAAGTTTCCTAGAAAGAGTCTCACCGCAAGTTGCTCAGACTTACAGCAGGTTACCGAGCGCCCTGCTCAGGGTGGAATTTCTTCGTCCTGACCAGAGTCACAGACCAGTTTCGTGCAGTCCTGCACCTTGCTTCCAACAACCTGCCGGGGCTTGGTACCCCTCTTTTACCCCCTCTCTTTGCTCCCCCTTCCCTTCCTGTTGACAGGTGGAACCGGCTTTTCCTGCCAGAATCCTGGTGCCCCTCGGTGCTTGAGGGTGCTTGAGGGTACTTGGCAGCTCTTTGAGACTGCCGGGGAATCCTGGCACCCCTTGGGTGCTTGAGGGTGTTTTGCATCTCTTTGAGACTGCTGGGGAAACCACTGGGGTGTATATAGATGTGTCCCATTGAGGTGAATGCAAATGTAGGCTGATGTAAATGACTGCTCAGAACTGCCTCTGCCCTAGGCAAAGGTCATGCAGGTGGTGGTGGTGGTGGTGTGTGTATGTGTGTGTATGTGTGTGTCTGTTCCAGCTTTCTCTCCACAGAGTCATAGAATCATAGAAAAGTAGAGTTGGAAGGGGCCTACAAGGCCATCGAGTCCAACCCCCTGCTCAGTGCAGGAATCCAGGTCAAAGCATCCCCGACAGATGGCTGTCCAGCTTCACCTTGAATGCCTCCAGAGTGGGAGAGCCCACCACCTCCCTAGGTAATTGGTTAGTTATGAATGGCATCTGCAAGGGTTTCTTCCCTTCCCTTTCCTCTCACTTCTCTTTCTGGTAGTACTGCAGTCCTGATTGGTGGGCTGAGGGTGGAGGGGTTGCCACACACACCATTTTCAATTTCTCTCCAATGCTGCTCAGTTCATTTTCTCTCCATCTTCTCGTGCAAAGCTGTTTCCCTACGTGGTATCTTTTGCAATCTTGACCCAGCAGTGTCTTTCTCCTGGAACTCTGCTGCAGTAGAGGCTAAAGAATATGATCTCCCAGCTTCGACCCCTCACTCTGAGAATATATTCCTTCTAAATACTTCCCAGTCAGCTGCTGTGCTGCTTCATTTCAACTGCAAGTAGAATGACGAAGGTTCACTTTGTAAGTTGATTAACTGACGAGATGGGAGAAGGCAGACGGCAATCTCAATTCTCAAATCTCCATATTTCTTTCCTCAGTTAGTGCTAGGAAATGAACAAATCTGTCAATTTTGAGTTCTCTCAGTTTCCCATTTTTTCTAATATTAAATTAAGTTCATCCTTCTTTTTAAAGTGAGCACCAATATTCGTATGCATTTTTTGGTGCACATTTCTCCTCATATATGTGTTTTTGTATGCATTTTTGCCTAATATAGACATTTTGGGAGCAATTTCCCTAATATAATGCATTTTGAACATTATTTTCACTAATATATGCAATTTTCTGTGTACATTTCCCTTATACAGTATACACATTTTTGTACACATTTTTAAACTGGAGGACTCCCTTGCAAAATTCAGAGACATGCTAATTGCAAAAGCATAACTGAGTTTCAGTTCACATGTTGCTTCAAAAGTGCTAAATTAGATAAATTCACATTAAACTGTGAACTGAATGAATTTCTTCCCCATCCCTAATTTCTGCTTCCTTCCCTCTGTGTGTCTAGTTCTGTACTCTTTCTTCATTCCCTAGCCCTACTTGAAACTGGATTCTCCTTCTTTCTCACTCCCCGTTTCCATACCAGAAAAAAAAAAAAAAAAAACCCAACCAACTCCTTGCTGGTCCCTTTCATTTCAGTCGGGCTTGTGTGAGAGAACCGTTTCATGGTGCCATTCTGTTACGTTTACAGCAGCCTCTTTTTATCTTAGCAGTCTTATTTATTTACCTAAGTAAATAACCACATAGCTCAGGATGAACAAAAACATGTCAAAATACTCAGTTTAAATCCTATTTAAAACAGGTACAAAAATATTCTAAAATGAACTGCAAATGTTGGCAGCAGTGGCTGGTGGCTCCAATGTCAGTGGGGTGGTGCATCCCCTCTGGGCTTCAGTCCCCCTATTATGGGGATAGGGTTCAGCACCATGGATCGCTCAGGCTAAAACCCAGAGGGGATACACTGCCCCACTGACATTGCAGCCACCATCCTTCGCTGTGTATTGGCTTAGCCCCGTCCCCCCAACCCAATTGGATGATTTATAAAAATAACCCATAACATTGTTCAAAGCAGAACTTCAATGGCTTTCTGGCAGGAGGGAGCCCCATGGTTGGGGAACCATGAGGAATCCCTTCCTTTTTGATTTAGTTATCCTGACTTTGCACACAGATGTCACTCACTGCTGAAAGCAGGGAGTATATAAACATCTTCTTTTTCAGAGCAGAGACCTTCTTCTCCACCTCAGTTAGGGGAGGCCAGGCTTATATTTTCAGGTGGAGGCATAGCTTAATGTTAGAGAGAACATAGAAGACTCTCTGTTCAGTCTCTTGCATTCCACTTAAAATGTCTTGGGTAACAGGGCTGTCAGAGACTTTGGAGAACATCTTCCAGTCAAAGCAGATTATACTGGATGAGATAGGCTAATGGTCTGACTTCACATATTCTTTCAGCGCAACCTTAAAAATTCTAGATATTTGCCTGGCTGACCCAAAAAAGTGTGTGTTTTGTTTAGTGATTTTGGGGGAGCATTCTGAAAAAAAGACGGTGCAATTCTTCAGGGATTACGCCCAGAATCTATATATATAAAAGAAGTAGTCCTGACTGACTGATTGACTGACTCATCAACGCCCAGCTCACACCGTTTAATCTAGGAACGTGAAATTTTGAAGGAACATTGCTTTTATGACGTAGACACCCACTAAGGAAGGATTTTTGGAAATTCTGTCCCTAAGGGGGTGAAAAAAGGGGGCAAAATCACCCCATGCTTAGTGGTGGCCATGAACCTGCTGGCGGGACCGCCTCACCTCTCCATGGCAGCGGCCCCACTGCCTCAGTCTTCTGAGTGGCACGTAGCTGTTCTCTGCACCACTCAAACCACCGGCGCTGGCCGCGCTGGTCCCGGCACGTCACTTCCGGCAGGCCGGAAGTGACGCGATGGGACCCTGCACCGGTGCGCTGGACCCCCGCGCTTTTTAGTGGGGAAACCATGGAGACACGAGATGCTGCCAGAGCCAGGTAGGCCCGCACGAGCCTCGCGCGGGCATGAGTGTACTGGGAATTGCGGAAGATGATCGAGGAGTACAGGAGTGTTGTACATAGTTCTGCCTCTATGCTCTGGGCTTCATTTAAAAGGCTAAAGTTTACTGCGCTGTGCTATCAGCAAATGGCCAAGGCTGCTTGCCAGCCTGATGCAATCTTCAGCAACTTACCGGCGTGTGACCTGGCTGCGGGCCAGAAGAATGACACTGCAAGCAGCACAGGTGCTATCAATTAAACACAAGATCTGCAGCCCATGAAGCTTGGTGCTAGAATGGTATTTAAAACTAGCAAATGCAGACTGAGGTGTGGTGTTTGGTAGTGGTGTTTGGTAGTGGTGCTTGGTTGGTTGTGTTGAAGTGTGCTGAGAAGGAAGGAGAGAGATCCAGGAGCCGTTTGGCTGCCAGCCTGAAGAAGGACAAAGAACCAGCAGGAGCCCTGACACGGACAGAGGGGGAGAACGAGAGAGACCTCAAGGCTGAGTGACTACAGCAAGGACCCAACTGATACTGGAGGCAGAGCTTCTTGACTGGTTGGTTGGTGATATTGTGGTTGCTGCCTATCCAAGGACTGGGGGTCTTACTGGGGGTTTGGAATTATTGTACTCTGTATAATAAGGATCTTAACTCACAATAAAAGATATTTGGCTTGATCCTCCTGGATTTATTATGGCATGAGAATTCATTAAAGAACCCCTGCCAAGCCCTTTGGAAAAACATTTGGCAGAACAGTGAGTGGGGTCGATTTCGGCCCGCTATGCCCCACGAGGCGAATACGGTACATGCCTACCCACGCTCATATCTCCTATGGACAAAACAACAGGGGAGCAGCTATGCAAGTCAGCCTCACCTCATAATTGCTGCAGGAGCCAATAGGAGCAATTATGCAAATAGCTCATATGACACTTAGAATGTTCGTATGAATTCCTGCAGGGGCCAATAGGGGTGGGTATGCAAATCTCCCCTAGGCCATTTAGAATGTTCTCTGTGGGGGTGAAAAGGGAGGGAAACTTTTTAAATGACTGAATGACTGTTGTGTGTGGGACGTCGTTACATAGGCTCCATCACGTTTTGATGGATCTACCCCAAACTTGGCACGGTCACTCTTCATCACCTGTAGACTCTCAAGATTAACCTGATTTTTCTTTAAGATCAGATATTTCTGTCAGAAAAGTTTTCTGCTGCTAGCACCCAGCCTAAACGTTACACTTTCAGTCACAGAATGACTGTTCTGTGCGGGGTGTCCCAAATCCTGTGTGTCCGTGTGTCTGTGTGTCTGTGTGTACGGGCGTTTGCATGCGTCGCATAGGCTCCTACACGGTTGGATGGATCCACCCCAAACCTGGCACGCATACTCCCCATCACCCAAGGACAAAGACTGGTGGGTTCAAATCTCCGAAAAAGCCATCACTGCGCCTGCATGGCCCAAAATAGATGATAGCCAATGGCATCACTTGGAATGTTTGCAGGGGCAATTCAGGAGCGGTTATGTAAATCACTCCAACAACATTTAGAATGTTTGTATGAACTGCCGCCACAGGGGCCCAATCAGGAGTGGATATGCAAATCTCTCCTACGTCAAAACAGAATGTTCATATGAACTGCAGCCATGGCCTACATGGGCGGGGGTGAACAGGGATTTCACTGTTGTGTAGTCCCAGGGGGGGCAAGCTGGGATTACATTACATTCTGTGGTCCTGGGGGGGGGGAGAGCAGGGATTTCATTGTGAAGTTCTGGGGGGTGAAGCAGGGAATTCATTGTTGTGTAGTCCGGGGGGGGGGGGAGCTGGGATTTCATTGTGTGGACCCGAGGGAGCTGGGATTTCACTGCTGTGTAGTCCCGGGGGGGGGCAGGGATTTCATTGTGTAGTCCCAGGGTGGGAGCTGGGATTTCACTGTTGGGTAGTCCTGGGTGGTGCAGGGATTTCATTGTGCAGTCCCGTGGGGGGGGGGAGCAGGGATTCCACTGTGTAGTCCTAGGGGAACAGGGATTTCATTGTGTAGTCTCGAGGGAGCTGGGATTTCACTGTTGTGTAGTCCCGGGGGGGGGGGGGAAGCAGGGATTTCATTGTGTAGTCCTGGGGGAGGAGCAGGGATTTCATTATGTAGTCCCGGGGGGAGCAGGTAGTCTGGGGGGAAGCTGGGATTTCATTGTGCAGTCCCGGGGAGCTGGGATTTCCGGGGGAGCTGGGATTCCATCATGTTTCTTTTAAAAACAATTGTACCAAATCCTAAAATCCACGCGAGCGAAGCCGTGGGCAAATATAATTTTTCCATGTTTGGTTGATCTGTGGTAGATTTGCTGATGTGTTAAATTTAAAAAGGATGATGAATGGGCTATAAGAGGAAAGGAAAGTCAGGGTACTCTATATGTCTTTCTTAAATGTTAAGAAATATATTGTAGCATAAGCTTTCATAGGCAAGAAGCATGCTAATCCACAATACATTTGTATGTCTTGAATAAGATACCTTAAGATTTTTGTGTTTTTAAAATAATTTTTGAGGCCAGGGAAAGGTCCAGAATTTTAAGATTTGTAAAAAAAGAAAAGATACCTAAAAAGAAAAAGAGAAAAAAGCAAACAGCGGTTTAATCTGGCATGTCCCACACACCCACCAAAGAAGTTTTTGAAATATTATGCTAAAGCACCCTATAGGAACATAATTGCTTCAGAAGAGTATGAGAGATCTGTACACAGAGAAAGTTTCTGCACCAGCATTCCAATGTGTCTTTAGACATGAGACTTCTAATACAGCCCTCACTTGCTCTATGCCAGCCTTCCACAAACTGGTGCCCTCTAGATCAGGGCTCTCCAACCTTGGGTCCCCAGATGTTGCTGGCCTACAGCTCCCAGCATATCCAGCCAGCATGGCTAATGGCAAGGGATTCTGGGAACTGTAGTCCAGCAACATCTGGGGACCAAAGGTTGGAGAGCCCTGCTCTAGATGTTTTGGACTACAACTCCCAGCATTCCTGACCATTGACCATACTGGCTGGGGCTGATGAAGACATCTGGAAGACACCAGGATGGAGAAGGCTTCACTAGGCTATATAAATAGAGCTGTGTGTTCCTATCCACATTGCAGTGTGGAAGGGGATACCAACCATAACATCTCCAACCACTGTCTCAGGCTGTATATAGGTTGTTGAATGCAACTATATTTGGATTGGAGCCTATTACTTTTGCTAAATCCTGCTTGACTATACTTAGGCTGGAGCTAGAAATTATGGGGAATGCATGGCTGCTGCTAACTAACTGCAACTGTCCAGAACGCATGTACCTCTGGCCCTGCACCACTTAATTGGCTGCAACTTGCAAGGCAAAGAAACCTGGAGCATAATATCTAGGTAATGGGCATAGGAGAAATGTAGATTGTTTTTCAATTGTTATATGGAAAACTTGTTGTGATCCACACCTGATATTTTATACCTCACTTAAACTGCTGTTACAAGCACACAGCATAAATGCTGCTTTATTTAAACACACTTTTACTGACCTTCTGTAGTACATTAACTCATTTAGCCACAGTTTATGTCATTTCTGTAATAAGGCAAATTGCCTTGCCCTCAGATGACATCATCCAGAACTAAAAGCCCGGAGGGGAAAAAATCCAACTGATAATTAGGTTCAAAAGTCTCAATTCGCATTAGAAAAAGTCAGGGACAGTGACTTGTAATGAGCACGTGGTTTGGTTTGTAAATGCCTCATTCCTTTGCAAACTGTTCTGAAATCTCTCATTCTTGGTTGCTAATAGAATTTGTGCAACTAAGGGCACAAATCTGAAAATACATGTTGTAAAAGATGATGAATATATGATGTATAGTTTCAATTGATTTGGATGTAATTATCAGACATGTTTTATATTTTTATTTTGGATTGGATCAACACAGAAAGCATATTATACTATTATTAGCTGCTGCTGCTGCTGCTGCTGCTGCTGCTGCTGCTACTGCTACTACTATTTTAGCCTTTAATCATCATGTGAAAGTGAAGCAACCAAAAAGATAATGTGTGCATCTGTTCAAAGTGTAATCTTTGTTAAGGATTCCCCCCCACTCACATATTGATATGTGAAGAATATAAATTCTGTTGAATTCCTGAGACATAAAGCAGGGATGGGGACTCGGAACTCCAGGACTCGACTCGTGAGTCGGACTGAGTCCCCCCTCTGACTCGAGTCAGACTCGAGTCCCAATATTTTTAATGGGACTCGAGACTCGACTCGGGACTCAAGTCCCAATATTTTTAATGGGACTCGAAACTCGACTCGGGACTCGAGACCAAGGACTCGTGTTCCAAAATCGTGTTCCTCAAATGAAATATGGATAGGTTTTAGGAAGTACAGCAAGTTTATTTTTTAAAATCATTTCCCTAAAATGCAACCTTTCAGCCATTTTGGGTTTGGCTGCCTCTGCCTGCCTGTTTGGGGTTCCCAGCCTCCTCTGCCTGCCTGGTCTCTTCTTAACCAGTTCCACAGTTTGAATTGTCCAAGACAAAGGCCTCTGCCTGCCTGTTTGGGGGTTCCCTGCCTCCTCTGCCTGTCTGGTTATTTTGGGTTTGTCTGCCTGGTCTGTTCTTGCCAAAATCAGTTGCAGAGTTTTAAAATAAAAAGGCACACTTGTGCCTAGAATTTATTTAAGCCACACATCTGAAGTAGCCTTATTTTGTTGGGGAAAAAACCCATCGATTTTAATAGGGACTCTTGGAGTCAGCTTTGGGAGTGACTCGGGTCTCGGGACTCGTGAGTCACCATTTTTGACCAAGGACTCGGACTCGGACTCGGACTCGAGACTCGGGTCCAAAGACTCGTGACTCGACTCGTGACTCGAAACCAAGGACTCTTCAACATCCTTGACATAAAGTCATAGTAGATTGATTCCCTACTAGCCTTTGGTCTAGAAGAGAAAAACTTACCGTAGTCCTTTTTATACTTCTAATGGGCACATCTTTCTGAACTCAGAGCCTGGCTACAGATTATACCACTTGAGAGGAGCCCTGATCACTCAACAGTTCTGACTACCAAGAATTCAGAAGGGCCCCCCTTCAATAGGCAGAGAAAACTGGAGGGGGCAGAGCCGGATTAAGAGCATTATGGGCCTGGTGCTGAGGATTTTGGTGGGCCTTTTTATGGAAATAAATAAAATGAAGACACAATTTTATATTAAAACAAATTAAATATTTTAATTACCATTAAAGTGCCAAAACAGAAACATATTGAAAATATTTCTTTTTTGTAAACAATAAGCTTGTTAACTCAATAAAACCTGATGGAAGTGGGCAGTGTCCGTGAAAGCTTATGTCAGAATGAATGTGTTGGTCTTTAGGGTACCACAAGACTCTCTTGTTGTTCTTGCTGCAATAGACTAACACAGCCCACCCCTTCGGGAATTATGCAGACTGTTAGGCAACAATGTACACGAACCGAGCTCTTACTCAGCTGCCCCCCCCCCCGCACGTGCTGTATGGAGAGAATGCTATTGACCTGCCTTAAAGGGTTGATGTAAGGATTACAACAGGGGTCCTCAAACTTTTTAAACAGGGGGCCAGTTCATTGTCTCTCAGACTGTTGGGGGACCGGACTATAGTTTTTTTTAAAAAAAAGAACGAATGGATCAAGTAAAAAAAAAGGACCTGGGTCATTTTTTTTCACTTGATAGGGGTGATTTTTTTTTTCTTAAATGGAAAGTTATTATAAATTAATTATAATGTTAACAAGTGATTAAACGGAGGATGGAATGTTATTTTGATGGCAAAAGTGGGTAGAAATTAATGATTTATTTATTTATTTATTCCATTTATACCCCACTCTTCAGCCAGAAAAGGCTCTCAGAGCGGTTTACACAGATTACCGGTAATAATAAGACATTCCCTACCCTCAGGCTCACAATCTAAAAGACGTGACACAAAAGGAAAAGGGATTGGGGGGGAGGAGGAAGAATGCCAAACATTATATTGGTGCCTGAGTTTGGCATTCTTCCTCCTCCCTCCCAATCCCTTTTCCTTTTGTGTCATGTCTTTTAGATTGTGAGCCTGAGGGCAGGGAATGTCTTATTATTAATCTGTGTAAGCCGCTCTGAGAGCCTTTTCTGGCTGAAGAGCGGGGTATAAATGCAATAAATAAATAAATAAATAATAAATGATTAAATGGAGGATGGAATTTTATTTCGATGGCAAAAGTGGGTTTAAAAAATAAGAATGTACTACCTTTTTTGCTGTCTAAAATTGAAATACATTATAAAAGGCTACCTACAAATTATAAGCGTGTTTTACTTTTGTCTGGCTGCTCTGTGTGTGTGAGTGCTTTGTGTGGGGTAAACTGAAATACATTATAAAAGAGTCACTGACTCTCAGCCTAACCTACCTCACAGGGTTGTTGAGAGGATAAAGTGGAGAGAAGGAGGATTATGTAAGCTGCCTTGGGTTCCTTGAAGGAAAAAAGGAGGGGTATAAATATAATAAATAAATAAATACAAATTATAAGCGTGTTTTGCTTTTGTCTGGCTGCTCTGTGTGAGTGCTTTGTGTGGGGTAAACTGCGGGTGTTTGTGGGCTGAGTGTGTTCAAGGAGCTGTGTTGGGGGGGGGGAACCTGAACTTCCCAGAGGTGGCACTGGCAACCCCAGCAGGAAAGTGGAATACCGGCGGGAGTCGTCCCCCCACCCGCCCCAAAAAGAGACACAGACCGCAACGACGTGTGACGATTTGACTCACCTGCCTGGCTGAGGCGGGGGGGGGGGGTCACAATCAGGCCCACGGCCAGGAGCCAAAGTCTGGGGAGAAACTGCGCCATCGCAGCCCTGCGCGTCTGTTTGGCTACTGATAAGGCTTCCTTCCTCCTCCCTCCGTGGAAACCTCGTCCAGACATTGGGGGCGGGAGAGGCGGAGGCGGCAAACACAGAACAAGCCGAACCGGCAGTCCCAACGATGCAAGGAAGAAATAAGTGCCACGGTGGGCCAGGGCTGCTGCTCCCAAGCCAACACGCCAGACCAGGCCGCCAGATCTATCCTCCCCCTCCCTCTATCCTCCCCCTCCGCTGCACGCTTTCAGGGAGAAGGAACCGACCCGTCTGGTTTTACTTCCTAGAAACTTTCCGTCAGGTAAAACGAGACGCTTCGGTTCCTTTGTGGGTCGTTTTCTCCTCCCCTCTTGGAGAAGCAAGGACCCGTCTTCTGCTGCTCTCAAGGACCGATGCCCCACGCCGTCCACCCACGCACAGGGGCAGACGGCTCCCGCTCCCCTGATCTTTTCCCCAGCCAGCCACTTGCCTGGAGTTGATGGCCTCTCTTTGCCTGCCCCGGCCGGACTGAGGCACCTGATCCGACTCCCCTGCTTCAGCCTCCTGCGCCGGGCTGCTTTGCCTCAGCCAATGGACGTTAGGAGTTGTAGTTCTGGAGAGCCACAGGTGCCCCATTCATAGATTGATGCCTGCAGGCGTTTTGGGGGCGAAACAAATCCTAATGCTACTGCTACTGCTGCTTTTTAAAGAGTTGTTTTGACAGGGTGCAACTCTTGGGAAGCAGTTGGAAAGACGGAGGAGGGAATCGTACCCCTCAACGTTCCGTAAAGGCACAACGCCATTCGTATTTAGACAGAAAACAAAGTCCTACAAGTCCCAGCATTCCCCAGCCAGCACGGGAGTTGTAGCCCTGATTTCGGTCTAAACATGCATAGGACTGCACCCTAAGTGCCAAATTACGTAGAAAGTTATTCAAACGCCATGGTTAATCAGAAGGCAGAGGGGGCGGGGGAAAGAAGGAAAAGCCACAGGGAGCCCGCAGACAAAAAGTTAACCGCGAAGAAGTCTCCGCCAATTTCCCGTCTGGTTCCCCCCCCTTTTTTTTTACCTGCTTTGCCGAGAAGGAAGCGCGCCCCTCTGTCTTCAGCCACAGGAGGAAACACTCAGGCACGAAGAGGCCACGACTCAAGCCCCTCCGACAGAACCGTATGAACTTAATCTTGTCAGCCTCTCCTGAGTTGAAGGAAGCGCTAGACCGAACCAGCACTCTCCTCAGCCCGCCCCTTTTCCCCACTGCCTTGTGGGAATCAATCAACAATGGCAACAACCGGCTGCTCGGCCTCGGCGTGCTCGCCTCGCTCTGGGCTCCGCCCCGGCAACACCCCGCAGGACAGGTGAGCCAGCCCAGAGCGATGTGCCGCACGTCCCTATTGGCCTGGGCCTGTTGGAGGGGATTGGCCTGGAGCTGCAGCTCCACCCGCCCCTAGCTTAATCCGGCCATGGGAGGGGGGGCAGTGGAGGCATCCCCTTTAACTTTTGTGATGGCCTCCTTAGTTACTGTCTCTAGACATCTATTGGGGAGCTATGATTTGGCTAACTTTGATGGGAGTCAGAGGATGGGATGTGTGGGTTTCTCTACATCCCGCCTACCCCTACCCCTACCCCCCACCCATAATTCAAGCACTGCAGAGTGGATAGAAATCATGCACAGGGAGACCCAGGTGATAACTGTTGGTGAGCAACTTCAAGGCCCCTGCTGCTCTCCCTTCTTATGATGCTTAATCCTTAAATTGGACTTGGACTTGACTGCCCTTCAAAGTGAGGACAGAAGAGGACACAGATTTGCATAGATTTTGCATATGCTAATTTCTATGTGTAGATGCAAATTTCGGCATAATCAGTATAAATTAAATAGATATACAGTATATCTCACCATAGTGGGGATGACTGTGACTTCGTGATCTGTGTGCCTGCCTATTCAGTCTGCTGTCCTGGGGCTAATTGTTGATGAGCAACTTCAGGGCCCCTGATGGCTCTCCCTTCTTAGGGTTCTTCTTTAACCTTCAGCTGGACTTGGACAGGACAGCCATTCAAATAGAGGCCTGTCCTCTGTAAAGTAGGACACATGGCCATCCTACATGGGCCACCTTTCTCCATATTTTGATTATCTTCCCTTAGGACTAATTTCCCCTGGATATAGGGAGGGGAAGCAGGGAAAATTAGATACTGAGAAGGGGAGATGACCAGCGCATGAAAATGAAAGGCAGTCAGTAGCTCTTCCTTTATCATCCATGTGAGATTTCAACTGTCACTGCCTGTTGGTGGGGAAGCCATCACAATTCTCAAGAGGCAGAGCTCTCATCTTGTGAATATAGCAAGGCATAGTCCAAAAGCTTCACTCATTGATCAGTTAATCTTGTTATTCTTTCTGACATTTAGGATGAGGTAAGGGTACAAGCCAAAACAGCAAATTATCATTGCCTAAATAGTTTTAACTTTTCAAGGAAATGACAGACCTTTTTCATTCTGGGGATTAGAGAAAAGGTGAGAGCTTCCAGACTAAATTTATGGAGGACCTTCTATAGTACAACCAGGCCTAATTCTACTGGTAAATTGTCCTTGTGGAGAAAGGTAAAAATTACTCATTTCTCTGGGTTCATAATTAACTTTGTTTCAGAGGAAGAACATAACTCCACACTAATGGGACCTCTCTGTGTTAAGGATCTTCATATGGCATTGTACTTTTGTCATCTGCCTTGCAGCACAGTTACATTTATACAAGGTTTTATACTGTGTTCGTTTGATTCACCAAAAACACATGTTTGATACATATGAAAGACTCACCTAAACCATGGGTATTCTTGTCCATAAATATAGGATTCTGTGTTTGGGTATGGCTTGTGTTTTAATTGAATTTTCATAATATCAATCTTGGATACAAACTGGACAGTTAAGCACTGATACAGTAATACCTTGGATTGCAAGCATAATTCGTTCCGGAACTGTGCTTGTAATCCAAAACACTCTTATATCAAAGTGAGTCTCTGGCGGACGTGAGCAGGGCCGATTTCAGCCCGCTCTGCCCGCTCGAGGTGAGCGGTTACATCCCTACCTTGTATTGCAAGACGTCGCTTGTTTATCAAGTCAAAATTTATTTTAAAAATTTGCTTGTCTTGCAAAACGCTCTCAGACCAAGTTACTTGCAATCCAAGGTATTACTGTATTTGTTAAGTATGTGCTTTGATCTCCCATTGAAATACAACTTTGTCCAGATGTACATGATTTTAGCCATGAATCTACTATTGAAGCACTTTCATGATGTAGTCATACAATCTTCTCCCCTGGATGGAGCTCATGGGAAACACATTCTTCCTGTTTGTGCTAATAGCCCAAGGCAAGAGCAGGGCATGAAGGGGATTGTCTTTCCAACTGTTTCAGGATGTATCCCTCTCAGAGTATCCAATATTTGAACCAGGCACTTTGTGGGTTCGCAGGTGCACAGCCAGGACTAGTCTAATTGGCTATGCAGGTCTATCATATGTAATTGTATTATTTGTACCTTTTAGAGACGCGTGAATCAGGAAAACTTGGTCTCACTTGGGCTCAACCAATTCCACCTTGAAGCTCATTCCAGCTCATATCCCAATTAGATTGTGAGCTTTGTTTTTTCTTCTTCTTTATACTCCCAAACCCATGTGTATTTGTGTGTGCATTTTTCCAAATGTACACATCAATTCTGCACATTTTAAGTGTATGCATTTCTTCCCATTGATGTGTTTGTGCACATTTTTTCAAAAGTATGCATTTTAATGTGCATTTTTCACATGTACGCATTTCCCAAATGTTGTTCAATTAATTGTTGTTCCATGAATTGCATCACAAACTTGCAAATTTACAGACCTTGAGCTCAGATTGTGTTTGAGTGTGCATTCAGTTTTGGGAGGTGTGAACTGGGTAACTTCTGGTCAAAACCAAGCTGAAATGAATTTCTCATACATGCATAGTACATTTGCAGAGGTGTGCTAACTTGGTGCTTAATAATTGGCTTTATCCATCAATTTTACCCATGAAGTTGGCACAAGTATTTTCTGTCTTCATTTGGAAAGTGGATTTCACAGCTTTGCTTGTATGGACTGAACCTTGACAAGCTATACGTTTTTGTGGTTCAGTTCCAAAAAACATTTGGTTCAGTTCCAGTCCCGGTTCAGTCACAACCAAAGTTGTTCCAGTTTGGTTCAGTTCAGTTCCAGCTCAGGTTTGGCACACATGAGCCAACTGGTTTAATTCTGGTTCACATGAGAACACTTAACTGGTCTGTAAGGCACCTTAAAATGATCATTTGCACAGAAGGTAATAGGTCTAATAGGTTTAAAATCATTACAACTATGTGTCAATAGTAAGTACTATAAAGTCTTTTACTTGATGTACTGATACTTCTTATGGTGGAATCAGACTTGAAATTTCTCCTCCATAGGTTTAACTTGTTCCTGCTGCTGTTGGAAATAGCATCAGCAGGACTCATGTAACTTCACATCATCACTAGTCCAGTCCAACCCACCAATGGTCTCTCTCTCTCTCACTCACTCTCATTCACTCTCTCTCTCCTATTACAAATCACTCCCACACACAAGCTTCCACCTATCAGGTTCCACAAGATCCAGTCCATTATCTGCCATATTCTGAGCCATATTTTGATGCTTGGACCCGCCTCCTGATCCTATCCAGGGTGGGGAAGTTGTTGTGTTCTTTGGAGGAAGTCAGATCTACAAAGAGTTAAGACTTAATGACTGAACTGTGAAATAGCAGTGCAGGATTTGACTTGTTGTAGACAATAATCAGTTGATGAGGGAGAGTTTATCCCTACCCCTACACTATGCTTTTCTCTGCAAACCCTGCCCGATCTACTTCCCCCCATGCTGTGGTAAAGCCCATCTAGGGAATGCATTGTAAGGAGGGGGTTGCAAGCAATGGAAAGGTTATGCATCCCCTGAAAAATTGTGACCTATCTCTGTTGCTTTGCAGCTGTCCACAAGCAACTGGAGTGTGTAACCAGACTCGAGTCTGTCATCAAATGTTTAGTTAAGCTGAAATGCTTTACCAAAGCGATGGATAGATGAAATTCCATCTGCAGTCTGTTCCTGGACTTTTAACAATGTACCACAATAGATATAGAAATATAAAATGATCATTACATTGTTTCTTCTCTAAGGTGACTTTGAAAGGATTTTTTTTTTTAAAAAAAAATCAATTCAAAAGTAATGCACAAATCAGAATCTGATGCTGATGACAATTTCATTGAGGTGAAAGGAAGAAAAATTGTTTATGTGGGAATTCTAAATGCTGTGACTGAGGAGCTTAGTTGCATTGTTATTTTTGTACTATGCCACATACACCTTGATTCCAGATTCTGTCATTTATACTTGTCAACCTCTAAACTGATTAAATCATCAGGAACAACCCCCTGGTATGTGAAGAATAAGGACTCAGGAACCTGCAGATATATTTCTGATTGCTGAGTCACTATCCTAATCAAGGGTACATTTTGAATTGGTCATTCCAGAGCACAGATGGGGAAAATGCTCCACTCATGAAGCACCTCTGCCACCAGTAACTACATCAGCAGTCATGAATAGCCATTAAGGATAGGAACCTTCACTACATATTTGCACATGGCACCTATGGCAACCTGTACCATTTGCACATGGAGCTCCCTATGCAGGGGTAGGTAACCTGGTGCCCACCAGATATTTTGGACTGCATTTCCAATAATCCCTTACCATTGGCCATGCTGGCTGGGGCTAATGGGAGTTATAGTCCAAAACATCTGGAGGGTACCAGGTTGTCTATCCCTGGGCTAGAGATCACAGTATCCTAGATTCCCTTTGCTCCCCTTTGTTTTGGGAATAGACCCCTCCTCAGCTAAGGTTTTGAAACACATTTTCTTTCCAGGAAGACAGTGTTGTGGTTTGGATAGGCTTTGCTCAGCCTTCTCCTTGTTACCTGGGTGAAGCTGACATCGGGAAAGAGTTTAGGTCAGCCACAGCTCTTCAGCAAGGTATCATGAATTATGCTTGACAGCACCATTTCAGACAGAGGGCAGACTTGGTTGGATTTAGCAGCAAAACAAGAAGGGTCCTCATGAACAATAAAGACTCCAGGGAATTGATGGATTCATAGATTCATAGATTCATAGATCATAGAGTTGGAAGGAGCCTACAAGGCTATCGAGTCCAACCCCCTGCTCAATGCAGATTGTCTTTCTTTTTTAGTTTAAGAAGGGGAAGAATTTTCTCCAATGTTTTTTGACTGGAAATTTGAGAAAAGTTATCAGTTTTTGCAGTATGTTCCAATATCCTAAAATGAGTGCCTTCCTGCATTACTTTGAAACCCTCCCAATGGAGCCAGGTCATATATTCAGCTCTGAGTCATCTGATGCTGAGTAGTCAAGTGTGGCGTAGTGGTGAGAGTGTTGGACTGGGGCTCGGGAGATCCAGGTTCTAGTCCCCGCTTAGCCATGAAACTCACTGGGTGACTTTGGGCCAGTCACTGACTCTCAGCCTAACCTACCTCACAGGGTTGTTGTGAGGATAAAGTGGAGAGGAGGAGGAGAATTATGTAAGCTGCCTTGGGTTCCTTGCAGGAAAAAAGGCGGGGTATAAATGTAATAAATAAATTAAAAAATAAATAAGTTAAAGGAAATCAAGTGATGTCCATACACATGTGAACTGTCTTCCATCATTGCCCCCTTCTATTTCTTTACAAATATATTTACAATGCAGGTTGAACTGACTCATGTTGACATCGTTGGACTGAGGAAGGAGGCCTATCTACCACCACGGTAACACTGCTTAATTAATTTATTTATTTATTAATATGGGGCTACCCTCACGCTTGGTCCAGAAGCTGCAGCTAGTGCAAAGGGCAGCAGCCAGGGTGCTGTGTAGAGTGCCTGGCCATGCACATATTACTGCACTGGCTACCTATTAGTTACCGAGCCAAGTATAAGGTCTTGCTGCTGGCATATAAAGCCCTGAACAGCTTGGGACCAGGTTAACTGTCAGATTGCCTTTCCCAATACAGACCTGTGTGGTCACTAAGATCATTGGAGAAGGTCTTGCTGGTGGTTGTACCACATCCTGCCGACTGCCATCTCGCAGCAACCAGGAAGTGGGCCTTCTCCATGGTGGCACCCAATTTATGGAATGATCTTCCCACTGGTATCCATAAGGCACCAACTATAACATGTTTTAGGCACCAGTTAGTCCCGCATCTTTCCCGAGACCTTCCCTGAGTTAGTGTACTGCTCAGTCAGTTCATTTCTAATTATGTGTTGTAGTGGTTTAAAATTGGTTTTAATGTTTTTACTAATGTTTTAGATAGTGTTTTAGTATTATGTATTTTAGGGTGCAGTCCTGTGGCCACTAAACAGAGTCTAGATGGCCATAGGAGAAATTGGAGTCCCAGCTCCAACCTCAGTAATGCATGCCGAGACTGGAGCTGAGCCTCTGACTTCAGAGCACCCTCTCTCCACCCTTGCAGCCTGTGTGGAAAGAACTGTGCTGGTTGGGGCTCCAAGGTTATAAGACCAGCCTTGGAGCCGGAGTTCCGTGGGTGTTCCAGGGAGTGAGGAGGGGAGGAATCAGGCTCCACCAGCACGTGTGATATCCTGGCGGCGCCTCAGCCTCCCCTTCTCGCACTCCGGGGTAAAAGACTTAGATGGCAAAAATCAGCCGGGTGGGAGGAATGTGGAGGCGACCTTCACCTCCACTCTCCTTCTGCCCTCCATAGGATGCCCATAATCCTCTGGGGTTGGAGGGTTATGGGCAGCCCCATTGGATTGCGCTGCCCATTGTATTTTAATATTTATCATGATGTATTTTGATATTTTTTATTTTCTTGTAAACTGCTTAGAGATATTTTTAAATATGGACAGTGGTATATAACTCTATTAAAGAAATAATAATAATAAAAAAGAATATAAATGAACCAAATCAAGGAGATGTGCAGAATGAAGTAGGAAGCTTGGGGGAGCCAGAGAGGCCGTGCATCTTTTAAATGTTTTCCAAGTTCATTTTCCACCGCAAAAGAAGCATTTAGGGAGGTTGAATCCCCCCCAATGCACACGCGCGCGCGCACCCCCCCCCTGTTGAGCCTACTTTTTCATGGTCTCTTCATATAGCCATATTTTCTCACCCTTTCCCCCACCTTACTGCTATTTCAATGGCCTCTCCCCTGGTTTTTTTGGTTTTTTTAGCTTTTTCCCAGAAAATTGCCCCAAAGGGGGCTGTCTTTTTACTCTAAGCTTTTCATGGAACAGGAAACCTCCCCACCCCTTTGCATCATACAGGCCATACAGATTTCTCAACATTTGAATTTGTGTCATGAAGCATTTTTACGATAATTGCCCAAGAATGTAGTCCGGGACTCAGGAAGCATGGTGGCCAGTGTCTCCTCATATGATTCTTGAAGTTCCATTTCAATTGATCATATCCATTATGCTGAGTTAAAACCGCAACCCTGCAAATTCACTTTGAATTTAACTTGACACAAAATCCAGTAAGTAACAACATTGGGGTGTGTGGAACTCCTCTGAGAAATATTATTAGTTTTGTCAAGGGCTTCCCTCAGGTGACATTTAGGTGAAATTTCAGTATTTAACCTACTCCTAAAAATCTCTCTTTCAAGGAGTTTCCTGCTGCATGTATTTAAAATGATTTCTTGTGCACACAAAATCTGTACAATTGAAGTTTCAGGAGCCCCAAGCAAAGAGCAAATAATGTTCATATACCAACTTATTGATGATATATAGTAATGGCTTTCTGGTCCCCTTTGTCAATAATGGAGGCAGCTGAGAGGCAAAGATCCATTGGTTAAAGAAAGTCCAAGCTGGTAATAAAGTCACAGGCTATCAAGTTCTGAAAGAACTCTTTGTGTTGATCTTGTCAGGAGTTGGTTTATTTATTTGCCCATTTTCCAATTTTAAAACATTTGGGAAGTATTACACATACCGGTATACGCTAGATCCTAATAGTCATGGGGAAAAAATTACAGTTGCAATGCCTCTAAACCCAAATAGGAACAGAAGAAACCACATGGAAACATGATGGAGGAACCATAAAGCAATTTCCCTATAAGGTGCACAAGGAGAGTCTCAATGGCTTCATCTTAGGCACGGTCTCTGAAGACTATATGGAAACATTTTTCATTTACCAATACTTTAACTGTGGACAGCCCAGTTAGTCTGCTGTCTACATTTCTATGACATATTGTATTGCTTTCTCAAAAGAAGTATATATTTGAAACTAGAGATCTAAGGCCACCATTGTGTTCCATTTGTGATAGGGATGGAGGAGAAATTTGTTTGCTTTGCATTTTAATGTGAATTTACTTAATTTTGCCCTTTCAAACCAATATGTGAGCCAAAACTCTGTTACTCATTGAAATTCACACCTCTGGATTTTGGAATGGAGTTCTCCAATCAAAAAATCCCCCCCCCCAATGCGCATGTTGGTGAAAATAATATTAAAAATGCATTATATTAGGAAACTGGCTTGCAAAAAAATGTGTATCTCAGACAACATTGCATACAAAAATGCATGGATTAGGAGAAATGCACACAAAAATGCATAAAAATTTCATGTAATTAAGAAAAAGATTTTAGAAATTCAGGACAAACCAAACCTAAGATTGGAAAACATTCTCAAGGTTGGGTATGAACCAAAGTTAAGATTAGAGTAATGAGAAATAGAGAGAAAACCGAAGTAGTGAACATCCCTAGACCTGGCCACAGCTTCTCATCTCATGCAACTCCTTCAGTCACACTGATACTTTAGAGCAGTGTTCTCCAACCTTGGGTCCCCAGATGTTTTTGGCTTACAAGTCCTAGCTACGCTGGCTGGGGCATGCTGGGAGTTGTAGGCCAAAAACATCTGGGGACCCAAGGTTGGAGAACACTGCTTTAGAGGCAGATATCATGCTGTGAAGGTAGAGGTGAGATGCTAAGAGGAAATAGATAAGGAGAGACTATGGGGAGAGCCTGGTGCCGATGGTACTAATTTTTGTGCATCATTGCAAGAGTCTGTCCTGAACTACTCAAGGCTGGCCTCCATTAATTCAAGTCCATTTGTCCAGTTCAGAGTGACATCAAATGGAGAAGGCCTCCAGGCTTGCATCAATGTATCCAGGAATACGAAGGAAGAGTGCATTATGTAAAAATATGTATCCAGGTTCTGGCATCCATAGTGAATACTATCTCATATCTTGGACACCTTCCAGTCTAAAAGCTTGAATACACTCAGTAAACAGCAATGCCTTGTCAGACTAATCACACTGATGAGCAGGAAAAGAATACCACTGAATTAATCCTCACTCCATCTTGTCATAGTTCCGTTGCTGTGGCAGTTGACAACTGTCTGTGGGGATCAGTCTTTCAATTAAGTAAATGCCACTAAATGTCTCCTGGAGACAGAGGCATTTATGAAACTTGATAATCTGCTGAACGTTATAGAGTGCCATTAGTAATATATTGCTGTCATGACCTGCTGCTGCTGCTGTGGTGCCATGGCCTGATAGTTAACTTTGCCACTCCTTCTGGAAAAGAAGCTATCCCTAGAAATCAGGTGTTTGTTGTTTCCTTAGGGTCAGACATGCATGTGCATCACTTGATTATTGTATACATGTTCACACATTACCGGCAATGCATATAAACAGGTGTTGAATGTAATGTGTGAACACACCTAAAGTAAACATGCATTCATTAATTCACACAATGATATTCACTCAACCCAGGTATAGCTGTACGCTTCTTTGGTACCCTGGATTAAATAGGATTCAAGTATCTGGGTACACATCAGGCATGAACACATGTAGGCAGAAGCCCTGTTCAGGCATTCTCTAACCCAGTGTTCTCCAACCTTGGGTCCCCAGATGTTTTTGGCCTACAACTCCCAGCATGCCCCAGACAGCATAACTGGCTGGGGCATGCTGGGCGTTATAGGCCAAAAACATCTGGGGACCCAAGGTTGGAGAACACTGCTCTAACTGGGTGTAGCTAACATGTGAGGAGAAGGGGTGCTCCATCCCTTCCTCTCTCCATTGTCACGCTTGTCACCTTCTATTCACGGAGCAGATCCTCCTTTTCCCCATTTTTGAAGACTGACACAACATTTGCCCATCTCCAGTCCAGCGGCACTTCATCCATTCTGCAGGATTTCTCAATGCTTGAGGAATTTCATCTTTGTAATTCCAATACAAATTGACCAGATCTGCACCTCCCCAACTAAGATGTGGATTGAAACTTAGTTATCCACCAACTTAGTTTGCACTTCCTGAATGTTCTGATGCAGGTAACAGGTCTCAGTTCAACAACAACAAAAAGTGTGGAAATGTGTATGTTGAGAGACACTAAATTAAAAAATACATGTTTAAATTGATATTTAGATGGAAAATTTCATGCAGTTTTTGAAAATTTCAGATTAATGAACAAATGGAATCTATGGGAGAACACTTGTGAAAGTGACAAGGACTAGAAATAGACTCAGGTTGCAATGCTATGGCCTCTTAGCTGAGAGTAAGCCCTGTTTAACTCAATACGTACTCAGAAGTTAGGTATTATAGGACTGTATGATACATCACCCATCTCTAATATGAAGTGCAACCACATGGGTTCCTGCCAAATCCTTCCTCATCTGGAATCTGATCTTTAAGTTCTGGATGGGCCAGGACCTTCAGTGATTGCACCTGGTGTGATTGCAGTGTAAACCACCCAGAGAGCTTTGGCTATTGGGCAGGGCCGGATTAACATAGGGGTGATTGGAGCGGCCGCTCCAGGCCCATAACAGACAATAGGCCCACAATATAGGGACACGCGGCGCAATTTGAGTTAGCTCTGATTGTTATCATTCAGCATAATTAATGATTTTTTCAAGATTAGAAAGGTGTTCTAAGCACATCTGCATTACAGGCTTGAGGCAAGACCTAGCAAGAACTGTTGTTCTCAAATTAGCATTTCGGTAGGTTTTTGCATTTCAATCACTGTTACTACATTTCTTTGAAGCACATGGGGGCTTGCTAGGGTCTGTAATATTCAGATTTAGAAGGGACCTCTCTCTCCAGCCTCGAGCAAAAGATCTTTCTGATTCGCAGCTCAATTGTTCAAATGCTAGTTTAACAAAAAAACAAAAACAAAAACGAAACAAAGCAACAAGAACAACACAATTATTCTTGGTCAAGCAAAGCTTCCTGGCTTTTTGTTGTGGCTGCTTTTTCTTTTTTAATAAATAAATTTGGGGGAAATTGGGGAGACCCTTACTGATGAGCTGCAGGAGTTTTTGAGTTTTGGCACTTTAATGGTAATTAAAATATTTAATTTGTTTTAATATAAAATTGCGTCTTCATTTTATTTATTTCCATAAAAAGGCCCACCAAAATCCTCAGCACCAGGCCCATAATGCTCTTAATCCGGCCCTGCTATTGGGTGGTATAGAAATGTAATAAATGAAATGGTGAGGAACTGGATGTAGTTGCAAGTGGCATGTACACGTAGCTTATTGGAGATTCATGAGGTCTCTTTGCCTTTGGACCCTGGCCTCCAGATATAGAATCATAGAATCATAGAAAAGTAGAGTTGGAAGGGGCCTACAAGGCCATCGAGTCCAACCCCCTGCTCAATGCAGGAATCCAGGTCAAAGCATCTCTGACAGATGTCTGTCCAGCTGCACCTTGAATGCCTCCAGACTGGGAGAGCCCACCACCTCCCTAGGTAGTTGATTCCATTGTCTTATTGCTCTGACAGTCAGGAAATTTTTCCTGATGTTTAGGTGGAATCTAGGTTCCTGTAACTTGAGCCCATTATTCCGTGTCCTGCAAACTGGGATGAACGAGAAGAGATCTTTGCCCTCCTCTGTGTGACATCCCTTCAAATACTGGAAGAGTGCGATCATATCTCCCCTCAGTCTCCTCTTCTGAAGGCTAAACATGCCCAGTTCTTTCAGTCTCTCCTCATAGGGCCTTGTTTCCAGTCCCTTTATCATCCTTGTTGCCCTCCTCTGAACCCTCTCCAGTTTGTCTATGTCCTTCTTAAAGTGAGGTGCCCAGAACTGGACGCAGTACTCAAGATGAGGCCTAACCAGTGCCGAGTAAAGGGGAATTATCACTTCCCGCGATTTGGAAGCTATACTTCTATTAATACAGCCCAAAATAGCATTTGCCTTCTTTGCAGCCACATCGCATTGCTGGCTCATATTCAGTTTGTGATCTACCACAATTCCAAGATCCTTCTCACTTGTAGTATTGTTGAGCCAAGTGTCCCCCATTCTGTAACTCTGCATTTGGTTTCCTCTCCCTAGGTGCAGCACTTGGCATTTATCCCTATTAAATTTCATTCTGTTGTTTTCAGCCCAGCGCTCCAGCCTATCGAGGTCACTTTGAATTTTGTTTCTGTCTTCCAGAGTATTAGCTGTTCCACCCAACTTTGTGTCATCTGCAAATTTGATAAGCATTCCCTGTACCTCCTCATCCAAGTCATTAATAAAAATGTTGAAGAGCACCGGGCCCAGGACCGAGCCCTGTGGTACCCCGCTCGTTACCTCACCCCAGTTTGAGAAGGAACCATTGATAAGCACTCTTTGAGTCCGATTCTTTAGCCAATTGTGGATCCACCTGATAGTTGTTCCATCTAGCCCACTCTTAGCTAGCTTACTAATCAGGATATCATGAGGCACTTTGTCGAAAGCTTTGCTGAAGGCCAGATATATAATGTCCACAGCATTCCCACAGTCCACAAGGGAGGTTACCCGATCAAAAAATGAGATCAGATTAGTCTGACAGGATTTGTTCTTGACAAATCCATGCTGGCTTCTAGTAATCACTGCATTGTTTTCAAGGTGCTTGCAGACTGACTTCTTTATAATCTGCTCAAAAATCTTCCCAGGGATTGATGTCAGACTGACTGGCCTATAGTTCCCAGGTTCCTCCTTCTTGCCCTTTTTGAAGATGGGAACAACATTTGCCCTCCTCCAGTCGTCTGGCACTTCACCTGTCCTCCATGATTTCTCAAAGATAATAGACAGTGGTTCTGAGAGTTCTTCTGCCAGTTCCTTTATTACTCTAGGATGCAGCTCATCAGGCCCTGGAGATTTAAACTCGTTCAGAGTAATCAGGTGCTCCTTGACCATTTGCCTATCAATCTCAAGCTGCAATTCTGCCCCTTCAGTCTGCACTTCAGGTTTGCCAGGGGGGTCATAGACCCTCTTTTGGGAGAAGACCGAGCCGAAGTAGGAATTGAACACTTCTGCCTTTTCTTTGTCTTCTGTTATCAATTTGCCATCCTCATCGCGTAGTTGAACCACCAGTTCTTTCTTCTGTCTTTTACTGTGCATGTATCTGAAGAAAGCTTTTTGTTGCTTTTAGCATTCCTCGCTAACCTTAGCTCATTCTCAGCTTTAGCCTTCCTGACACTATTCCTGCAGTTCTGTGCTACCTGCCTGTACTCTTCCCCTGTAGCCTGTCCTTCCTTCCACTTCCTATACGTGTCCTTTTTTGTTTTCAGGTCATCTTTGAGTTTATTGTGAAGCCACATTGGCTTTTTCTGTTGCCCTCTGCCTTTTTTCCTTGTGGGAATTGTTTGCAATTGTGCCTTTAAAATTTCCTTCTTTAAAAACTCCCACCCCTCCTGGGCTCCCTTTCTCGTGAGAGTCACTTGCCATGGGATCTTACTAATCATTGTTCTGAGTTTGTTAAAATTGGCTTTCCTAAAATCCAGGGTACGTGTTTGGCTACACTCAGCTTTTGCTTCTGTTAGAATCAAGAACTCTAGTATAACATGGTCACTTTCCCCCAGAGTTCCCGAAACTGCCACTTTATCCACTAACTCGTCTCTGTTGGTTAGAATCAGGTCAAGGATAGCCGATCCTCTAGTTCCTTCCTCCACTTTCTGTAGGAGGAAGTTATCAGCAACACAGGTCAGGAATTTCTTGGAGGGGCCATGTTTGGCTGAATAAGTCTCCCAACAGATATCAGGGAAATTGAAGTCTCCCATTACTACCACATCGTGCCTCCATATGCAACATGGGAATGGATTGTGCCTTATATTTTTGAATTTCTGCATTCCCCATGCATTCACAAATAACAGTTCAAACCCCTTTTATTGTACTACCATAAATGCATTTCACTCTGATACAAGGAGCCATTGTCATCACAGGTCACATTGTAATAGCTGGGAGACATCTCTTGATCATGTTAATTTAAGTAGGTGAATGTTCTTTTTTCATATTATCAGGAACAACTAGTGGAGCCATTTTTGTGGGTTTTGCATTATAAAAAGATGCCTGATGGAGGATGTGTGTGTGTGTGTGTGTCTGAAATTGGGTATGAGACATTTGTCAGTGTTGCCAGTGTTATTACAACTACTGGTAATTCATCTTTGTCAACAATTAGTCAGCTCGAGTGTGGCAGACAAAATTGGCTTAAATGATGGATCTACTCAAGGAGTGACATAACTGCTGATAAACATGGATGCATAGGTTATAAAGTCAGAACAAAAATAATACTATATATAGGATTATGAGGGCTAATGCAAAAACTTGAAATGGGAAAAGTTAATTTATTGTTCTTAATGAACAGGTTGATGGTGAAAGGACTGAATGCATTAGGGAACTATTGGTCAGGGGCTGGAACCAGGAATCTCATGGGATGTAACTGGGTACCTGGACCTTAATCTGGTGAACTACATGGAACTATTTGCACTCAGGCCTTAGAGCTCTCTTTAGGAACAGGAAAACTAAGTGTGTGCCACATCAGCCCCTATGATCAGCTGGTAATATGAAGCTTCTCAATTAGTCTAGCTTAGTAGTATAAATCAGCTTTCCCCAGCTTGGTGGCTGCGAGACATTTTGGACTATAACTCCCATCAGCTCCAGCCAGCATGGCTAATGGCCAGGGATGATGGGAGTCATTGAGAGGGATGTACTAGAATTTAGTTTCTGTTCACAATTCATGTGAATGTGTCCCATTCACAATCCAAAATGCAAATGTGAGCAAGAATGATTTTTTGGGAGAAAAGTTCACAAATTGCTGAATTTGCGATCATGTTTAAAAAAATGATTGTTTTTTTTAAAAAATACACATTTTGAAATTAGCATTTTTTAAAAAAAATATACAGATTTTCATGCTTTAGCCAATGGGGGAAATGTATGCACTTTTGAAAATACATGCATAAATGCACACTTTTCTTGTTCGAAATGTGCACTTTTCCCTGTTTGAATGAATTAAAAAACAGGTCGTAAACAAAAGCAGGAATGAGCTGAAATGAGCTTCAAAGTGATTTTCCAATAATTTGGCAAGTTCAAATCACTGGTTCTCCATCCCTAGACATTGTCCAAAACATCTGGAGGGTATGGATGTGTGTAGAAGCAAAACTTGAACTCATCAAAGTTCTCCAAATTCTGCTTCGAAGCTCATTCCATCTCACATCCATATCAGACTGCAATCTTTGTTTATTCTTTTCGATAAAAATGTGTGTGTATTTTTGTGCACATTTTCTCAAATGTACACATCAACTGTGTACATCTTTGAAATGTATGCATACTTCTCTCATTGATTAAAGTGTGTTTGTGCTATTTTTCACAAGTGTGTATTTATTTCAGACACATGGGGGGTCAGCGAAATACATTTCAAGCTTGTAAATGTATGAACTTTAAACAAATTTTATTTAAATTTTAACATATAAACTACAAAATACACAAACATACAAATTATAGAACAAACACATTAAAAAAACCCAAAATAATAATAACTGCCCCCCTCACCGGGACCAAATAACTACGTAACTATTCAGCCTTCCAAAATTGTAGTGACTCTTGTGAAGGAAAAGGTGTACACCCTTTCCCACTTGATAAAACAAAATCGACAAATGCTCTTCATATATCTTTAAAAAAATTTCAATTCGATAATCCGCCCTTTTAAATTTGATACTAGACGTTAATTTATCATTAATAGCAATATCCCATACCTCTTTATACCATTCCTCTATTTGATAATCACATTGCATTTTCCATTTTCTAGGTATCATGCTGTCAATAAGTTTGTAATTAAATCTTGAGTATCTTGAGTACAATAAACCGTATCATAAATTGATAGTAATGCTATGCATGGACATACTGTACCTCCAAGTTTACCCCAGTTATTTCATTTATCCCTTTGAATACAATTTGCCAAAATTTCTGTACATGTTTACAACTCCACCACATATGAACATAGGTGCCAGTTTCCTGACATCCTCTCCAACATAACGCAGAGTATTTCTTATCATAGATTTCATAGATCATAGAGTTAGAAGGAGGCTACAAGGCTATTGAGTCTTGTTCTGTTCCTGACTGTTCCTGACTCCCAGCTGAGCAGAAGCACAGGAGAGAGGCTCCAGCTGTTTTGGGGGCAGCTGTGATAGGCAAGCAGGCTCCCAGAGAGAGAGCGAACAGAGTGAGCGCACAGGGAGAGCAAACAGGAGTTTAGCAGCAGAGTTCGTCAGGGGAGGTCAAGGGGGAGGTCCCAAAGAAATTTTCTTGACTGTTTGTTTTGTTCTTGCAACACACACTTACAGACCGGGGGACTCTGTTGTTAACACTCAGGGAAGGCAGGATAAGGCTCAGGGCACAATCTTAAACACGCTGAGGCAGAAAAAAGCCCCGGGGCTTTTTTCTGCCTCAACGTGCGTAGGATTGCACATGGCTGGCTGGGGAATGCTGGGAGTTGTAGGACTCCCCCCCCCCTCCAAACACACGTAGGATTGCATCCTAAAATCATTTAAAAGCAAAACACAGAAACAGCATGGTAAATAATTAAAACATTGGAGCCCCAACTAGCTTAAAATACCTTTCGCTCCCTCCCTGGTTGCTGGAAATAACTGCTTTCAGGGGACGTTGAGCTGAGGAACCTGAGGGAGGGAGGGAAGGCGAAGGAGGTGTTTGCAGGTGCACCCTTCCCGGAGGGAGGGAAGGCGAAGGAGGTGTTCGCTCTTGCTGCTGCTGCGTCACAACGCCAAATAGCTGATCCTTCGCCCAGCTGTTTGGCGGGCCCGCGGCTTGGCCTCGCTCCATAAGACGCACAGACATTTCCCCCTATTTTTTTGGGGGGGGAGTGCGTCTTATGGAGCGAAAAATACAGAACCTAGGGAGGTGGTGAGCTCTCCCACTTTGGAGGCATTCAAAGTGAAGCTGCACAGCCATCTGTCAGGGATGCTTTGACCTGGATTCCTGCATTGAGCAGGGGGTTGGACTCGATGGCCTTGTAGGCCCCTTCCAACTCTACTTTCTATGATACTATGAGTCCACCCCCCTGCTCAATGCAGGAAACTAGAGGAGCGGTCTCAATTTGATTCAATTTTACTGGCATTAAATACCATCTCCAAACCAGCTTATAATAATTTTCGTTTATCCTTACAGACATAGTTTTCAAAATACACATATCCCATATCTTCCCCCACCTCTGATTACTTCTCTTTCCTGTCAAATCATAATCCCATACAGATTTAAGATAATCTTGTTGATCTTCAAATTCCAACAACATTTTATAAATTTCGCTTGTAATACCTTTTACAACTCTATTTCCTTCTGTAGATTCCCTTTGTAAATGTATGGACTTGAACTGCAAGTTGCATTTGACTCAGTGTTCAGCTTGTGAGGTGTGAACTGGGTAAATACTGATAGATAGATAGATAGATAGATAGATAGATAGATGATAGATAGATAGATTTAAAAACCCACTGAAACAAATTTCTCATACATCCCTCCTGGAGGGCACCTGGTTGAGGAAGGCTGATATAAGTATAAATACTAGGAACCCGGCCTTCCGCACTTGCCTGCTCAACAATCACGTTCATCTGTATGCTGCACTTCAAGCTCTGGCAATGGACAGAAGAAAACCTGGGTTTGAACAGCCCCATCCCAAACCTGCCTGGCCCTGACACTACCTCTGGTACCTCTGAAAATATCCCATGCATTTGAATGGCTAGATACATGGTGGCTCATGTTCCCTGAATCTGGACAGTCTGTCCATCAAACATTTCCCTGCTTTTGTTCTATTCATTAGGCCTTATGTCTGGGATTGGAAGGGATGGTGCTCCCACACCTCACTGTGTGAAGAATGTATATGTCAAGCATGCTTCTCCAGCTGAATGCTTCCTAGAACTTTCTTTTGACATATATCATCCGTCAAACATAATTAGGGAAGAAAATATATCAACTGACATGCCATTCTTATCTTCTTCAGAGGGATCTTGAATGCTTCCCTGTCGTCCTTTGCTGTTTCATAGAAAATTTCATTTGGATCGGGTCCTTGGCCCAGGATTAATGTACTTCAGACAATCAGAAGGCATATGAGTGTTGTTTAGCATACACACACAGTTCAGCAATAGGTTTTACAACAGACAGTGTTCTTGTAAGGCGGCGGGAGGTATTTTGTCATTTTACCTCATTTTCCATGAAATCACATCACTAGCATGAACGGGTAGAATCATAGAATCATAGAAAAGTAGAGTTGGAAGAGACCTACAAGGCCATCGAGTCCAACCCCCTGCTCAATGCAGGAATCCAGGTCAAAGCATCCCTGACAGATGGCTGTCCAGCTGCACCTTGAATGCCTCCAGATTGGGAGAACCCATCACCTCCCTAGTTAGTTGGTTCCATTGTCTTATTGCTCTGACAGTCAGGAAATTTTTCCTGATGTTTAGGTGAAACATAGGTTCCTGTAACTTGAGCCCATTATTCCGTGTCCTGCAAACTGGGATGATCAAGAAGAGATCCTGGCCCTCCTCTTTGTGACATCCCTTCAAGTACTGGAAGAGTGCTATCATATCTCCCCTCAGTCTCCTCTTCTGAAGGCTAAACATGCTCAGTTCTTTCAGTCTCTCCTCATAGGGCCTTGTTTCCAGTCCCTAATCATCTTTGTTGCCTTCCTCTGAACCCTCTCCAGTTTGTCTATGTCCTTCTTAAAGTGAGGTGCCCAGAACTGGACGCAGTACTCAAGATGAGGCCTAACCAGTGCCGAGTAAAGGGGAATTATCACTTCACGCGATTTGGAAGCTATACTTCTATTAATGCAGCCCAAAATAGCATTTGCCTTCTTTGCAGCCACATCGCATTGCTGGCTCATATTCAGTTTGTGATCTACCACAATTCCAAGATCCTTCCCACTCGTAGTATTGTTGAGCCAAGTGTCCCCCATTGTGTAACTGTGCATTTGGTTTCCTCTCCCTAGGTGCAGCACTTGGCATTTATCCCTATTAAATTTCATTCTGTTGTTTTCGGCCCATCGAGGTCACTTTGAATTTTGTTTCTGTCTTCCAGAGTATTAGCTGTTCCACTTCCACACAACTTTGTGTCATCCGCAAATTTGATAAGCATTCCCTGAACTTCCTCATCCAAGTCATTAATAAAAATGTTGAAGAGCACTGGGCCCAGGACCAAGCCCTGGGGTACCCCGCTTGTTACCTCTCCCCAGTTGGAGAAGGAACCATTGATAAGCACTCTTTGAGGCCGATTCTGTAGCCAATTGCAGATCCACCTGATAGTTGTTCCATCTAGCCCACTTTTAGCTAGCTTGCTAATCAGGATATCATTGTTGAACGCTTTGCTGAAGTCCAGATATATGATGTCCACAGCATTCCCACAGTCCACAAGGGAGGTTACCCGGTCAAAAAATGAGATCAGATTAGTCTGGCAGGATTTGTTCTTGACAAATCCATGCTGGCTTCTAGTAATCACTGCATTGTTTTCAAGGTGCTTGCAGACTGACTTTTTTATAATCTGCTCCAAAATTTTCCCAGGGATTGATGTCAGACTGACTGGCCTATAGTTCCCAGGTTCCTCCTTCTTGCCCTTTTTGAAGATGGGAACAACATTTGCCCTTCTCCAGTCATCTGGCACTTCACTTGTCCTCCATGATTTCTCAAAGATAATAGACAGTGGTTCTGAGAGTTCTTCTGCCAGTTCCTTTACTACTCTAGGATGCAGCTCATCAGGCCCTGGAGATTTAAACTCGTTCACAGTAATCAGGTGCTCCTTGACCATTTGCTTATCAATTTCAAGCAGCAATCCTGCCCCTTCAGTCTGCACTTCAGGTTTGCCAGGGGGGTCATAGACTCTCTTTTGGGAGAAGACCAAGCTGAAGTAGGAATTGAACACTTCTGCCTTTTCTTTGTCTTCTGTTATCAATTTGCCATCCTCATTGCGTAGTTGAACCACCATTTCTTTCCTCTGTCTTTTACTATGCATGTATCTGAAGAAAGCTTTCTTGCTGTTTTTAGCATCCCTCGCTAACCTTAGCTCATTCTCAGCTTTAGCCTTCCTGACACTATTCCTGTAGTTCTGTGCTACCTGCCTGTACTCTTCCCTTGTAGCCTGCCCTTCCTTCCACTTCCTATACGTGTCCTTTTTTGTTTTCAGGTCATCTTTGAGTTTATTGTGAAGCCACATTGGGTTCTTCTGTTGCCCTCTGCCTTTTTTCCTTGTGGGAATTGTTTGCAATTGTGCCTTTAAAATTTCCTTTTTTAAAAACTCCCACCCTTCCTGGGCCCCTTTTCTCATTAGAGTCGCTTGCCATAGGACCTTACTTATCATTGTTCTGAGTTTGTTAAAATTGGCGTTCCTAAAATCCAGGGTACGCATTTGGCTACACTCAGCTTTTGCTCCCCTTAGAATCAAGAACTCAAGTATAACATGGTCACTTTCCCCCAGAGTTCCTGAAACTGCCACTTTATCCACTAACTCGTCTCTGTTGGTTAGAATCAGGTCAAGGATAGCCGATCCTCTAGTTCCTTCCTCCACTTTCTGCAGGAGGAAGTTATCAGCAGCACAACTCAGGAATTTCTTGGAGGGGCCATGTTTGGCTGAATAAGTCTCCCAACAGATATCAGGGAAATTGAAGTCACCCATTACTACCACATCGTGCCTCCTTGAAACAATGGCAATTTGCTTTTCAAAAGTTCCATCCTCGTCTTCTCCTTGATTGGGTGGTCGGTAGTAGACTCCAACCGCCATGTTCGTTTTATTCTTTGCCCCCTTTATTTTAACCCAAATACTCTCAATGGGGCTGCCAAGCTCCTCTTCCTGTATCTCTGTGCAGAGATACGTATCTTTAACATACAGCGCAACTCCACCTCCCTTTCTGTTGCTTCTGTTCCTTTTGAACAAGTTATAGCCTTCAATTGCTGTATTCCAGCCATGGGAGTCATCCCACCAGGTTTCAGTTATCCCTATCAAGTCGTATTTGCCCTCATGTATCAAGAGTTCAAGTTCGTCCTGTTTGGTGCCCATATTCTGGGCACTGGTATAGAGACATCGAAGACTATGTGCTTTATACTCCGACTTTTTTCCTACATTTTGTGGTAGACTATCATTGGGCACCGCTGGAGCTGTTCTCTCCATTGTGGCACAGAGGCCTTCTTCCATTGGAACCCCTGAGTTTATGTCTCCCTCCCCTGTTGGATTCAGTTTAAAGCCCTCCTGATGAAGTTCCTCATGCTGTGGCCAAACACATACTTCCCAGTCCTTGTGAGGTGCAAACCATCCTTTGCCAGCAGTCCATCTTCCAGGAAGTGTAGCCCGTGGTCCCAGAATCCAAATCTCTTGCGTCGGCACCACCTTGGTAGCCAGTCATTCAGTCGGAGTATTTTTCTTTCCCTTTCTATTCCTCCTCCAAGTACTAGAAGGATCATGTGGTCATTTCGTAGTAATGCTGTTGTAGTAAACAAAGTAAGCTTTCAAATATGCTCTCAAAGAGGAGTTCAGAATAAGCATAGAACCTGGTGCTATTTCCCATTAATTGGAGGATTTTTTCTGTGCAAAGCTGCTGCTGCACCACATGTGCTTCCGTCTAGCAAAACTCTTGTAATGGCTCAGGGTGTCTCCCTCAACTACATAAGACAATTCTCCAAGGGTCAGTGCTATCTCCCCAGAGCATTAAGTAGCTACTAAACTAGTAAAAACTGTGTCAATCGGAGGCCATGCTTGAATGGAAAGCTTACTTGTCTGTCTTGGATGGAAATATGTATTTTTAAAAAACAATACCGTCAGCAGGGCCGGATTAAGATAGGGGCTATTGGAGCTGCAGCTCCAGGCCCCTACCCCAAAATAGGCCCACAATCAGAACCAGTGCAGGGCAGTTTGGCGCCCCAGGCGAAATAATATTTAGCGGCCCCCCCTCTCCAAAGCAGCCCTGCTCTGCAAAAAAAAAAAATCCTGCGCCGCCACCACCAACCTACCTTCCCCCCGCCCTGGCGGCTGCTGCTGCTGCTGCCGCTGCCGCCGCCGAGGAGAAGGAGGAGGAGGAGGAAGTGACGCGACGGGACCCCCGCACTGTTTTTTGCCAGGGAAACCATGGCAACAGGGCTGTTTAAGCCCTGTTGCCCTGGTTCCTCCCGCCAAAACAACGCGGGTGGGGCTCCAGAAGCGACACGACGCGGAGAAGGTAGGTGGCGGGGGGGTCGGGGTGGTGGTGATGGCGGCGGCGGTGGGAGGCGCAGCGGCAGCGAGCGGGAGGGCGGGGGGAGGCGCAGCGGTGAGCGGGACGGGAGGGTGCAGCGGCGGCGGCGGGCGGGCGGGCGGGAGGGAGGGTGGGGAGGCGGAGGCCTGGCGGGGGCGGCGCAGCGGCAGCAAAGAGGAGCACAGCGTTTCTGCGCCCTCTTCAGCCATGCGCCCTCCTCAGCACCAGGCCCATAATGCTCTTAATCCGGCCCTGACCGTCAGACGTTACATTTTATGTCAAAAGTGGAAGGGCAGGGAAGAAATCTTTGAAGGAAAAAAAAAAAGACATGGGAAACAGTATGATAAATATGAAGCATAGATAATAATGATGCAATAAGATTCAGAACATAATGGCATACTGTGAATTATGCACACATCACTGTTTACTTACCCCTTAAGACATGACCCAAAAGGAATAAAAAAAAATCTGTGCTTTTAAAAATGGATTTTTCCATTTTAAATTTAAAGTTAAGGTTTTCTTTAATAGAGTTGACACTGGATTTTGCCTAAAGCTTACTTCGAGACAACATCAGATAGTCCTGCTCAGACAAAAGAACTGGAGGAGTTCCAAGGGAATTTAAAAGAATTTCAGTGAGATTAGTAACATTTATCAGTGGCAGAGGCGGTGGGGTTGCTGTTAGCATCGTTTGCTAATATACAATGTGAAGTGAATCAGAAGGGTTCTGCCGAGGAGACATATCATCTATTTTCTTGGAGGTTCACAGAATTCCTCCCAGGGCTTACATATATATCCACTTTTGAAATATACAATTTTAAACACAAGTCTAATACAAAAATATGTTATGATATGGAGATCAAAATTCAATTTTGAATCGCAATATCATCATCATCATCATCATCATCATCATCATCATCATCATCATCTCATAGCAATAGTTAGTATTTATGTGGTTCTGTCAAGTTTTCAAAGCACTTCACAACCTTACCATAATGTAGGTCGATATTTTAGGGATGCGCCTCACACCAGGTGCATGCCCCCAAAATAAATCGGGCTGATTCGAGGGTTCCAATTAAACACTTGAAAAACTCCTCATGGTTTTTCAAGTATTCAGTTGGAACACTCAAATCAGCCCAAACAGGGCTCCCTTTATTTGCATCTCTGTTCAGCTGAGGATGCTCCACGGGGCCTTGGCTGCCCAGAGTGTCAGTTGCAGCTAGGGATTGTGGGGACTGCAAGTAGATGTGCAGCTGATGAGAGGCCCCACACTTGCCATCCATTTGCCAACTGTAAACTGGGGGGACTTGCAAGTGGGACCTCACATTAGCTGCATGGAGCTGTCCTCATCCATTTACGGTATGTTTTTAGTTCACAACTTATTATACTGCTTCCCAGCAAAACTATCACAGTGGTGAACATAATAACATAACAAGATCAGTGCTAAAATATTAGAAGATACAACAATAGAATACTCATTTTACTGACCAGCAATAACTCTATAACTGTACTGTAACTGGCTGGATCAGAGCTCAGGGAAAGCTTGTGTGAAGAGATAAGTCTTAAAGTAGTGATGGAGGAATCTGTTAATTTCAGTTTCTCTCATTCTCATTTTTCCAATCCTAAATTCGGTTAATCTCAAACTTTGAGAATTCTTTTTTAAAGGTTGCACAAAATTGTGTGTGCATATCTCTTAATCCATGCATTTTTGTACATAATATTGCCTAATATACATGTTTGCCAGCAATTTTCATATTATAATGCATTTTAATGCTATTTTCACTAATGTACACATTTTGTATGCATTTTTATTATTATTGGATAGCTCCATTGCAAAATTCAAGAAATACAAATTTTGAAGGATAACTGAGTTTCAGTTTGCATGTCAGTTTGAAAGTATGAAATTCGGTAAGTTTTGCATTAGGAACTGAACAAATTTCTCCCCCATTCCTAGTCTTAAGGAGATCTCTAAGAGCCAAAATTGTAGATGTGCATCTGATATCAATTGGAAGAACATTCCAGAGGATGGGGGTTGCAACACTAAATGTGTTATTACTAGTATAAGGCAAACCCCAGGATCATGTGGAACCATCAAAACTGCTTCTTCTGAGGGTCACAAAGACCAGGCAGGGACATCAGGGGTAAAGCGATTCCTAAAGTAAACCGGTCCCAAATTATAAGGCATTCAAGGTGCAGCTGAACAGCCATCTGTCGGGGATGCTTTGACCTGGATTCCTGCATTGAGCAGGGGGTTGGACTCGATGGCCTGGTAGGCCCCTTCCAACTCTACTTTTCTATGATTCTATGATTCTATAACAAAGTCTTAAACTTGGCCTGGTAGCTTGTTGGAAAGCAGTGCAGTTCTTTTTGCAAAGGTGTAATGTGCTGTTGATAGGAGGCCCCTCTCAGCAGCCTTGCAGCTGCATTCTTCACCAGCTACAGCTTCCAGACCAAGCCTAAGAGTAGCCCCACATATTACAATCATCTAGTCTTATGGTTATAAATGTGTGAACCACCATGGACAAGCTATCATGTTTCAGGTATGGTGCTAGCTGGCATACAAGCTGAAGCTGGTAAAAGGCACTCCTAGCCACCGAGGCCACTTGAGCCTCCAGTGGCAAAGATGGATCTAGGAGCACCCCCAAGCTATGCACATGTTTATCTCCAGGGATCATGGGTCTTGCAAGCCTCATAACCCCAAGCTGCAAATGACAGCTCTGTGCAGTCTAGGGGAGGCACTGCAACTTTCCTAGCACAAAACAGTCATTTGAAGCCAAGGAGCACAGAGGGACATGCTCCAAAGTCTCCAGATGCAACTGACTTGGGTGAATACAAGTTCCAATTTGAGTTTGGAAGAGCTCAAAGCATGGTGTTTTGTTTTGTTTTGGTCCAAATCATATTGGAACTGCCTTATTCAAGAGGGGGGAAGTTTGCATTTTGAGCTCCTGACAGGCCACTTTCAAATGTTCACTCTACCCCTAGTATTATTATCAAATTCATTCAAGAACTGGGCATGTTTAGCCTTCAGAAGAGGAGACTGAGGGGAGATATGATCGCACTCTTCCAGTATTTGAAGGGATGTCACACAGAGGAGGGCAAAGATCTCTTCTCGTTCATCCCAGTTTGCAGGACATGGAATAATGGGCTCAAGTTACAGGAACCTAGATTCCACCTAAACATCAGGAAAAATTTCCTGACTGTCAGAGCAATAAGACAATGGAATCAACTACCTAGGGAGGTGGTGGGCTCTCCCAGTCTGGAGGCATTCAAGGTGCGGCTGGACAGACATCTGTCAGAGATGCTTTGACCTGGATTCCTGCATTGAGCAGGGGGTTGGACTCGATGGCCTTGTAGGCCCCTTCCAACTCTACTTTTCTATGATTCTATGATTCTATGTTGCAAACAGAGGTAGGGGGTTGAGAGAGAATGGCATACTTAAGGTCCCAGAACAAGCTCATGGCAGAGGTGAGATTCAAACCTGCGTGTTGGTGATCCATAGCTCACTCTCTAAGAGAGCAATCCTATGGTCTAGATGCACAAATGGTGGAGGGATCCAATGTCAGAGCCCTCCATCCATCCTAAACCCTGCCAAGCTGTTGCTGGCAGGGCAGGAAGAGCAACGGAAGCTATTTTTGCTTGTCCATCCTCCTTTACAGCAATTTCCTTTGGACGGGCCTCTGAGCCCCTCTAACTTGCTCTCTCTGCTGGGGTTGGGAAAGGGGATGAGGGTCCATTGAATCCAGTGGACCTATGGCCTTTCTACCCACCCACCCACCCCACCCATTCGCTCCCTTCCAGGGTCAGAGTTCCAACCTCAGGAGAGGGAGCTGCTGCTGGGGTGGGGCAAGGAGGTCTGCAGTCAGATCTGCTCCTCTGAGGTTGGAGCTCTGTTTCTGGTGTCGGAGGGGGAGATTTGCTGTATCCTATGGCCCCTCAGATGCTGTCTAGGGGCCACAGGAATATTCTCCTAGTGTCGGATGCTGCCTCTGGCTCCCTCTGAAGCCCAGCTGGAATGTTGTAATTCCAATCAAGTAGCTTTATTATGCAGAAATTACAAATTCCAACACTCTCCTCCTCTTTGTTGGGAGCCTGTGTTCCCATGGTTTCCAAGGGCCCAGCTTGGCCTCCACCTCGGAGATTAGGTGGCGCTGGCAGCTGGATGGCTTCCTCTCTCGCACTGCTATTCTCCCCTATATCCAGCTCCTGTGCCCTTGATGCCTCAGCAGCATCTTCCCCCTCCCCCTCCTCATCAGACTCAAAATTGGTTCCCGTGTCTTCTTGAGGTGCGTCTGCAGAGGTGTGGGGCCCAATCCCTACACTTAAGTCACTATGGTCCACTAATAAGTCCACTAATTAGTCACTATGGTCCACTTATAACCTTTGAGAAATAACAGTTTATAAATTATTTATTTATTATTATATTTATACCCCGCCTTTTTTCCTGCAAGGAGAGCTGGATCACTTGGATCCAGCTCTCATTTTATACATTTCCATAATCCTCCTCCTCTCCATTTTATCCTCACAACAACCCTGTGAGGTAGGTTAGGCTGAGAGACCGTGACTGGCCCAAAGTCACCCAGGGAGCTTCGTGGCCAAGTGGGGACTAGAACCCGGATCTCCCAAGTCCCAGTCCAACACTCTAACCACTATGCCATGCTGGCTCTATATAAAGATAAATAGGGCACAGCAGGTCACGTACTATGTTAAGGGATCTTCCCTACAGGGATATAGATAGCCCAGTGGCTCCCTAGGTATTAGTGGTGACTCACTTGGATCCAGCTCTCATTTTATACATTTCCATTATGTATCTCTAAAATGCATTTTAGTGGCAGTAGCATGCATTTCAGCACTTTCTGACTTCTGATGGTCTGGTTTCACTTTGAAATAGTGAGTAGCTGTTACCACAGTCATCAGTATGCCCCAAATCTTTGAGTATAGGCTAAGTATTAGAGTACAGCCCATTCAGATTGTACAGTTTTTAAAGAAGATAAACATAAGTTTATTAAAATGAGCCATTTAATCTAAGCATCCTGCATGTTATTAAATCATTGGTTTCTGTTGGCTTGATTTAAACCCAATCCACTGTGTTCTGATCCCTTAAGAAGATGTTCCTCTCCATCCATTTCTTAATGAAAAGCTTTTGAAAACAACAATGCAAGCAGTTTGACTTCATAACTGAAGTTATATAATTGAGAATTCTGACTTTGGATCATTAAGTTCGTTGTGGGTAATGCAGTCATGTCAACCCCCTCCCCTATCCTAGAGAGATGTTCAAGGAATTCCTCTCATCTAATAGCCAGACTCAGTGCCAGAAACTTCAGCTGACCTCAAAGTTAGCTTTTCATGAACAGCAAGAATAACCTTCCACCAAAAAAACAAAACAAAAACCCGACAACTTCAGAGGGAGATTCCAGCTTGAAATTGTTTAATTAGAATTGATCAGCAAATTTGATTCCATTCATTTAGGTCTTAATTGGCACCATAGATTTCTCTTTCACTACAGATATTAAATTAGCATAGCAAAGTTAGGAACATGCTATGACCAATTACAGATGTTGTGAATGGTCACTGTTCTTATTTTGTATACCATCTTTCCCCAAATCCAACGTGGTGCCCTCCAGATGTGTTAGAATCATAGAATCATAGAAAAGTAGAGTTGGAAGGGGCCCACAAGGCCATCGGGTCCAACCCCCTGCTCAATGCAGGAATCCAGGTCAAAGCATCCCTGACAGATGATTGTCCAGTTGCACCTTGAATGCCTCCAGAGTGGGAGAGCCCACCACCTCCCTAGGTAGTTGATTCCATTGTCTTATTGCTCTGACAGTCAGGAAATTTTTCCTGATGTTTAGGTGGAATCTAGGTTCCTGTAACTTGAGCCCATTATTCCGTGTCCTGCAAACTGGGATGATCGAGAAGAGATCCTGGCCCTCCTCTGTGTGACATCCCTTCAAGTACTGAAAGAGTGCGATCATATCTCCCCTCAGTCTCCTCTTCTGAAGGTTAAACATGCCCAGTTCTTTCAGTCTCTCCTCATAGGGCCTTGTTTCCAGTCCCTTTATCATCCTTGTTGCCCTCCTCTGAACCCTCTCCAGTTTGTCTACATCCTTCTTAAAGTGTGGTGCCCAGAACTGGACGCAGTACTCAAGATGAGGCCTAACCAGTGCCTAGTAAAGGGGAATTATCACTTCACGCGATTTGGAAGCTATACTTCTATTAATGCAGCCCAAAATAGCATTTGCCTTCTTTGCAGCCACATCGCATTGCTGGCTCATATTCAGTTTGTGATCTACCACAATTCCAAGATCCTTCTCACTTGTAGTATTGTTGAGCCAAGTGTCCCCCATTGTGTAACTCTGCATTTGGTTTCCTCTCCCTAGGTGCAGCACTTGGCATTTATCCCTATTAAATTTCATTCTGTTGTTTTCGGCCCAGCGCTCCAGCCTATCGAGGTCACTTTGAATTTTGTTTCTGTCTTCCAGAGTATTAGCTGTTCCACCCAACTTTGTGTCACCTGCAAATTTGATAAGCATTCCCTGCACCTCCTCATCCAAGTCATTAATAAAAATGTTGAAGAGCACTGGGCCTAGGACCGAGCCCTGCGGTACGCCGCTCGTTACCTCTCCCCAGTTTGAGAAGGAACCACTGATAAGCACTCTTTGAGTCCGATTCTGTAGCCAATTGTGGATCCACCTGATAGTTGTTCCATCTAGCCCACTTTTAGCTAGCTTGCTAATCAGGATATCATGAGGCACTTTGTCAAAAGCTTTGCTGAAGTCCAGATATATGATGTCCACAGCATTCCCACAGTCCACAAGGGAGGTTACCCTATCAAAAAATGAGATCAGGTTAGTCTGGCAGGATTTGTTCTTGAACATGCTTGCTATGCATTTATTTGTTCTAACTACAACTGCTATCATTCCAAGGCAGCATATACAATTGTCACACTGGCTGGAAGGTCATGAGAATTGTAGTCCAACACATCTGAAAGGCACCTGGTAGGAAAAGGCCACTGTATACATTTTGGTCTGGTAAAGCAATATCACAGACTTACAGTACAACTGTATGTACATGTCTACTCAGAAGTGAGCCCCATTGAATTTAATGGGATTTACTCAGGGCCGGCGCTACCGCTAGGCAAACTAGGCGGTTGCCTAGGGCGTGTGGCTGGAGAGGGTGCAGAAACTCTGCGCCGCCCCCTGCAGCCGCCGGACCCCCCCGCCCCCTGGACCCCCCCGCCACCCCCCACAGCCGCCGGACCCCCCGCCACCCCACGCAGTCACCGGACCCCCCGCCACCCCCCTGGAGCCCCCCTGCAGCTGTCGGACCCCCCCCGCCACCTACCTTCTCCACGCCGCTGCTGGAGCCCCGCCTGCGCTCTGTTTTGGCGGGAGGAACCAGGGCAACAGGGCTTAAACAGCCCTGCTGCCCTGGTTTTTCCCCGGCCAAAAACAGAGCGCGGGGGTCCCGTTGTGTCACTTCCTCCGCGCTGGAAGGATGTGACGGGACCAGCGGATGGGGAGGCAGGCTCGGAGGAGGAGGCGGCCAGGGCGGGGGGGAAGGTAGGTGGCGGGGGGTCCGGCGGCTGCAGGGGGGCTGCGGGGGGGTGGTGGGGGGTCTGGCGGCTGCGGGGGGTCCGGCGCCTGCGTGGGTGGTGGTTTGCAAAGCAGGGCTGCTTTGCTCCGGAGCCCCCCCCACGGCACGAGGGGGGACGCTAAATATAATTTTGCCTAGGGCGCCAAACTGCCCTGCACTGGTCCTGGATTTACTCCTACATGTGTGTGCACATATGGTTACAGCCTAATTGTCATAGCCCTTGCAGAAGGTGGACATCCAAGAACACATCCCAGGATGGACACTAGATTTCTCATAAACTCATACCAAAATTTTGGAACTCCTGCTCAGACTAAGCTCTCGAGAAATTTAGAGTTCTGATCAGTCTAGCAAAATCTTCCAGGCTTTTGTTGTTGTTGTTGCTGCTGCTGCTGCTGCTGCTGCTGCATAACAGCTGTTTGTGCAGAACACAATCCTTTCTTCCCATCATTGCCTGAAAAATAGGGATGTACAAAACAGTCTATATCCGGTCCATGTCAGTTTTACATATATTCCATCATAAGTTCATTCTGTCCAATTTTCACATCAGTTTGCCATTTTTAAGAAAGCAGACACAATTTCTCCATCATAGGCATTTTATATGTGCCTTTCCCTAACATACGCCTTTTAGTACACAATTTTGGAGTCAAAACTGCATTGCAAAATTTGGAGAAGTGGCAATCCGAAGGACAACTGTGTTCTGAGCCACATATTAGTCTGGGAAGTGAAAATTAGGTCAGTTCACTTAAAAATACAGACCAGGCAAAATTCTCCACCATCCTTAGTTGCACATCTACTGTAGGTATAGTCTGCACCATGGGGCTGTTCAGGTGGATGTATGAACCATGTCTTAGTTCGTGCTTAGTCCTGAAAATTTAATATAATTCTAGAAGCTGCCATGCTGAACCCAGACAAGACCATGGTACTTCTGGTGGGGGGACAAGGGGAGGTTAGGGGATGTTGACCTGGTGCTGAATGGGGTACATCTACCCCTGAAGGACCAGGTCCGCAGCTTGGGAGTCATTCTAGACTCCCAGCTGTCCATGGAGGCTCAGGTGGCAGCTGTGAGCCGGGCAGCGCTGTATCAACTCCATCTGATACGGCAGCTGCGCCCCTACCTTCCTAATCACCTGCTCCCATCAGTGGTTCATGCCTTGGTCTCCTCTCGCCTAGACTACTGTAATGCGCTCTACGTGGGGTTACCCTTGAAGACGGTTCGGAAGCTACAGCTGGTACAGAACGCGGCGGCTCGCCTGGTTAAAGGCAGCCACCGGCGGGATCACATCACGCCAGTGCTCAAGGAGCTACACTGGCTACCAGTTGCTTGCTGAGCTGAATTCAAGGTGTTGGCCTTGACCTTTAAAACCCTATACGGCTCCGGTCCAGTCTATCTCAAGGAGAACACCAAGTGGGCCTCTCAACAAGATCTGCCACAGATGGCCTTCTCCTTGTCCCTTCAGCCAGAGCAGCTAGACTGGTCGGGACGAGGAAGAGGGCCTTCTCTGTGGCAGCCCCCGTACTATGGAACTCTCTCCCAAGTGACCTCCGCCATGCCCCCTCTCTGCTGAGCTTCCGCCGCTCATTAAAAACTTGGTTATTCAGGCGGGAATATGGGGTGGGCTAAGATTTTAAAATTTTATACTGTTTAATGTATTTTAATGGAGAAAAATGTTTTAATGTATTTTGTTCTGTTTTATTTTCTGTACATCGCCCAGGGTGGCCGGTTTGCCAGCCAGATGGGCGATAGATAAATGCAAATAATAAATAAATAATAATAAATACTTAGAATAGGGATGAGGGCCGCAAAATTAATTCAGTTCATATTTTAATGAGAACTTACCTAGTTTCACACTTTAGAACCACTCTGGGAACCCAAACTCAGTTATCCTTTGAAATGTCTCCAAATTTTGCAGTGGAGTTCTCCAGTAAAAAAAGGCATACAAGAATGTGTATACTGGAGTAAAAATGTTCAAATATGTATTATATTGTTGTGATATGTTATCAGCTGCAAGCTGGGAGCGTTTGTTTTAGTATGTTTGGGAACATTGGCTGCCACAAGCAATTATGTTTATGTCTGCAACGTGTTATTGTGCTATTCCTAGACTCAAGCCTGGGAAAAGATCTCTGGGAACTAACGAACCAACTGGCACTGGACTAATGCTTGCTATGCATTTATACTCTGCACATGGACTGTATCTAGGGAATGTATACTCTGTAGTGCTTACTTTGAATAAGTAAATAAACGGGTAGAATAGACCTATTGCTGTTACAGAGTGATTCCTGTGTCCTGAATTAATCTGCAACTGGAGCGGCCGAGCTGCTGGGTCATTACTGGGTCTGCTGCTGTGTGGGAGATTTTTTTGCTGCTGTGTGTGGAATGCCTGGCTAGGCTAGCACACGGATTACAAATCTCTTTCAACACCAACATATATTAGGAAAAACCGCTTGCAAAAATGTGTATATTAGACAAAAATGCCTTCAAAAATGTATGTTTGGAGAAAGGTGCACAAAAATACTTATGAATTTTCATGCAGACTTTTAAAAAAAATCTTAAAGTTTGGGTCAAACTGATCTTAAGACTAGAAAAAATGGTCAAAGTTTGAGATGAACTGAACTCAAGATTGGAAAAACTGAGAGAAACCTCAGTGACAGATTCGTACATGCCTAGTGCAGGTACCCTTGAATATGTACTCTCCTGTTTCATTTGGTGAGCCACACAGGAGCCATTCAGGACATCCCCTGTTTATGTGGTGCCCTTTGATTGGGGGGTCTTCACACCCAACAGACAGCCAATTAACTTCTCCTGACTTGATAAGGCTATGAAGGCTTCCAAGTAAAACCATGTTTGGGCAACGGGGGGCTTGTCACTTCTAGGTCTGTTGCTTGCTCGTGCATAGGATTATCCCTCTGACCCTGGTCCCAGCAGGGCTTTGTGCCTCCTAATTGCACTGTGCATCCCAATTTAAGGCTGATTATGGCCCATCACTCTGGCATTCTTTTTCATAGTAATTCTTTCCCTCTTTCTCCCCACCCTCATTATATTGGTGGATATATCTTCAAATGTCTCAACACCCATTCTGTTTTGTGAGTAGGTGTGAATCCTAAGAATGCTAAGTACCTAACAGACAAGAGACACCTAAATTAGTGCTAAAAGGTTTTTCTCATGAACAGATTTTTGCCTTCCTATTTCTAGCTGCATTTCATTTATCCAGGGCATTCAGTGAGTGAAGTACAGATGTATTGTGTATGTACAATAAATGTGTGTAATGGATCTTTGTCAAGCACCTGTGCTAAGCTGATTTTAATTATGATTGTAAACCCCAATAAAACATCTGCAGTACTTTCCTAATTTCATAACTACATATTATCATAAAGCTCTGCTAAATATGGTGAAAATGTCTCTCTGAGAGAGAGCACTAATTAGTAGGGGCAAAGCTGAGAGAGAGAAGCTACCAGCAGGTTCTTAAATGGAATCTGTGATTGACAGTGGACTAAGTTGGATTGTTCTGAACTCTACAAGAATATTAGAGATAGCTCACTCTCACGGCTATTAGTGTTATTTTAAATCTGCCAGATATAGAAGTGCAAATGCCTTGAGAACTTGTTAGCACACACAAGGCAGAAACACACCTTTGAATGTTCAGTCAGAATATCTGAATATTTTCTCAACAGAGCTCAGAAACCACTGAGCAATTGATAGAAGCTTTCAAATAGTGATGGGGTGGAGTTCTGTGCCCACCAGAGTCTGGACCGGAACCACTGATTAGAACTGTAACCTCTCCCACACCCACACAATACTCTTCCTCCTGCTACCCTAGATCCAGCTTATTGCTTATTCCTGCTTTTGCCTAGGCTTGACTGGATTGGAGAACTGCTTTCTGGGATGCAGAGTGCTTTCTACATCATAGGAGGGATTATCTGCCATGCAGCAATGGGGCACTGAAAACAGCACTTCTTCACTGTATCGGAGCAGGACCATCAGGATGCAAGGAAAGGAAGTGTCTACCAACACTAGATCTCCACTTCACATCCTGAGATTCTCCAATCCAGCAAAATACTATCCTGTAGCCATGGAGAGAAATTATTCCAGCTTCCATATGCCATGTCTGAGTTTTGGCAGAGTCGAATAATTTCATTCCCCTCTTTGCCAAAACACCACAGAGCAGAACCAAACAGGTAGTAGCTCTGCTCATCCTTGATCGTGCTGAACTGTGGCCATACCAGGCAGCCAATTCCAGTTCAGTTGTCCACTAACTAGGGTGGGGCAGTACCCAGGCAGAGGCACAAAATGGACATAAAGGATTATGAAATATGTTGATAATTACTAAATTTATGTTAAATGATGCTAGGATTATCCTTTTAGTATGGATAATTAAGGATTTCAAACTGAAGAGCCAGATATCTCCTTGCTCAGAGATATCCAGCTTTTTCTGAGTCACGCAGATTCCGCGGACTTGCAGACTGGTTTTTCACTGTTGGGAGGGATTTGCACTAATTCGCATGAGTGCTACTTCGCATTAACTAATGTGCATTAGCGCAAGTGTGCATTAGTGCTGATGCAAATTAGTGCAGATGCAAATTAGCACAAGCAGAACAAAATTCTTGTTAAAAAAATCTGATTCTGTTAATGAGTCGACAGTGGAACGAAAGACTGCAGTCCTGACCATCAGCAAAACACAAACGGAACGGATTTAACAAAATCTGTTCATCCCCAGCCAGAGCCCACATCTGCCAACAAAGAAAGATCTCAGCCTTCGGCACAGATCGTCAGTATTCAGTGCAAATACTGAAATTTTCCATTAATGTTTGAGGAAAATTAATGATCAACTCATATTGTACCTGAGCATTAAAAAGCATTTTAAAAAAACCTAAACCAGGCAATTATGAGTTTAGGTAATATCACCAGCCCTGCCATCTTGTTTTCTGTGGGTAGGATTGGGTTTTTGTGAAGGGAAGAAAAACAAGGCTAGTCATAGATCATCCCAAAAAGGGATGATCTTTCACTCTAACAAAATATTTTAATTGTTTTGTTTGTTTATGTTGCACATTTTGTCCAGATACTCCTTGATCCAGCTGTAGTTTTCCATAGGAGTGTGCATCAGATTGTGTGTTCTACTGAAAGTAACACAGTGATGCCAGACCTCTGCACTTGCTTGCACATTCAATGCACATTCAGTCTCTCTTGCTCCCTTATACTCCCTAGCTTGTGCAAGAGTTTGCATATCCAGTCACTGATGGAAAGTAAATTAGATTGAATCAGACATAAGGAAAGTATAAGATAATTGTCTGCACCAACAGAACAACAATATCCACACCGGAACTGAAGCTTATGGGGATTCCACAAAGTATTTGTTGTTCTGCTATCTTAACTAACAATGCTCTTCCCCATGGCCAAGATTCTTCTATAATGTCTACTCGCAAGTATGTCACATTCAGTAAATGACCCTGGCAACTTCAAATAGCTGCTTGCAGGTTGAGCCAATTTATCATGTTTATTCTGGCTGGGGGATTCTTGAGTAATGTCCCACTGAATAGCCCCTCTGTGAGTTGTCCCATGTCTGTTTCTTTTAGAAAGGGGAACATTTAATTATTTATTTCCTCTCATTTTTAAAATATTGAAATAATGCCAAATAGGAAATGTTTAATTAAAGGCACAGGAGCCTTGGAAACCTTTACAGCACATTGTGGCTGCAGCTGTGTGCCACCTTCCAACAAATTAGGTCTGAAAAAATAGTGGAGGGACTATGGAAAACACTGGAAGTCAGTGATTTGGAAACATCATCATCTGGATGCTCCATAAAAAGTGAGTAAACAACAAATGGCAATTCCAGAGAAATTGGAAAAAGGCAAAAGGAGAAGGAAAATATAGGTGCAGTAGTACCAATATTGCGCCAGCACTAAAGCTAGTATTAACAATTCCTAAAATGCCTCTCATGTGGTTGATCCTATCCAGGGGGGTTGAACCTCTTTCAGCCCAAGGACTGAATTCCCTTTCAGAGAAGGTCTCAGTGGCCAAATTCCAGTGGTGAGCAGCGTCAAAGGAAAAAGGGGGCTGAGCCAAAGGCAAAGGGGTGGAGCCAAAATACAGGCATATTTTAGCTTAATGAGCTTACTGCCTGTAACTAAGCCTTGGGAGAGGCATTTTAGAATGGGGGGGGACTGCACAAGGGCTGGGAAACCACCAAATGATTGGTGTTTGGGGAAAAGGGAATGGGGCCATCTATAAGCAATCATAGAATCATAGAAAAGTAGAGCTGGAAGGGGCCTACAAGGCCATCGAGTCCAACCCCCTGCTCAATGCAGGAATCCAGGTCAAAGCATCCCTGACAGATGGCTGTCCAGCTGCACCTTGAATGCCTCCAGAGTGGGAGAGCCCACCACCTCCCTAGGTAATCATCTCAGCAGAGTAGCTCATACTATTTTGTTTGTTTGTATGGGGTGAGTTTTTGTCTTTCAAATTTCAATGCAAATTACATCAACACTGCAAATGTTTCTCTCTCTCTTCTTGGGGTCATCTAGTGGTTCCAATATTGGATACTCTCTGCTCCACTCAGCAGGGGATAGGGTTTTGTGTTTTTTTTAATTGAAGAAGACTAGTTGGAGGGGCTGAACTGGGAGGCTCCTCCCACTTCCTCCCTAAAGTCAGTTATTCTTTTTCCTCCATAGTGTTTGGAAACAGGTTGTTTGCTGGTTCTTCTTCTTAGTGCAGATCTGAAGGAAGAGAAACCAAAGAAAAAGAAAAAAAGGCAGCAGCATAAACAGGAAACAGTGCTTGCTTGATTACCAACCAAGCCACAGCTGTAAATATAATTTAAAACAGCACATAAAATGAACAACAGTAAATGTAACAGCAGTATTCAAAAAATACAATTGGAAAAATTACAAATAGTCATAGTGATGGTAGATAAATACATAACAAAAATATCGATACATACAATATCAAATAGAATAATACAAACAAACCTGATCCAATAGTTTAGCACTAAATAGGAGGGAGACTAAAGCATAACCCAGGGCCAAACTAAACTTTCAGAAAAGCACGCATAGTGGAGTGATGCGTGCTAGCTTTTCCTACTCTCCTGTAAGTGTGTGCAGCCCCCAATTTGGAACAGGATCATGATGCTCAAGGAGGGGGGCGTTGACATTTGAATGTCTGAGACAGCCCTTGCTGTTTTCTAGTTCTCAAGTAGTACAGAAAAGCCAGAGGGATCCTAGACCAAGAATCAAAGTTCTTACAGTCTGCTGCTTCAGGGTGGAGGTTCCACCCTCCATTCTCCAGGCTGTGGCTTTGGGCAAAATCCTTTCATACTTAGACTTCAAAGATCTGAACATTCCCTTCAGACTATCTCACCACAATTTCATGTGGTTTACTTACAACTCGTAGGGATGTAACCAAACTTGGCCCCACTCATGCCTGCACGAGGCTCTTGCGGGCCTACCTGCGGGCGTCCGGCAGCTCCTCAGCTTGGCTCTCCGCGGCGAGCTGCCCACGCCGGCTGCGCTGGTCCTGTTGCATCACTTCCGGCGCAGCGAAAGTGACGCGATGGGACCCTGCTCCGGCATGCTGGACCCCCGCGCTATGTTTTTGGTGGGGGAAACCAGGGCAACAGGGCTGTTTAAGCCCTGTTGCCCTGGTTCCCCTCGTCAAAAACATAGCGCGGGGATCCAGTGCGCCGGCCGCGCCGGAAGTGACATGCTGGAGGACCACAGCTCGACTGGCGCCAGCAGCTCGACTGGCGCCAGCAGCTCGAGCGGTGCAGAGAACACTCTGTGCCACTCAGAAGATCAAGCACAAGCCGCCAGTGGCGCGGAGAAGCGAGCTGCGGAGAACCGCGTGCAACAACCAGGTTCATGTAACTTCCATATTTACAAGGGTGGCACAGCACTAACAATAATGTGCCCTGCCCTTTGGGCTAGCCATGTCATCCAAAAGTTTCGCCAAGCTCCTAGGGATGGTTACTGTGGACCTCAAGCTAAGAGGGATACAAGCTCATTCTAACCTGGGTGATATTTGATCAGGGCACCCCCTTTTGAGGAAGTGGAGAGACAGATAGTACTGGCAATAGTATTTCTGCAGAGCATGAATTTGTCAGCAATTGAGACAAAGCCATCTTCAACCCACTTGCTGCCGCCTACATCATTGAGGGGTGATTGTGGGCACAGGGTGGGAGAAAATGTTTGTCTCCGGAGCAGACTAGGAATAAGAACACCACAGTCATTCTGGTGATGAGGGCCCTCTCAAAGCATCTCCCCCCCCTCCTGTCTCCCAGCTGCTGGACATGCTTGTGTCCTATATAGTCCTACTATCATGGGGTAGGCATCACCTCAGGCTCAGACCCCTACATAGAATCATAGAATCATAGAAAAGTAGAGTTGGAAGGGGCCCACAAGGCCATGGAGTCCAACCCCCTGCTCAATGCAGGAATCCAGCTCAAAGCATCTCTGACAGATGTCTGTCCAGCTGCACCTTGAATGCCTCCAGATTGGGAGAGCCCACCACCTCCCTAGCTAGTTGGTTCCATTGTCTTATTGCTCTGACAGTCAGGAAATTTCCCCTGATGTTTAGGTGGAACCTGGGTTCCACTTCACCCTGACCTCAAAAAGGAGAATTCCCACTCTCACTTGATGCTCAGAGCCCTCATTCTGTGGAGGCCATATTCTGAATGGTTTGAGTACAGACTTTCTCTGTTGGGGCCAACCATTCCAGAAAGGGAAGCCTGGTCCAAAAAATTCAGTGGCTCAGGGGTTTTGATCCTCTCTTGAGACCAACCTCAGCATCTATATTCTTGAGCTATGAACCCTCTGCCTAGCGTGCATTCACTTCCAAATGTTTATCAAAGGGAAACATATCATACCATAAACAACGTAGCCATGTCATATATCAGCAAGCAGGGTGGTGCCAGGTCAGTCATCAGCACTTCGACAACAGGTCATGCTGTACTTCAGATGGGTGGTATAGCAGATCTAGTCTACCAGAGCCCTACATATCAGGGGAGAGGACAACTTCCAAGCTGACTGGTTGAGCAGGCAATAATTCAAACTCATCAGATGGGCTCTCCATGACTTGGCTTATGCTCAGATCATTCACCGAGTCAAGATTCTGGTATGGGGCATCTTTCAACACCTTTTGATGCAATGACTAGAAACCTTTCTCTGATTAGGAGGCATCAATGCCCTCACCCAGTCCTGGCCAAGGGATCTTGGGTACCCCTTCACACCCTTTCCACTCCTGTCCAGAATCTTAACCAGAATCTGAACAGAATGGGCACTCATCAGAACAATTAACAATTCATTAAATTAATAAAAGTCTCTTTACTAATACAGAAGATTTATTGCACAATGTATTTATTGGTTTAGTTAATAGCCCACTTCATCTGAACGGGCCTGGGTAGGAAACAATGTAAGGATTCTGGGATGGCGCTACAGGCATAAAAAGCAGCAAATAACATGAAGAGCAGCCCTCTTTTAAGTGAGCAGGAGACATTTGTAATGGGAGTTGTGGAAGATGGCGAGGAGTGCAGTGTTGCACAACAGTCCTGCCTCAATGCTCTGTATTATGCTCTGTATGGTATTATACCCTGTATTTTGCTCTGTAATAGCAAGGCATGTGACCTTGCTTAAATTGTGAGTTGGCTGCTAGCCAAGCTGATGCAATCTTCAGCAACTTGCTGGTGTGTGACCTGGCTGCAGGCCAGAGGAATGACACTGCACAGCAGCCCAGGTGCTACCAATTAAGCATGAGGTCTGCAGCCCATGGAGTTTGGTGCTAGAAAAGTATATAAGACTAGCAAATGCAGACTAAGGTGTGGTTGTTGGTAGTGGTGGCGGTTGGTAGTGGTTGGTTGGTTGTGTGTGTAGTGGTGGAGTGCTGAAGAATCGGAAGGAGCAAGGAGGAGCAGAGGAAGCTGTTCAGAGAGCCCTGCAGAAGCCCCAACGCCGAAAGCTGATGATACCCAGGCGGAGAGCTGCTGGAACTAGCAGGGTTGGTTGGAAATAATACAGTGACTGTGTAGCTAAGGAGTGGGAGTTCCACCAGGGAACTTGGAGGAAGGCATAGCATTGTTGTATTTCATGCTCAGCTTTGCAATAAAGATGTTTGGCTTCAACTTCCTGAAGGAGTATTTATTATGGTTTGAAAATCCTTTAAAGAACCTTTGCCAATCCCTTTTGCGGAACCTGTGGCAAAACAACATTTGAATGTCTGAGGAGGGTAGAGCTGGAGAGGTCATTCCTTTACTTTTAGCAGGGAGGTATGGAGAATCTTATCATATGAAATTACCAAAAGGTTGTATTCAGTTTTTACACAGAATATTTTCAGGACAGCAGATTACAGTTTGCAGAGAATATCTGCAACTCTTTAAAGCCTTCTTTAGTAGAGCAATTCTATTCTTTGATCCCAGGAGGAAGAAAGCTAGTTCTTTGAAACAAAGAACATTCTTTGCTCACCATCTTAAAATAAGAAAGGGTAGGTTGGTAATTTAATCGAAAAGGGGAAAATGACAAAGGAAAGAAAAGTACTTTAATCTCTGTAAAATGTTAATGATAAAGAGTTCTTGTAGTTGCAGTTTTACACTTGTTTGATGCTACTGTTTCAAATCTTCAACCACATCTAATGGGTGCTTTGCTGCTGAGCCTAGAGCTGAGCTCAAAGGACTCGCCCAACTTCAAATTTGTTTCACTGATGCCAAAAGTTGACTGTTGTCCGGACTCTTTCAGCAGTCAACCCAAAGTGTTCACTGGTATTTATCTGCAGAACGGTGCCACTGCTCTATCATCATGGTGCAATAATGTGACAACATATCAGTGTAAGCACTCCCTTGACCCTTTGGATTTATGTGCTGATGCAAATCAGGATACATCACTTTATTTATTTATTTATTTTGTTTCTATGCTGCCCTACAGCCGAAGCTCTCTGGGCGGTTCACAACAATCGATACAATAAAATCATAGAATCATAGAATCATAGAAAAGTAGAGTTGGAAGGGGCCTACAAGGCTACAAAATCAAGATAAACCCAACAATAAAACATCATTGTAATTAATTTTTTTAAACCAAGTTAAAAATGCAGTTTAAAATATACAACACTAAAGGTTAATAAAAATAAGTCTATAGGTGACAATCACCCCACGCACCCCCCATGTGCTATTTTAAACAGATTAAATAACAAATGCCTTGGCATAGAGGGAAGTCTTAACCAAGCGCCGAAAAGATAGTAAGGTTGGCGCCAGGTGGGCCTCAGTGGGGAGCATATTGAGGGGCTACCACTGAGAAGGCCCTCCTCCTTGTTGCCACCAACCGAGCCTCCCTTGGAGGTGGCAGTCAGAGGAGGCCCCCAGATGTTGAGCACAGTGTCTGGGTAGATTGCGGTTGGGAGAGGTGTTCCGTCAAGTATTATGGTCCTAAGCTGTACTACATCTTACCTTATAAGCAGTGTGTAGACCAGTGTTCTCCAACCTTGGGTCCCCAGATGTTTTTGGCCTACAACTCCTGGCATGCCCCAGCCAGCATAGCTGGTTGGAGCATGCTGGGAGTTGTAGGCCAAAAACATCTGGGGACCCAAGGTTGGAGAACATTGCTATAGACCCATACCATTGTGTCCACTGATGCTGTGGACTGTTTTATTCCAGCAAGCATTCACTCCATTTGGCCTCTTTCATGACGTTTCAATTGTGTTGTTGGTTTGTAATTATGATTTTTATTATTATTATTGTTGTTGTTGTTGTTATAGTTTTATTAGAAGCTGCCTTGATGTAGAAAGGCAGGATACAAATATTTGAAATAAATAATAAATACATCAAGTTTCCGATGTCTTGCATTATATTGGCTGTGTAAACTCATGTGATTTCATTTACAATAGTCGTAGGGATGTAACTGCGAGTCTCGGGGGGCTGAAAGCAGGCCAAAAGCGGCCCGCTCGGTCCCCCGAGACTCTCGTGACTTACCTTCCCGCCGCTCAATCCACCTCAATCCACGCCGCGCTGGGGAAAGGAGCTTCATTTCCCCAGCGCGTCAGTTCCGGTTCCCCTGGTGCTGCGTTTTTAGCATAAAAACCAGGGCAACCCAGCTTGAAACAGCCGCAATTTGCTATTCTCGGACGTTTTAAGCTGGATTGCCCTGGTTTTTACACTAAAAACGCAGCGCCAGGGGAACCGTAACTGACGCCCCAGGGAACCCGTCGTGTCACTTCCGGTTCCCTGGCGCTGCGAGCATGGTGAGAGCTGCTCCGGAGCACCCCCCAGAGCAGGTAAGCTCCCTGCTCGCCGTAACTCCCTACAAAAGTGAACAGCTTCAGTGGACTATTGTGAGAAAATGCATGGTGCAATCCCATGCATGTTTAGACAGAAAAAAGCCCTACAACTCCCAGCGTTCCCCAGCCAGCCATACTAGCTGGGGAATGCTGGGAGTTGTTGTAGAACTTTTTTCTGTCTAAACGTGCATAGGATTGTGCCCTTAGTTAACTCACATGACATCTGATGTCACTGGAAGAAGTAAAAGCAAGTGCTTTACTGAATGAGGCACCAAACACATTCAAACAAACAAACAAAATACTTTTGATAAGGTGGTGATTGTATTTCGTGAACAGTCCTCTTCAAAAGGGTATTTTCAGGCACAAAATTTGACCTGTTAAATACTCAGTGCAGCACTAGTTTAGACATAAAGAAAATTGTGTAAGCAAGTCCAGCCCTGCCATTAGACAGAGTGAGCCAGTTGCCTCAGGAGGCAAATGCTGGGCAGCAAGAGGTTGGAGGAGAGAGCGGTGTGTTGCATACCCTGCCCTGCGGCCCCTAAGCTAGCCTGCTGCCTTCCGGTGCATTTGGGGAGCAGGGAGCTTACCTGCACTGGGGGGTGCTCCGGAGCAGCTCTCACCATGCTCGCAGCGCCAGGGAACCGGAAGTGACACGACGGGTTCCCTGGCGCGTCAGTTACGGTTCCCCTGGCGCTGCGTTTTTAGTGTAAAAACCAGGGCAATCCAGCTTAAAACGTCCATTTGGGGATGCTGTTCCATCACCAGTGTTGAAGAAATTTTCAACTGACTTTTCAGTCCGCTTTTGTACATGGAACGGGAGGAGGCATCATCTTGTTCTTCACCTCAGGTAACAAAGTGCCTTGGGCCAGCCCTGGGTATAAGTATAAGAAAGTGTCTAGTGCATTCCTATGGGATGGATTCTATAATGTACCAACTCAGGGCTGATTTAAATGTTACCATCCATGATTGTCACTGTAAATCCCTTCCGTCTGTGGGTAATCTATGCAGCAGGAAGTAATGTTTAAAGGCCTCAGATGCACGGAGCTTCCCTCAGGCCAAGGAGAACTTCTATGTATGCTGTACAGTGATTTGATATTAGTATTATTGCTAAGGATTAGAGGATTCAGCCTAAGCATATTTTTAAAAAAGGCCTGCTGGATCACACCATCTACCCCAGCATCCTGTTCCACACAGTGACCAGCCAAATATTTCCAGGATGGCCACAGCCCACAGGCAACACCTTCTTGTTTCCTCCCAGCAAATGGTATTCAGACACATATTCCTTCTGAATCTAGAGGTTCTATATAGCCATCATTACTTATAGGCATTGATAACCTTATCCTCCGTGAATTTGTCTAATCCCCTTTTAAAACCCTCTAAGCTAGTAGCCATCATGTCATCTCTTGACAGTGAATTCCACAAATGAATTATGTGTTCTGTGAAGAAATACTTTATTTGAACTGTCTTGAATACTGCCAATTAATATTGATGGAGGACCCCAGTTCTAGTATTATGGGAGAGGGAGAAAGACCCTTCTATTCATTTACTTAACATCATGCATATTTTTTATCAGTCTCTAACATGCCCCCCATCACCTTCCCCCCCCCCAACTAAAAAAATCTTCAAACACATGAACCTTTCCTTGCAGGAAATGCACTCCACCCTTTGGTTGTCCTTTTCTGCATCTTTTCCAACTCTATGATATCCATTTTGAGATGAGGCAGTTAGAACTGTATGCAGTTATCTCAAATATGTTTGCCTTTTTCAGAGCTGTCACACACTGAATTGATATTTTCCTTGTGTGTTCACCAAAACCCCAATATCTCTTTCCTAGCTAGTCACTGCCAATTCAGATGCCATCAGTGAATATCTGAAGTTAGGATGTTATTTTTTTTAATGCCTGAATGTGTATCACTTTATACTTAATTACACTAAACATTGTGTTGGCTATTTTGCCTTTTCATTCAGTTTGGAGAGAGTCTCTTGGAACTTCTTCCCAGTACATGTAGGATGTCACCATCTTGAATATTTGGTGTCATTTACAAATTTAGCCACTTCACTGTTCATTCCTGACTCCAGATAATTTATGAACAAGTTAAAGACCACCAGCCCTAATACAGATCTCTAGGGAACCCCACTGTATGTAAAGATGGAATAGCCAGTCTCTGTAGAGGAACGGAGGAGAACCAACACCTAGAAAGAGGGAGGGTTTGCTGCTGCTTGCTTGCTTGCTTGCTGCCGCCGCCACCATCAACACTGCTCTCTTCCTGCGGACTTCTGCCTGACAGAGCTACCACTGGACTCCTACCTGGCAGACTACCACTCCATGCAGGACCAGGCCCCCAGGTATTGAAGTGGTATTTGCTGACCACCTTCACCTGCCACTTACCTGGAAGGGACATATTTAGACCAGCTGGTTGTGGGGGTGGGCCTTTGGGTCACTCCTTCAGGGAGTGACAAGGGCAAGGGCACTATCCCCCTTCTCCAGCAAGTGTATTGTATAGTTATATTGTATAGTTATATTTATTGTATACCGTATGTTTCATATGCCCAGCCCTTTGGTGTAAAGGGTGTTAGAAATCGATGATGATGATGATGATGATGATGATGATGATGATGATGATGATTGCAGAGGGCCAAAAAAAAAAAAAAACGATCCTAGAGGAACCCCTACAGAAAGGGGGGAAGCAGAGGAAGATCTCCCTGCTATGTAAACACTGGAAGAACCTTGTTTTTGGCCTCAACACATAGCTAGCAAACAACAGATGATTTAATGGTGCAGGTCAACAGGGAAGGTTACAAGACTGTGTTCAAAATTGAACCATTCAGGCTTCTGTGTTTGCCAGTTCAGTGGTAGGCCTGTACTGCTTCACCAGTATGCTTGGGCTCCTTTTTCCAGGGCTTTCCCCACAGAGTGTGCAGCAACAACCCCAAAGTTACCTTTGTTTTCAGACTGCTAACAAGGATCTTCTGCTCCACCTCTGAGTCCCTACTGATGCTTCATCAGCCCTCACAGGACCTGCTCCTAGACTGTACGTGTGTGTGTGTGTGTCTCCCTCGCATTTCCATCCTCCCTCACTGGATGAGAACCCTCATACCTCAGAGACACAGGCAGGGCTGGCATCAAAGGTCAGCATGGTTGGGCAATTGCCAAGGGCCCACACCTTCTCAGGGGGCCCACTGACAAGAGCCCACCTCAATCTGCTTCTCTTCTTCAGTACTGCAATCTGCTTTTTTTGTCTACCTTTCACTTTGGCTGAGGGGGAGTGAGCAAACGAGCCAGCAAACAAACAGAACTGGTGAGAAAGTGTAGCGGTTGCTGCCTCTGCCTGCTTGCTCACTGGGCTCTCTGCCTGGCAAGCAGGACCGGTGCAGGGCAGTTTGGCGCCCTAGGCTAAATTATATTTAGCGCCCCCCCTCTCGTGCCGTGGGGGGGGCTCCGGAAAGCAGCCCTGCTCTGCAGCCTCCCGCCGCTGCCACCGGACCCCCCCCGCACGCTGCCGCTGCCGCCCCCCACCTACCTTCCCACGCCTCCTCCGAAAATGGACCCCCGCGCTCTGTTTTTGGCCAGGGGAAACCAGAGCAACAGGGCTGTTTAAGCCCTGTTGCCCTGGTTCCTCCCGCCAAAACAGAGCGCGGGCGGGGCTCCAGAAACAGCGCGGAGAAGGTAGGTGTCGGGGGGAGGCGGCGTGGAGGCGAGGCGAGGCGAGGTGGGGGGGAGGCGGCGCGTGGGGGAGGCGGCGCAGAGGCGAGGCGAGGCGAGGTGGGGGGGAGGTGGCGCGGAGGCGAGGCAAGGTCGGGGGGAGGCGCCCAGGCTCGGCCCCACCACTACTCCGGGCGCAATCCCCCGCACTGACCTGGCTTTCTCGGTGAGGCGGGCGGGCGGGCAAGGCAGGAGCGCACTGGCAGCGAAGAGGAGCGCAGCGTTCTGCGCCCTCTTCCGCTACGCGCCCTAGGCAACAGCCTAGTTGGCCTAGCGGTAGCGCCAGCCCTGCTGGCAAGCAAGGAGAAATGATGTGGCACTGGCAGCAGCTGGCAACAGTAGCAGTGAGAGAGGTCCTTTGAGGGTGTTTTGCCTGCATTGGACACAGGTCGCAATAGGGGGTCCACAGACCCATTACAGGATGGACAAATGGAGGCAGCATGGGCCAAGGGAAAGAAACCAGGATAAAATCTGCTAAACCTTGAATGGCAGTGGGCGTTATGCCATTTGTCGATGCCAAAGATAATTGTGATGTGCTGAACACTAATCTGGGTACGCATGAAAGACTCAAATAACTGCTTCCCCATGTAACACATATTAAATTTGTTGCTCATTTGACTTTTGTTTGTGTGAATCATTGCTCAGAAGATGTGGAAGCCATTTTAAGTTTAATAAAACTAACAATGTCAGAACAAACAATAAGTCTTAGTCTAATGAAATGAGAGAATTGCTATGTTCCTACAAAGTACCTTCTGCTACTGACTTTTCATGTCTACCTAGAGTCCATCTGTGTAGGCAAATTGCTGAATTCCCTTAACTCCAGCCTCTCTTGATATGTTCAAAGTAAAGTCTTCCACATTTTCTCCATAGCTATGGCTGCATTTTGTTTTACATCTGCAATGCATTTCTGCCCAAGTGAGTTTTATAATAAGCTTCACCAATGATGTATGAAATGTGGAAAGACTCTAACCTTATTTTGTCCAGCTGTTCAAACAAATTAGAAAGACTACCTCTGATTTTAGAAAATAAAAAGGATGAAAGATGAGGGATTCACATACTGAGAGGCTATTGGCACACAAGAAGCTTTAGTCTTGAACTTGTGCCAGTTTAGGAAGTACATACACTTGTAAACAAAGAGGGGGGGTTGATTTAGGGTTGATTTGCCTCCCCTGTGATTATTTCCTGGTTATCAAGTTAGGTGTGTGTGTTTTAACTTAGATTTTTGTAATTAAACAATTTCAGCAGAAGTCTTGCATTCCGTTTCAGAATGCAGCTACCCACTGAATTTCACACTCCTCCAAATGTTGAGACACAGTTCTTGGCTCAAACAACATATCAAAAATGCATTTTAAAACATACATTTTGAGATAAAATACATTTCTATAGATGGAGAAATCTGTCCATTCCATTTTCTCTCAAACTCGGGTTTTTTTTGGGGGGGAGATCTCAGGTTTTTTTCCATCCCCAAATCAAAGACGTTTGTGAAGTTTGGTATGTTCTTATCAAACAATGATCTGAAACAAAATTCTGCACTGGCCAATTGCAATAGGAGCAGCTATTTCCAGCATGGGAGGACCATGTTTTACCTGCCTGCCATGTAGCTGTGAAAGATGAGAGCCTGTCAGAAAAAAAGAAGTGGCAACTGCAAACATGGCTGAATACACAGGGAGTCAAAGCCAGACTTTTAAGAGCTAAACACTCAAAGACCTGGGCCTGGATGGACTCATCTGTCAGCTTCAGTTTCTTCCACATTTATTTATTTAAAAAATCTCAGCTGTCTTTCCTCCTGAATATGAAGACATTTGCAAATTTTGGTAAATTCTTATCAAAAACAAACTGAAACAAAATTCTCACCCATCTCTATAAAATAAGCCTAGATAATTTGTTTTATAGTTCTGGGTCATACTAACCTGGACTACAGGTGAGGAGCTCATATTTTTGAATGCACACCCATGTAAATACACACACACACACACACACACACACACACACACACACACACACAGTCCTGTACTTGGTAAATAAAGGGAGATAGGTTTAAGCATAATTTGTTAATCATGTAGTCTGAAGTGCTACAAACCAGAATCCAGCTACCTCATTCTGCATAATGTTTGGATAGCTCTAAACTAGTAGCCATCACCTCAGCTTCTGGTAGTATATCCTGTAAGTTGTGTTGTGTGAAGAATTGGTTTCTTTTGTCTGTCCTGAACAGCAGCCAGGTGACGCAGGGAAGTATTGGCTGACCTACAGGGCTCCTGGTTTAAGCCCCTCAAACTCCATTACACATTAATAGTTCCTGTTTACCCCGTTGAGTCATTCCCATATGTGAAGTCTGGAGAATATGTAGTAGTAGTAACCAGTAGAGTAGAAAAGAAGGAAATGGAGAACAGGGATGTTGAAGAGTCCTTGGTCTCGAGTCTCGAGTCGAGTCACGAGTCTTTGGACCCGAGTCTTGAGTCCGAGTCCGAGGTCCAAAATGGTGACTCACGAGTCCCGAGTCCTGAGTCACTCCCAAAACTGACTCCACGAGTCCCTATTAAAATCAATGGGGTTTCCCCCCAACAAAATAAGGCTACTTCAGATGTGTGGCTTAAATAAATTCTAGGCACAAGTGTGCCTTTTTATTTCAAAACTCTGCAACTGATTTTGGCAAGAACAGACTAGGCAGACAAACCCAAAATAACCAGGCAGGCAGAAGAGGCAGGGAACCCCAAAGCAGGCAGGCAGGGGCCTTTGTCTTGGACAATTCAAACTGTGGAACTGGTTAAGAAGAGACCAGGCAGGCAGAGGAGGCAGGAAACCCCAAACAGGCAGGCAGAGGCAGCCAAACCCAAAATGTCTGACCCTAACCCCCCACAACAACACATCAAAATAAATCTCAACACATCGTTGGGACTGCGCTCCTGGTAGCTGTCCATAGTGGCCGAGCAGCGGCGCTCCTCGCTTCCATGCACTCTTCACCGGTGATCGCGCTCCTGGCACAGCCAGAAGACTCGTCAACAGCCCAGGGATGTTGACAAGTCCTTGGTCTCGAGTCCCGAGTCGAGTCTCGAGTCCCATTAAAAATATTGGGACTCGAGTCCGAGTCGAGTCAGAGGGGGGACTCAGTCCGACTCACGAGTCGAGTCCTCGAGTCCGAGTCCCCATCCCTGATGGAGAACCATCCATGCAGCAGCAGCAGCAGCAGCAATCACAACAACAAGGCATTATGTCACTAGATGCTGTGGATGCAAGGGCAGTTAAATTAGGTCCTTTACAAATGCCAGGCGGTTTTCTACGAGATATTGAAACTTCAGCCATTTGGAGTACTGGAGCTGTAGAGAAGCCTTGGTGATTGGGCTGGGCTGGGCTGGGCTGGGCTGCATTGGAAGAAGCTTTTCAGCACCTCACAGGGAAGGAACAAGGTAAACAAATCAAGCAGGCATTAATGGCTTTTAACAGCTCATTGTCCCTTGTTAAACTCACTAAGCAAGATCAGCATAGATCAGCCTCTGGGTGACAGATAAAAGTTTTTAATGAAAAGCTCGGGAAGGAGGAGGGGGAATCAGCTTCTGTAATATACTGGCAAGTAAATCATGAAAACAGCTGGACCGCAGGCTCTGGCATTACAATGAGATATCAGTGTCCGGGAGGCTTATTTAGACCTTTTGGGGGGGAAATGTTGATCTTGATTGCTATTTTGCTGATGATCCATCTTTAGCATGAACTGGAGCTGGAAATAACCAGGATCCTTCAGCTAAGGATGCTCAGTAGATAAAATTCCTGTTGTTGTTATTACTACTACTTCTACTACCACCCTGCTGGATCAGACCAAGAGTCCATCTAGTACAGCATCCTCTCCCCAGAATGACTGATCAGATTTTCTAAGGATCGTACAAGCAGAGCATGAAGTCCCATCACTGCACATGGCACCCTAAAGAGCCATAAAGGAAACTCCTTTATACAAAGTCATACCTTTCATTCCTCTCGCTCTGTATTGTCTGCACTGACTGGCAGTGGCTCTCCAGCGTTTCTGATGGAAATCTTTCCATTCCAACCCTACCTGGAGATGACAGGGATCACATCTTGGACCATTTGCTTGCAAGGCATAAGCTCTGTGTCTGAGTTATGCCCCCTCCCATCAACAGCAGCAACACAAATCAGGTTTTTGACCCAAGGAACTTAACAATTTGCATTTTGACAGTGAGTGAGACTACGAAGGGTGGGAGGTAGGGAGGAGTCAGGGGACTATTGGGTGCCATTGTAGTTTCATGTCCTTAGGCTTTGTTTCAGTTGGAGATGAGCAGGAAAGAGTTTAACCAAAAGCTTTAATAACAGGTCAGTTCTTCTGAGAAGGGGTTTGAAAGAAGAGGAAGAAGTGGCACTATGCTGTGTTCTGGGAGGGAGTTGCAGCCATAGGAAACAGCACAGAGGTGTGAATACCATATGAGATTTTGGATTTTCTGATTTCCTAGAGTAAATTTAATTTATGTCATTAAAGGGTACAGAATCAAAACATTTATGTTCATTGAGCAATTACTCTGTGTTTACCTCATATACCCAATTTTTATCCATATATAGTTTAGTGCAGGCTAAATCCAATGCAATTGCTACTTAGAGTAGACCCATTGAAATGAATGGACCTTATGTTATGGCCAACTTAAGTCCCATTCATTTCAATGGGTCTACTCTAAGTAGCAATAAACATTGGATTTAACCTGTTGCCCCCTTGCAGTCATGCTCTGCAGAACACTATCTGGTGGTGCCAGTGAAAAACCTGGTAAGTCTTGGACAGAGCATGGCAAATTGGACAAGCCCAAGGGTGGGGTTAGTAGAGGCATTCAATCATTTTTTTTTTTTTGCATATAACCATAGATTCTTACAATGGATTAGTATATAAAAATTTTAAAAGTTGGGGCCATTTGTGGTTTGCTAGCTTACAGACCCTTAGTAATTACCTTCCAGGATATGGTTTTAACTGGTTGGACCAGTGAGACATTAGGTAGTTGGCAGCCACAGATATGGCACATTGAAAACAATACCTCACACTTTCACATTTACCATGCAATGTACCTTAGAGTGCAATCCTATGCATGTTTAGACAGAAAAAGTCCTACAAGCCCCAGCATTCCCCAGACAGCCATTAGAACTGTAGTTATAAAGTTGTGATAAACTATGCAGAGATTAAATACCTGTGTTTCTCTCTTTCCCCTAAATCAAAGGCCCAACTACCATTAAATTACGCCGAGGCAGACTGCCTACAAACTCAACTCCATTTGATGATTCAGGCTTGCTCTTTAGTTAACATATGGCCCCCAGTACGGCTCCCTTTGGTACCGTATGTTAGAAGAGCCTCCCTATCCTGCAATAAACATGAATCACACCTCTGTGATTCATCCATCTACTAATGGATGAAAAAGATGGCAGTCCTTGATGCACGGTTTGCAATCACTGCAAGTTGTGCTCACCTCCCCTCCCCCAATTATTTAAAATCAGGATGTTAAACCTGGTGGCGATTTAGGTGCCTGAGGGACAAGTCCTGATAGCTAAGCATTTCCTGAACACTCTCACACTTAACACTCAGATTTTCTGGAAATGATGGCATACTTTTGATATTTTTGTTTATTTGTTTGTTCTTTGAATTCCTCCCATTGTCTTCTGAAGTGATTGTTAAAATAACAGCAAGAAACAGTCATAAAATACAGACTAAAATAAATGTTGCTGTCAAGGCTTTGCATTATGAAGAGGGTAAAAAATATATTTTATTTCTTTAACTTATTTTCACTTTGGAATGAAAAATGAGCAGGCTTCAAAACTACATTTGGAATCTTAATTATAGGGTTTCACAAGAACCTAAGTCTAGTTCTTATGAGCCTCAGACCTGTGTCTAGGCCTGGGGTCCCCAACGTGGTGCCCATGGGCACCAATGTTGGTGCATGCCAGGTTCCCTGCCTCTCCTGATTTTTATTTTATTTTTAAAGACATTTTGAAAAGGACATTTTTTGTATGGAGTAACATTTAGTCAGGTGAGCTGCCACATGCAGTATGAAGTGGTATAGTTCAAACACAGGTAGTCACCTCAGTGAAAACTATTCTGTGAAACACTAGGATCCTATGTTCAGTACATTAATCTTCAAAAGCAGACATGAGATTTTGTGTAATAGTAAGCAGTTGGATCCAGTAAGCGGTTGGTGTGAGGAACTGAGTTTATTTATTTATTTCATTTCTCTACCGCCCAATAGTCAAAGCTCTCTCGGTGGTTTACAACAGTGCCTAAACCAAGACCAAGAGATACAATACAGTCATAAAATTATTGTACAATAAAGAAATTAAAAACAGTTTAAGAGATTTAAAACAGTTTGGCCAGAGGTAACAATATTTAATATAGAATAGACCTGTTATGAACACCTGACATCACAAACTGAATATGAGCCAGCAATGAGATGTGGCTGCAAAGAAGGCAAATGCTATTTTGGGCTGCATTAATAGAAGTATATCTTCCAAATCGCGGAAAGTGATCATTCCCCTTTACTCAGCACTGGTTAGGCCCCATCTTGAGTACTGCGTCCAGTTCTGGGCACCACACTTTAAGAAGGATGTAGACAAACTGGAGAAGGTTCAGAGGAGGGCAACAAGGATGATAAAGGGACTGGAAACAAGGCCCTATGAGGAGAGACTGAAAGAACTGGGCATGTTTAGTCTTCAGAAGAGGAGACTGAGGGGAGATATGATCGCACTCTTCCAGTACTTAAAGGGTTGTCACACAGAGGAGGATCTCTTCTCGATCATCCCAGTTTGCAGGACACAGAATAATGGGCTCAAGTTACAGGAACCTAGATTCCACCTAAACATCAGGAAAAATTTCTGATTAAGCAATAAGACAATGGAACCAACTACCTAGGGAGGTGGTGGGCTCTCCCACTCTGGAGGCATTCAAGGTGCAGCTGTTGTGGAAAAATTGATCTACTGCGTTGTGTTTTTAAGAGGTTCTTAGAGAGGAAAGTTTATTAGTGAATTCACGGATGGCATCTGAGCACAGTCAGGAATGCCAACAAGAACACAAGGGAGACACTTCCATTTATACTGAATAATATCATGTAGAGGTCAGGTGACAATTGAGTCAGTACAGGAAACAGAGAGACAATTCAAAAGGAGACATTTAAACAAAACAAAAGAACAGGTATTGCCCATCTTCCAGCCATCATGCTAATCAGTAGTCTTTCCCAAGGCGATAATCCCAAGGTGATAATCCCAAGGTGATACTGGCTCACTGTACTTTTAGCATAAGCAGGAAGGAGGCTTAGGCAAATCAATAGATGGGTGATTTGCCCCCAGGGTTGTTCTACAGAAGGTCAAGGAAAGGGTCTGACTCTTGACATGTCAGGACATGTTTCTGTAAGGTAGAAGGAAAGGTCTGACTTCCAGGCCTTTCTGTTTAGACAAAAGCCTGGACAAATTTTACTTCTACATTCCCCCATTTTGTGCTTTTATAGCACAACTAACACTTGTAACTGTTACATTCAGCATCTAAAGCTTCTTTTACCTTTTCTCTCTTGATCAATCCTTTCAAGCATCAATTTTTTTCTGAGTTAATACAGAGCTTTTGCTTCTGCTGCATGTAGTAAAACAACACTTGCTTAACAACAATAATATATAAAACCCAACAAATTCAAGCAATAGGGTTATTAATCCATGAACAATTGCTCTACTACCCCAACTTCCTAGGTTTGGTATCCAGCTTGTTAGCCAAGACCATATTTCCAGGCTTTTGTCAGGGGCAACAAAAGCAATTTAAGTATCTTTTCTGATTGTAATTATCAGGAATAAACACACAACACTCTTGACCAATCAAGGCGCATATTCCACCTTTTGAGGCAAACACCATGTCTAATGTCATCTTTGGCAGTACTATTTTGCATTGTGGCATTGCGAAAACACTGCCCTTTCCCTGTAAGGGTACAGTCCCACAGTTTATCATTAAAACTCTTCCAGGCACTACATTTAAGAGAATTGCCCATAGTTTGATTACTTTGGGAGAACTAATTTCCATAATTGGTGCAGAATATGGGTTTGGCAGTATGGTTATTTCTCCAATCTCTGTGAGGGGTAAAATAATGCTTACATTGACTTTGTCCTACAAATGTGGAGGGCTGATTTTGTGTTTTGTTGCATGTAAAACACCATTCCCCCAATGAAGGAACAACTTGCAAGTAACCTGGACCCTTTAGAGTACAAGAGTCTGTTGGTGAAGGTCAAGTTTACTAGTGTAATGGGCACTGGCCACATGGGAACTCCTCCCTGGGAATGTACTGGCATGTGGCTACATACCCCTAGCAGTTGGTAGCATTAAATCTTTGTGCAAACTTAAAAGAAAGCTGAATGTAAGTATTTTCCTGGAAGGCAGATTGGATGAGGACCATGAGCTCTAAGAATATAACCATACTCCATTTGGCCATATTGTTTCAAATATTAATATATATATCAATTAAGGCAAAAGAACCACCAGTCACTAACAAGAGCACAACTACAGGTGTTTCTTCTTGTTCTGACTTTGATGTACTAAAGGGCTGATAAGTAAGGCTCCTGGCTCAGGCTGAGGTGGTGTTCTTCTAAAATGATGACATCAGTTCTTCTCGTCCGATCCTCTGGGTGTTGTCTTTGATGGTCATCCCGTCCAAGGTCTGAGATGATATTGATGTCCTGGCACAAATTCTTCTGTTTCAGGGGAAGAGGTTACTAGCACATTTCACCCTGAATTGGTGGAGGCGTTATTGTGTCCTCATTCTCATCGCGGGTAGAGATGTTGGGAGGCTTGGATCCACGTCTGGAGTCCTTGGCACTTCACAGCTTTAAAGTACCTGGTATGGTGCTTTTCCACTTTGGATCCAGCAGATTATCTTCTTTGATGTATCTTAATACGAATCCAGTCACTTGGTTTAATAGTGTCCTTCAGTGCTGGGCTGGTGCTGAGCTCTATCTGTGAATGAAAAGTCTTCACACATCTCATTAGGGCCTTGCAGTAATTTTGAATTGTATCATCAAGCAGGTGTATATGTCTGGCTAGGTCTAGATTGGTGTCTCATTAATATCTCATGAGGGGTCAAGTCCTGTTACTTGATTTGCTGTGGATCTCATACTCATGAAGGCTATGGGCAGTGCATCTAGCCATTTTAGTCTTGTCTCTGCACATATTCTAGCCAGTTTGCTTTTCAGTATTCTATTATGTCTTTCTATAGCTCCCGGAGATTGTGGATGATACAGGCAATGGAAATGTTGCTGGACTTGTAATGTCCTGCACACTTCTCTTACCACCTGTCCAGTAAAATGTGATCTCCTGTCACTGTTTATGGAGCAAGGTATTCTGAATCTGGGGATCAATTATTTTAGCAATTTTTGCTTACTGTTGTGGTGTCAGCCTTCGCGCAAGGGTATGCTTCAACCCATTTTAGAATACATATAAATAACTACAAGAACATATTGATAGGAACAACACTTGGGCATTTCAATAAAATCAATTTGTATATTTACAAAAGGTCCCCAGGGTGTGGGGTGCATGCTCATTTTGGTTTTTTATTTTATTTTATATTTTTTTTACAGGCTTACCACTGTTATGAGCCTGGCATACCGCACATTGGGCACAGGACTGAGTTGCTGCAGATGTAAAATTTAATCCAAACCAATCTTTGTTAAACAATTCAATGATCCCCCCTTTGCTCACATGCGACAGTCTATGGAGCATGTGAGTAATTTAGGGAAAAGAACTCTGGACATCACTAGGCGGCCGTCCGAATGATGCATAGAGTCTTTAGAAAGAAAGCATTTTTCCAATTTCCATGTGTCTCCTCCCCCCCCCTTTTCTGGGGTCAAATTTTGGATAGCAGCAAGATTTTGCAATTCAGGTGTATTAGCAGGTGCTTGTGACATTGCTATAAATAAATGCAGGAAAAATTTACCTTTTGAACTTAGGCTTGCCTGTCTTTTGCCAAGAAGTCGGGAGGGGTTAACAATAAAAATTTTTAGCAAGGTAAACCAAGCTTTAGAAAACTAACCAAATGCTACCTTTTAAAACACAACAAAGCCAAAAAATAAGGCACTTATGCAACCAAAGGTTTAAAAATACTGGGGTGCCAAAACTATTAGCAATTAGAAGCTGCAATTTTAAAATGCAGTGGCAACTGTGATGGGATTCATAATAGAGTTGGAAGGGGCCTACAAGGCCATCGAGTCCAACCCCCCCACGCTCAGACAAGCTGAGCCAGCATGAGCCACAAAGGGAGCACCTTGTGTAATTTAAACTAGAACACTTTTCTTGAAAACCAGCCTAATACAATAAAGTGAAACAGGAATTGCAATTATTTTAGTATCTTGGTGCTACTGTGCTATGTTGCACCCAAATACTATTTAACAAAAGTTTTCTGCTAGCTTGCCATAAAGCTACTAGCCAAGCATGAATTCTGAAATTAAACTGCCCAAATTAACCAAGGATGCCTTGTTGGTTTGCCTTTGGCAAAAAACCAACTAAGCATGGATTGTGTTAAAGAGGGGAGGGGTAAAATTCAGGAAAGCCCACTCTAACAAAACTGGGCACTAAAACTTAAAGGCAAAACTTGAATGCAGCCACAAACACTCATGAGTGTTGCTGCCATTTTTAAAATATTTTGTTTGATTTTTTCTAGCAGCTATAACAAATATTTTTTTCTTCTCATTTTGGGACTTCTCGCCTCTAGTTCAGATCTGAGGAAGTGTGTGCTTTGGTTAGGAGTGAGCGCACTCTCTCTCTTCACTAAACACAGGACTGGTGGAGACTCCCAAAAGGCACCAAAACTTTGCTTATGCTCAGGAACTCTTTGCACAAAAAGCTCACAAACGTTTTTGTTATTGTTGTTTTTCTTTAACACAACACAGGGTTCTTTGAGTACTTCTTGGCATTCTTTGATCTTGTGTTTGGCTTCTAATCTATTAGGAATGTGATTAGCTAGTTTGTGTTTTTCTTTTCTAGGCAACTGGGCGAGCAGGCAGGTTTTACTTTAAAGGGACATCTGCACTTACTGACTTTTTTTTTTTTTTTCTTCTTCTTCTGCCTCTCTTTAGATCTAGTTGTTGGATTTGCAAATGCATCATTTTACATTCTTCTTTTTTTTCCTTCTTATTTAGGATGTCCATGCAGTGGTTGGCATAATTGGTTAAATCTGCCAGGTTTGCAGTTTGCCATCCTACACATACTGTCTTCAGCTGCTCTCCTACTTTAGGTAACAGTCCTGCAACAAATGCTTTCTGGATAGTATGAGGGGCATTCTTTCTTGGCATCTCTTATTCTTAAAAATCTCAAAAATACTTTTTTTATTTACAGGTATTAATCTTGATCTAGTCAGTTTTAGGTTTCACTACTGTAGTAAGGGCATCTCTAGAATATTTCATTGCTGAAGCCTTCTATTTGTAGAACATTTAACTTCTTTGCTTTGACTCTGATTTATCACAGAAGCGCATCAAGTAATTTCATTTGCATCTCTATCAATTTAACAGGATCATTAAACTTTGGATCAGTTACTGGACATTTCTTTTTTTTCTTTCTTTCTTTTTTTCTTTCTTTCTTAAGACTACTGTTGGCAGAACAAGTCTTAAGTAATTGATTTAAGTCTATCCAGCTAGGGTTATAAATAATTACAGTCTCAAATTCTTCCTTGAATTTGACTGGTTCTTCTCACATGTTAGGAAATTATTTTACTATATTCCTTAAATCTCTTGGTGTCTATGGGTCATGGACAGCCACTAGAGTCTTATCTCTTGCAGGTACCTCTTACTTAGTGGAGCCAGGGTGACTGACCCATAATTTGGGGTGACTAACAGTCTTTGAGAAGGAACAGAGCCAGGCAAAGTGGTTGCTTCTGGGTTCTAAATTTTTCTGGGCATCTAGTTCCTTCTGTTAACTGCTCTTTCTGGCTAGGCAGGGGTGGGTTAGGGTGAAGGAGTGGCCACTGGGGGTAGTTTCAGCATCATCATGCGAAAACCTTCTACTTTCATCTTCATTTTGGGGTCTTCTCATGTAGGTAAGGATAATCATCTACAGGATCTTGCTTTTTCTTCAAAAAAATAATCATTTTTCTTCGCTAGCAATGGATATAGGAGCCAATGGTGGTGGTTGGCTGCAGGCCTGCTTAAATTTTAGTTGATCTTTTAATATATATATTTGAATCTTTCAAGCTTTTAAGCTTGGATTCATGCATGCATTTTGAAGCTTCTTCATACCAATTAAAATACACTTCCCATTGAGTCTGAGGTACCTTATTTCCTCATGACTCGAGCGCTCCCCTTAAGTGCACTATCCTGTCCAAGTCAAACTTTCCTCCCAGTGGGAACTGTTTACTAGGATCATCCTTTGTCATGACATTCCATTTCTCGAGAAATTTACACACCTACCTATGGCCATAAGGTGTGTACCTACAACATGCTAGCATTCCCTTGGGGGGGATCTCCTTTGATCTTGCACCCCCTATTCTTCACACTCATACAGGACACTCATCCAGGGCAAACTTATTGAGGGATGTTCCTCATTTGAGTCTCAGACAGCGGCTCAACACCTTGATCGGCTCACTCAGTCTTTCAACTGCGGCACAATCCCTTTTTGTCGGCTCAGTCAGTCTTATGACTTCAAATGGGACTCATGAGTCTTGGAAACAGGAAAGGGATTTAGTTGCTCCACTGGGACACAGGGTTCCACCACACACTGGTTTAGTATGTGGTTTAAGTCCTGGTCCTGATCAGCAGATTCATGAACAGTCACACATCACTGGGTCACGAGGTTCCACTGAGCCCACTTGCTTTTGAAACACTGCCGATCATTGGGTTTCCCCTCACGAACAGGTTCAGGGCGTCTTGACTCAGCTTAAGTCTCAGACCTGGTCAGCAACTTATACATACTCATCCGTGAGATTTTTAGGAAGATGTGCCTTTTCCACACAGTAAAACCATGGGTACTGGGCAAATTGGGAAAAGGGAAAAGGGTCTGTCTGTTGGGGCACGAGGTTCAGCTTTCGCCTAGTCCCAGCCCTGGTCAACAGCTCATAAATCTAGCAATCATACTTTCACAGACATGCATACAATCCTATAGGAAATTTCTTTCGTCTCTAAAACCTCATGGACTCAAAGTTCAGATCGCGTTGGAGGGAAAGGATAGTCTGCTAGAAACAGAAGGACACACACCAAAAACCCAAAAGAGATTTCAAAAGGTCTCTTACCTGGGTTTGGCGCCTGGGAGTTCAGTGGTGTTTCCCTGTTTCAGGCAGGTCCAGTCCCTTGAAGCGATCCGAGTCACGGCACCAAGATTGTTGTGGAAAAATTGATCTACTGCGTTGTGTTTTTAAGAGGTTCTTAGAGAGGAAAGTTTATTAGTGAATTCACGGATGGCATCTGAGCACAGTCAGGAATGCCAACAAGAACACAAGGGAGACACTTCCATTTATACTGAATAATATCATGTAGAGGTCAGGTGACAATTGAGTCAGTACAGGAAACAGAGAGACAATTCAAAAGGAGACATTTAAACAAAACAAAAGAACAGGTATTGCCCATCTTCCAGCCATCATGCTAATCAGTAGTCTTTCCCAAGGTGATAATCCCAAGGTGATAATCCCAAGGTGATACTGGCTCACTGTACTTTTAGCATAAGCAGGAAGGAGGCTTAGGCAAATCAATAGATGGGTGATTTGCCCCCAGGGTTGTTCTACAGAAGGTCAAGGAAAGGGTCTGACTCTTGACATGTCAGGACATGTTTCTGTAAGGTAGAAGGAAAGGTCTGACTTCCAGGCCTTTCTGTTTAGACAAAAGCCTGGACAAATTTTACTTCTACACAGCTGGACAGCCATCTATCAGGGATGCTTTGACCTGGGTTCCTGCATTGAGCGGGGGGTTGGACTCGATGGCCTGGTAGGCCCCTTCCAACTCTACTTTTCTGTGATTCTATGATTCTATGTCCCACCAAGCCTCTAAAAATAACCCTATATGTTCTTCAATGCCTCAGCACAGAGGGCTGTTTTAACCTGGTGCTGAAAGGATGACAAAGATGGAGCCAGGTGGGCCTCAGTGGGGAGATCATTCCAGAGCTGGGAGGCCACCACTGAGAAGACCCTCTCCCTTGATACCACCCTCCAAGCCTCCAAGCTTCCTGAGTTGGCTGAAGTGGACTTCCCTGCCCCATCCTCCTCATGGCAGCCCCTCCAGACCCCTGAAAATGCTACACAAGGGATTGGAAGATCCTACTGTATGGGGTGAACTGTGGTGTGGGAGGGAGGAGGATCCCCCAAAATCAGGTAGAAGCACTTTATGTGAGGACAGCCCTATCCCCCACATAAGGCAGCTCCTGGATTCAACCCGAGGTTGCCTCCTTATTGAGCATTACATGCAGAATTGCCTACCCAAATGTGTACATTAGGCAAAAATGCATACAAAAAAGCATGTATTGGGAGAAATGTGGACAAAAATGTGAAACTGACAGATTAACCCTCACGGAGAATGTTCTTCTACCTTGTTGATGCGACTTTGCAACTGCTGTCATTGCAGGACTGGGAGCAGAAGGCAGCTGATTTTGAATCAAATGTACACTGTAGACAATACAAATATTAAGTCTGCAGTGCAAATATTACAGATGCAGGCAATAAGACAGATTTCAGCATTATTTGTGAAACTATCTTCACAGTTGATCTCATTTCAAAAGGCAACATAATCATGACCCCAACTTTCTTGTTAAATAAATCTGTTCTCATCATTATCATCATGACTAAGTATGATCACTTTTAAAGTTTTTCTGGCTGCCTTCCCTATTGATTTCCATCACATCCAGTTCTCGGCTCCAATTTTTCATCGTGTCTCTTTCAATCCTCCTAAAACCATCTTCATGCTGAAAGTCTGTCTTATTCTTTGTGTAGCTATTCCTCTTATTCCAGTGACAGTCTCCCTGTTTCCACTTGGGTTAGCCATCTTCAGGCTAATTCAGGCATTATTCTCTCCACCTGGAGCTAGCAGCGTGCTTTTTTCCCCATGGCCCTGATCTTGCTCCCTTAACAGCTGTCTGACACACAGGGCCAAGATGCCGTTGTCAAGGTTCCCCCTGTACCAGGACCCCTTGATCAGCTCCTTAAAGATATCTGCCTCTTTAAGAGCCCCTCCTGTCTCAGGATGCCAATTCTCTGCCTTTTTACCTCCTCTTCCCAGTAACATGGGACTAGGCCTTAGGTGTGGTGTAAAAGACACTCCAACAACTTGCTGTCAACAATAACTGTTTCAAAGGGCACAGTTATGAATGTGCACATTTTGGAAGTGTGCACTTGTGCAAGTATGCACTTCTTCTGAACATGAATACAACGTTGGGGAAATTGCAAAAAAATAATAATTCCTGCATTCCATCCTGCTGCTCACATTTGCATTTGGGCCTGCGAATGGGATGTGGTTGCATGATTTGTGAACAGAAAAGAAATTCTCATACATCCCTACCAAGGTTGGAGAGCTCTGTGCTAATGCAAGAGTAAAACTGCTTTGGAAGCACCACCTGCAGTAGCTGCTTTGGTACCAATCCAATATTCCATTCTACTCATGCAATGGAGGTTTCTCCTCCCTCCTGCAGCCCCCAGGAAGCACCCATAACTGTTGGACGTGGATAAGGAAGCCCTAGCAATTAAATCCCTGCTCAGCCATGGGTTTCTGGGTGACTTTGAGTCACTACATCGCTGCCTAATTTACCTCAGAGGGTTTAAATCAAGGTAAAATTAGATGATCATCCGTGGATAGTATCTTGAGCGGCTTAGAGGAAGGGTGGGGTACAACAGTGACAGATAACTAATTACATGTTGGTCACTGTTGGCGACAACTCTGTCTATGCAACCTTCTGCACTTGAGAAATGGCTCAGGCTTCTCAGTTTTAAGGCACAATCCTATGCATGTTTAGACAGAAAGAAAAAAAAGAAGTTCCTACAACTCCCAGCATTCCCCCAGCCAGCATGGCTGCCTGGGAAATGCTGGGAGTTGCAGGACTTTTTCCTGTCTAAACGTGCATAGGAGGACTGCACCCTTAACTGGGGTCATCATGTCACCAATCTAATGTGATTGTAGGGCAAACAAAGCTATTGTAGGTAGGTAGAGCTGGGCCTACATTTCTCAGAGGTCTTTTTTTCTTTGAGTTTTCTTTTTCTATCCCCCTAGAAAAAGAAGGTTCCTTTGCAGATTATTCTTCGTATTCTCCAAAAATTCTCCAACAATGCTTTTATTTCTTTATTTCTCTTTTCTTTCTTTTCTTTTCTTCTTTCTTTCTTTCTTTCTAGTGACAGCCCCCCCACACACACACACACACATTCCTGGAATGATGCTGTGTTGAGGCATGGTGGAGGATGCAAATGGAAGCCCCAGCTGCCACACACTGCTGCTGCCTCTGCTGTCACAACAGCAGCACCCACAACAATAAACAGCTCAGGAGGAAGGAAGGAGCTGTGTGCTGCCACTGCTAATGCTGACCCCCCCTCGAGAAACGGTTTGAGAATTCCTTCTCCCTCTGGGAGAATTCATTGAAAGGGGTCCCACAATTTCTCTGCCCACAGAATCTCAAAAGTCGATTTGAGGCGAGCACAGTTCTAGTTGTCAGCATTGCCCGCAAGCTTCAGATGCCCTCCCTGCCATAGTTATATAGTCACACCTGACAGGTGATATGACATCCACTCTGCTTCTAGGAAGAACAATGCCATTTTTATTTTAAGCGATGCTGCCGGAGCAGCTGATGAAGGCTGCAAACAGATTGAAACAGTTAGTGGGAAGAGGAACAGTGCAACTAGGCATCTAGCCACAGAAAAGAATGCTGAATTTGGTAGGTAGTCTGCAACTGCTTGCTGGGATTCCTTTCAGGAGCCCCTGAAATAGAGTTCCGCTGTTGGAGTTCCAAAACTCTCCACCTCTGCCTCTGAGACAGAACTCTCCTATTAATGCTGAGGAATTTTAGGTGAAGCGTAATTGTGAGTACATGTTTTCTCTCTGCTGGCATCCCACTCCTTTTTCCTGTACGAACAAATGATATCTGATGGTGACAAAACTGCAACTTGCTTCTCTTCCCATAAAGGCAAGTGGTTGTAATGCACATACATTGTTCAAGATGTTTTCAGCTTTAAGTAAATCATAACCTCTCACATCCATCCACTGACACTGTTCATCAATCACTTTATAAAATAGAGAAAAAGCAAATGTCCATATTTCATTTTCATCCCATGCATTACTAAATGCATTACCAAATCATGAGCTGAGATGGAAAACAACAGAGTCCAAATAAATATTGCAAGCAGACCCATCAAAAAGATGCTGAATTACAGTGGAGCAAGTCCAAATTAGAAGGGTCTTTCTTATCCTGCAAGATCAATCATTTTACAGTAACATAAAAGGCAAACAAACATCTTCCTCAGCATAACACACTCTGCAGATCTTAGTCCAAAATCCTGCAGCAAGGGAAGCTCCCGATGAAAGCTGGAAAGTGAAGCTTCTGAAGCCTGCTTGTTCTTACCATTACCTTAGTGCAAGATCTCCCTCTAGTGGGAAAATGTTACTGCATATACAGATGTATCATGTTATCTTTGCAGAGCAGTGGTTTTCAAACTTTCTACCTTCAGGAAACTACCTTGCCAAAATTTTTGAGTGCTGATGAATATGGCATATCTTAATATGTACATGTTGGAAAGGATTCTGACAATGGAGGGTTGTTCTAAGACCACCCACTGAATTCACATGGAGAGCTGGCCAGATCCATTGGGCCTCACCACCATCATCCTGGATGAACATTGTGTGTGCAAGGGAAGATTAGCAGTGGTGGGCAAGCAGTTTCTCAAGAAGCTTGCCCACTATTATGGATCTTACTGTAAAAAACAAAAAAAACAAAAACCTTAAACGTTTCTACGGAACTCCAAGGTTTTCCAGCACGTAGGTTAACAACAACAACGCTTTTAGGGAAAGCCTTCCCCAACCTGGTGCCCTCCAGATGTGTTGGACTACAACTCGCAGATCCCCCCAGCCACAGGAGTGCTAGGAGTTATGATCCCATTTATCTGCAGGGCACCAGATTGGGGAAGGCCCTTTAGGGTATATTCAGGCAATTTAAAGTGTGCCCCTACTGAATTTAGAGTGTGTGCCTACTAAAGTGTGCCCCTACTGAATTGCTACAGAGGAAGACATCCAACACCACAATACACTCCACCCCCCACCATAATCCCATCAGTTCTAGTAAGGTCCTGTAACTGTCTGTAGTAGACCTATGGATTAGAATTACTGGCAACATTTCACCAGAAGTAAATCCAAAGCAAATTTGGCTGTTCCACCTCTCCAACCACTTTTTCACTGGGTCCTTCCCCCTCATCTCTTCAGTTCCAAGGCAGCCGTCACTAGCAGCATAATTTTGTTTTCTGAGAGGGAGATAGCATGTTCCCTGAAGCTGATCATTCTCCATCTGGTGGCTTAGGCCAGGTTGGTTTTCCCTTGTTGTGTTCTTCCTAGGAGAGGGGTGAGGTGTGGGACATCCCAAAAGGCCTTGGTGACAGATCGTTTTTTCTTTGCTCCTCTGCAGCTGCAGGGCAATACCTCCTGCACATAAAATTAGCTGATCTGTGCCATCAGTCAACTAAATAAATGAATACATTAAATGTTGAAAATGTAAGTCATGTAATTGCTTCTTCAATTACATGTGCACAAGACACCCTTATAATGAATTGCCAAGGTTTCCTTTGAGATAAATACAAAGAGAGGGAGCGCAGGGCCATTCCACCAGCCCTGCTGAAAGGCGCCCTCCTGAAGGCTCCTCCCCTTCTACTGTCACCACTACCAGCCATTCCAGCAGGCTTTGCAGAGAGAAGAGAGGGAGCGCAGGGCCATTCCACCAGCCCTGCCAGGAGTATTCATTAATATCCCCCCTTCTTCCCTCCCCATTCCTTTTTCCTTGTGTCGAGTGGCGTGTCTTTTTACATTGTAAGCCTGCGGGCAGGGACTGTCTTGTTAATTGCTGTAAACCACCCAGAGAGCTTCAGCTAATGGGTGGTATAAAAATGAAATGAAATGAAAATAATAATAATAATATTATTATTATTATTATTATTATTATTATTTGAATGAGATCATTTTTCACTGACTCATTTTGGCTACATGGTTTGGATCTCTGCTCTTCCTTACCATCCCTAAGAAAGCCTCCCCTATGTGTGCTGATTGTATCCTTTTAGGGACGGAAGCAGTCTTATTAATGAACCTAATGTTGGTTTTCTGCATAGCTGTCATGTCAATATGCTGGTGAATTTAACGGAAGATTACCCATTAGCTTTGATGCCACACTTAGCTTCCTGCCTTGCCAAGCATGAACAATGCAAACGCCAAGGGCTGTGAAATGCATATTGCTTGACAGACACTTGCCTTTTCAGGCCATGGAATTGGGAATAACACACCTTGGCAATGCAAGTGTTGCCTTTAAGATCCTTCTCATTGGAAGAGTGACACAGCTTCTGTTGTTTTCATACATGCTTAAAGATTAAGTATTGCTGGCGCTATATCATGCACATGAAATGTGCCCTGTGCAAGTTATTTGCTTCCAGTTAAAATGAGAAGCTGCCTTTGTTGTCGTTGTAATGATCCAAGTACCAGGTTCCACAATGTATTGCCTAAATTGGAGTTTAGTGATCAACCGCAGCTGTGCCAAATCTGGCCCACAGAGTGACGTGGGTCTGCCCCTGCCACCCCATGTGAACTGCATGCACAGTTTAGAACAGAGCTGCAGAACTTCAGGCCCAGGACCCTCTGGGCTTCTCCAGATGACCACCCTGTTCCCCTGGCTCCACCCCTTCCCCCCCCTCAGCCACCAGTTATTTGCTGGTTTCCTGGCTTTTCCCCATTCTAAAAGGTTGAAATGCCTCTCCTAAGGCTTCTTTTCTGGCAGTAAGAGCTTTAAGCTAAAATATGCTGGCACGTCTTGTATTTTGGCCCCACCCCTTTTCCTTCGGTCCTTCCCCCTTTGCCTTCAGCTCCGCCCATTACTGGAATGCGGCCCTGGAAAGCTTCTCCAAAATGGAATTTGCCCCTCAGGTTGAATGAGGCACTGCACCCCTGGTTTAGGACATCCATTATTTATTTATTTATATTTTATTATATTTTTGAATCGCCCAACTGGCCAGTCATTCGGCCACTCTAAGCGATGTACAGTCCAGTGTAAAACACAATTAAAAATAGTACAAAACTTAAATCCTAACCCACTCCATATTCCCGCCTGAAAAGCCACATTTTTAATGCACGGTGGAAGCTAATCAAGGAAGGGCATGGCGGAGGTCACTGGGAGAAGTTCCATAAATTGGGGGCTGCCACAGAAAAGGCCCTCCTCCTAGTCCCCCCAGCCTGGTTTCTCTGGCTGATGGGACAGGGAGAAGGCCGTCCGTGGCAGATCTTGTTGAGCGGCCTACTTGATGTAGGATCTCTTCTCGATCATCCCAGTTTGCAGGACATGGAATAATGGGCTCAAGTTACAGGAACCTAGATTCCACCTAAACATCAGGAAAAAATTCCTGACTGTCCAAGCAATAAGACAATGGAACCAACTACCTAGGAAGGTGGTGGGCTCTCCCAGTCTGGAGGCTTTCAAGGTGCAACTGGACAATCATCTGTCAGGGATGCTTTGACCTGGATTCCTGCACTGAGCAGGGGGTTGGACTCGATGGCCTTGTAGGCCCCTTCCAACTCTACTTTTCTATGATTCTATGATTCTATGATTCTATGTTGCTGGAGGCAACTCCTTGAGATAAACTGGACCAGAGCCGTGTAGAGTTTTAAAGGTCAACGCCAACACCTTGAATTCAGCTCGGCAAGCAACTGGTAGCCAGTGCAACTCTTTGAGCACTGGAGTGATGTGATCACGCTGGCAGCAGCCTTTAACCAGGTGAGCTGCTGCATTCTGTACCAGCTGCAACTTCCGAACCGTCTTCCAGGGTAACCCCACGTAGAGCGCATTACAGTAGTCTAGGTGAGAGGAGACCAAGG